>CABFOW010000534.1:153733-206957 GCA_902141385.1 Timema californicum | reverse complement strand
CGCAGTTCACCCGACCGAGTTTCGAACCTCAATCTCCCCGTCCTCAGCAGTCGAGATCAACACAAGCACCAATATTTATAGAAGTTACTAGGTACACCTACATGTATTCACATGTCAACTAATGTACATGTGATCGGAGGCTGTAGGACGTACCGACAGGGATTCCATTCTCCCTACACGAGCGTAAAATGAAT
This sequence comes from Timema californicum, assembly GCA_902141385.1. NCBI lineage: Eukaryota > Metazoa > Arthropoda > Insecta > Phasmatodea > Timematidae > Timema > Timema californicum. Next base: position 206,763 of record CABFOW010000534.1, on the reverse strand, counting down.
ACCACTCGCTACATAAACAAATTACCACTAAGGAACTAAATTGTTCAGATACAATCTGACATTTTCTCTCATTTAGTCAATAATAATATAAGAAAAATTAGATTTCTATAAACTAACCCCAAATAAACATTGAGTAAAAAAAACGCCTAGGTGGCGTAGTATTTGGCTGATGTTGAGTTAGACTGCAGAGAATAGGGAGATAAAGGTTCGAATCTCGGTCGGGTGAAGTAGGGGGTGGTTTTCCTTCTCCTTCAAACGCAAATACCAGTTCACTTCCTCTAGATTAAAACTTCCCAATTCCTAAACCATTAGCGTAATCAGTAATTAAGCATATAACCCGAACTGATAGTAAGACGCGGTGCTTAAAAATACATGATAAGCAATCGTGAAAAACATTTTACAGATAGGTACCTATTTTGAACCAAATTGTTTAAGCCGATCTTAAATTGACAAAAAAAAAATCAGTCGTCAGTAAATTACGCTTAGAGCTAGAATCAAAATCACGAACTTACCTTGTATATAAAATTTGAACAAAATCTACCGAACAGATTTGATTATAGCCCCAAGTACATACAGACAAAATTAATATGTAAGCCACACTTTTTTTTTTATTACGGGGTACATAAGACGTCAAGTCAAGATTTATTTCTAATCTTGAGACTAGAAATTTTCACAATTTTAATACAAGTAAAATGAAAACTAGCATGCTTTGGCTTTCCCTAGTTTCAACCCGACAAAAATCTTTCACAGATGTTAGGCAACGCTATAACACCGTAAATATTGCCGAGGGTTATCTGATTGTAACGAACACACACACTTACTGTTATATATCTTGTCGCGTGTCACACACGCTTCTTGACGTATGCAAATTCCACTCTTCAATCAATTCAAGGAGGGAAGTGGTTTATTTTTAGTTATCTTACCTATATAAACATTTATATCTGTTTTAGAATTATGTGCCACCCCATTTCCTAACTCGTTAAACATAACTAAATGACATGCAAGAAATGTGAAGTTATATCACATTCTCTTCCGTAGTGCAAGCACGAAAATTCACTTTGGTATTCATAGCTCAGTCTTTTTTTTTCTTTGCTGTGTGACCTATTACCTGTCCGGGATATTCACATCTAATTCCACTAAAAGGGGCGAGTACGAGGAAGGTAAAATTTAGATCCAATATACTCTCATTTTTTTTGAAGGAAGAAAGTCCATTCATATAAATATAAAGCTCTTCAGTGGACGAACGGCTTAAGGCGTCACACTGGCAATAGACTTGCCTGCTGATGACGCTGATGGCGGAGTAATAAGGGTTCGAATCCTAGTCCGGTCTACTATGGGTAGTTTTTCCTAAATGGTTTCCCACTATCCTTCCACACAAATGCGGGTAGATTACCTCTAAAATGCTTCTTCCTCATCCTTACTCCATTAGAATAATTATCATATATACGTATAATCTGAACAGGTAGTAAGACAAAATGATTTGAAAATATATCATTTTAGCAAGTACGGATATAAAAAATTAGTATACTCTCATATTTAAAATTATTGTTTATAAAATCTTTTTTATTCAAATTTAGGATTGCTCATTACATTAGGGCAAAGAGAAAAAAAGAGTAATGACTTTTCAAGTCCCGTAGCTATTTTCGTCATTAAAATAAGTGTACGATAAAACTGTATACACTTTCTATATTCTTTAAAGTTAAGGATAAAATGTTTAAAAATCAATCAATAATATTATCCTTAAATGAATTGTTCCCCGAAAAACAAGTATGCTTATATGTATCATGTAAACACTTCTTATATATTTATTTTGGTTAGAGCCATTTACGAACAATTTCAAATAAGAAATAAAACTTACGTAAACTACACTTTTTTCATGTCAAATACTTACCAGATATTTAGTTTGAAAATTCATAATTCTGTGCTGGGGATCCGGGGTTCAATCCTCGGTCCCGGCACAGATTCATCTGATTGCCAAACCCTTCCTTCACCTCTGAGAAGACGTGTATTAATCACAACTTGTGAATGTGAGGAATGCCATACCTCTGCCGTGGTTCGGATCCCATGTTAAACTGTAGGTCCTCCATTTCATCTCACTAATCACCCTACCATTACACATTAGCGTAAGTGCGTATAACCCGAACGGGTAGTAAGACTAGGTGCTAATAATAATAATAATACACGGAGGTGGTGCCTCCTGTTGCCCGTCGTAGAACGCAGTTACTTGCGATTTCTGTAGTATGCCACAAAGAATTCGCCGGGCTGCTACAAATATAGGCCTACTATCGAGAATAATTGTGACCGTAGCTCATCTCATTCTTGCCAAACAGCAGATATAGGAGACGAAGACATTTTATTCTCTTCTTCAAATTGGGGGCGTCAACATTCATAGCTCTCACAGTTATTAGAAAATTACTACCCTATGTAATAAAAATGTTCTTCATATAATCACTTAAATGTTGATCCCAAAGTATTTAACTACCCCCCTTTGATGAACTTCACTTTGCTCATTTGACTAATCCATCTTAAAACACTTCAACAATGCAATATAAACAATTAAAAAAAAAACTCAGAAGAGCAGTGGTATGGAATACAACGAATAGTACGCACGGTATTGTTGCCTTTGTTCCCATTGCCTGCGGGAAGGTAGGCAACACGCAACTTCTATAGCAATGTCGCATGCGGCAGAACTTAACCTGTGACTTAGCGCATGCTGACCCGTTTCTTTATAGTCCGTCTACAGTAGCCCCATGGCTTCTTTGGTGCTGGCTGATAGCTCACAGCTGACTTCTGATAGTCAACATTTAGGTATATACCTAAATTTTGACTGTCAGACGTGACAGCTGCTAAACACATGTTTTTTGCAGATCATATGGTTGGGCGTAGGGATACATAATTTGGTCTGGTATCTTTTCAAAGCCGTCAGCTGTGAACTGTGAGCTGTCAGTCAGCACCAAAGAAGCCATGGAGCTACTGTACAACCAAACGCAACTACGCAATAACTTAATTTTGTCTGTCTACAATAGCTTACGCAAACGCAATCGTATGTCAGAACTATCGGATCCCTTTGTCGGGAGGAGATGAACACTGTCCATCTATTGCGTTGGCTTGCATTCAGCCAATAAAAAACCAATATGGATAGACTACTAAAATCAAATAATATGAAGTTATCTGGTCTATGACAACAGTTCTTGGAAATGTATATTACAGAATACAGGATGTTCAATTAAATTCATATATTTTAATATTTATTTCTTATTTCAAAACATTATTATGAATTTGACTTTTATAGTAATGTTTGCTGTTTGTTCCTATTGGTTGAAATTACATCTTACGACTTTACATTGTAGGCAGTCTGTTTTGTATTTAAGATAAACTTAATTACAATTGCGTAATTGCGAGTCCGACAAGCGGGTATGTTGGGCTGTAGACGGGCTATTAGCCACATGGTCTAAAGCGCTACTATAGCATTGATTGAGGTTCGAATCTCGGTCGGATGTACTGAGGATGGTTTTCAACTCCACGCAAATGTACTTTATATAACATACAAACTTTAACATCCATAAAAACCGTTAGCGTAATTAATACACAAGTGGGTAGTAAGACGTGATGGTAACAATAAAATAGCGCATTGTACATACTGTATTGGTGTAATGCCGCCTTAGTTTCTCTCTCTCTATATGATGAAATGTAGCGTATTAATTTCACCGACGCATTGAATTGTGTGATCTCTACTGGCGTGGAACGAATATCCTGTCGTTCCAATACACACCTCGTTTGTCGATAACGGCTATACCGAACAATGGCCGAGTGTCGGCAACAACCACTCCACAAACAAGATAGGAACGAAATTAGTCGGCAAAGAGAATTAATTTTCATAAAGAGTTTTTAGTACGAAATGAGCTATAGTCAGAATCTGGTATGAAGAACTTTAGAACTTCGGCTAGCATTCATTGAATTTTACTGCAGGTTTAAAACGTAAGGCTATTCCTTTTTAACAATGATTCTTGTTTTATCAACACGGATTTTCATAATTGTTTATAAGATTATACACTAAAGATGTGTCATAAAACTAACAAATTTCGAAAATATTCCAAGGGGAAATCTCAGTTACGAGTTATTCAAAATCAATGTTAGTTTATGAAATTATTTATTTAAAGGATTATCGTATCAAAATTTACAAATTTTCAATAGTGAAGCCGAAACTTAATCAAATTCTACGATTCTGCTGAAATGATTTATATGATAGATTATATTTAAAAAATGAACTAGATTTAAGAAAGATTGAGTGTAAATTTCAAAAATCCGTCATCTCAAAATTGACAACGCCAGATAATATTTTACATTAATACTAACTATAAAAAATAACTGCTGATCACTTGACTTGACACATGAATAATGTATAAAGGTAGTTTTGTGTAAATTTTTGGAACAAAAATCGGTACTAAAGAATGTATTTTGCAAATAATTATCTAGGCGGAAAAAATTAAATAAAAGTTATTGGTTTTAAAAAACAAAAAATCGTGTTATTTTGCAACATAATTCTGGCAAAGTTCAAACTTATCTGCGATGCTAGTTTTATTAAAAAAAAAATAAAATGTAAATACCCTTGTTCGTCAAGATTTTGGTGTAAGCAGGATCCTTTTTCATACACTTGATTTTAAAAAAAAGATTCGTTTTACATTCCTTTGGACTTAATATTTTCCCATACATATTTTGGCCAGAAGTGTATTTTATTAATATAATGATTGGTTTATTTGCTGCCCAACATAGCATACGCAACGGTAACCAAAGAGTCTAGGACAATTTCTATTTATGTATGTAGAAACGGAAGAGGATCTTCAAGAGGCAACACACGCTAAAGCCACGTGGTAGGCAACAGCATAAACTAGTTTGTAAGTTTCATCCTGATATAGACATGTGTTTGGAAAGCCCACGTTAGTTACCCTTTCACCCCCATAAAAAATTGGAAGGTTTAATTTCTACTTAAAGTAATAATTAAAAACGCACATATAAATATGTAAAACACTGCAAATTATATACAAACGGAGAGGAAAACATATTCCCGACGCCTAAAATATTTCATGTCTGAACTAAAGTGAAGCTAAAATGATAAATATGTCAAGTTTATGAAAATGTCTCCAAAGATAGACAGAAACGATTGGAACGCCGACCTCACTAAAGTCTCACCCCCCCTTTTCCATCCACTTCCCCTGTCTGCTGGTTTCTTTTACGGCAAGCGACATTGATCTTGAATACATTTCGGCGTGACCTACACTGATAAGAAGATATTATGTGAACACTTTACTACGCATACAAAGGGGAAATTTCCTCACACTCTAAGCTGAGGTGTAGAGAATATAAGTTGAGGACATTTTTTTTTATATCTAAACGTTCTTTTGGGCAAAAATAAATAAAATATTTCTCCAGTAGGAATATAGAGTTTTGTTGAATGATCTGTCAAAGAAGGGTGTCCTGGAATTTAATTACAACTTTTTCTCTCAATTTAAAAAGTTTATCATCTAATGCCATTATGCTCGGGAAGGAAAAAGATTAAAATAATAAATGATGAAACAGGCAGAGGACTGGCCGCATTGGAGGTTAAGTTCACTGACAAAAGGAATGGACCTGTCGTAAGACAGAACACATAATAATATGCTCATGACGGATATTTAACAACTGTTGATATAGCCACGTGAAAATAATTATAAACATTATGTTTTGTTGCAAATGCATAAATGATGACCTTTTCACGTGTTCCTGGTCTTAGTAACTTCTTCCGAAGGATATGGCGATTGGAATCGTCCCATTTAAATGGATGTAAACATTTCTGAAAAAAAAGAGAAGCTTTTAATTCGTCTCTTGTCAGAAATAATGCTCCGAAAACAGCCGTACAAAGGAAATGCTTTGCTGACACTGACCGTGTCGACTACTTCGACACGAATATTTGGCACCTTTCTAGTAATTATACCGTCGTGTTGAATGTATCTAAAGCAGATATTCCATCACCCACACCCTATTCTTCATTTTTACCGAGTGACCAGATTTTTATTTATTTCTTTAAGATACGAAAACCAACATGTTGCCCGCAAGATACAGACCCCAAAACGACGATGCTGTTCCCCTTGAAAATGTTCGCGTATCTCCTCCCCCCCTCATATCTCTGGGACTCGCTAATCCTCTTGTTGAGGCCCTCTCTACTAACTAGATGTCCCGAGGATCAATACTAGAGGAAGGTCTGGCTCAGAACATTGGAACTGCGCAGCTCGCACAGCGCAAGTGTGTGAATGTATGTGTGTTCTGTACCGACTGAGCCATTGCTCCCGGTTTCGCCATCCCAGCCCCTACCTCTCTTTCTCTCTCGCTCGTTCGATCAATGAGGTCAAAAAGAGAACCGCTCGCCACCACCCCTTAGGGCTTTTTTTTTTAAGGGTATGTAGAATAGATCTCCTCCCCCACCTACCTCTATACTTCATCAGCGTAACGCATTCTCTAACAGAGCCATTCACCCCCCACCCCATTCTTTTCTCTGCTTGTCTCCTTCATTAGCAACTTTACTGCCCCTTGCTATTCTTCATTACCTGCGGCTCAATGCACCCCCCAACCCCCAAAACCCTTGTTCCTGTCCTTTGTGCTCTTTACAGCTTCCTCGTCTAAGTTAACCTTGGGGTTATAGTGGATGAATTAGAAAAGTCTGGTAGAATTAAAAATATACCAAAGCACGACTATATATTTACAGTCGATATACTATTAATATATATATATATATATATATATATATATATTTCTTTCTTTTGAAGTGGCAGTTGGTAAAATTCGACTCATTCTACGACAGCTATGTGGCTTTTTTGAAGTGTTGGAAAACACAAAGTATGTTATAAGTGAGAAGTAGCTCTACATCCAGAAAAAAACCAGTACTGTATTGATAAATAACCAGAAGTGATGATTTTAATATATTATTTACTATTTAGATTATTAATTTTACAAGTACAGTGGTATTCTTAGCTCTTTTAAAACATTAGACTTTGTTTTAAAGCACCACGTTTTACTACCTGCATATGTACTAATTACGCGAATGTGTTAGAGGATGAGGGAGTGTACCCGTATTGGCGTAGAGGGAGAGTGGAAAATGATTTAGGAAAAAACCCACCATCAGTACACCAGACCAAGATTCGAACCTCGACTTCCATGTCATCGGCACTCTAGTCTACTGCGAGAACTATGCCTTGTACCATGCGGGCACCATCTTAACTGAATCGGTCATTTCGAAAAGCCTTATTTCCGAAGAGAATAGCTTCGGAAATATGGCATTTTGAGGGGATTGTTCACATACACAAGGACAAATTATTATTATTATTATTATTATTATTATTACCACCACGTCTTACTACCCGTTCGGGTTATACGCACTTACGCTAATGTGTATTTTAACGTGGAATCTGAACCACGGTGGAGGCCTGGCATTCCCCACATTCACAAGATGTCTTGTCAGAGGTGAAGGAAGGGTTCACAAGGACATAGGAAGCTAATTTGGGTCCACCAAGAAACTTTACTATACCGGGTCCAAAAAATGCCAGAGGGTCCCTAGGACCCCTTCTGTTTCTACGCCTTTGCCTAGTGAAAAATATATGTTTTCATGTCTTCTGTACTATTATTAAAAAGTGAAAGTTTTGCAATCTAAAAAAAAAGGGTTTATCAAAATTGCTAAGTTAATTCATTACTTCCCCTGCAGACATTTTTTCCCCAGGAAAAGCCATTTAGCAAATACTAACATGTTGGGCTATTTTTAGGTATTGATACTATCGATCAAAATGTTACATTACTTGTATGAATACTTGAAAATAGATCCAGTAGTTTTTCTAGCTTTCAGATAAAAACTTTCCTATTTAAATTAGATTGTAACTATGAGAATACTTTTTTTTTAAGTAGCTGACCCTCAAGCGCAGCTTATAACGCTTCTGAACGCTTGTTTAAGACTCCCGAATTTGATACTTAGTATGGACAATCATAAGTCATTCTGAAATTTAATTTGCTATCTCTGCAAAGTGGTATATTGACAATCTGCAGTCTAGTTGTTGTGTGTCTGCAGGAAAAATATAATATAGGCTGGTACACGATCATTAAAGCATTTACAAATATTTTAAGAGTTAATAGTATAACACCTGCTTTGGTGACCACATGGTCTAGGGCGTAACTTTGTAACGAAATAGATGGTTCATTTCGTAATAATTCTAATCAAAAGTTCGCACTCTTAATATATTTAAAATTAATGAATAATTTCAGAATGTGAAAATAAATGCATCCCCATGTGCTAGGAAATCTTCGCACCACATCTGAATGATAATTTATTTATTGTTTATATGTCTACAACTAAGCTCTTTTGTTCACAGTCCCGCACCCCTATTGCAAATACTTGTGAAATATAATTTCGATAGCAGTTTTTTCTCTCCTCCTAATAGAAAAATGAGGCATACACGGTGCAACCTAAAGAATGATTTATTCAGAATAATATACCCAAAAAGAAGGCTCCTCTCTTCAATCAGTACGCGACACATTAAGCTCTGATTTTAAAATTTCACGACATTTTAATCTCCAGTTTGCATTCGAACTTAAACCTTAGAATAAAACGGTCCGCGACGCGCTAAGCTATAAAGTCCAAGCAGCCGCATCAATTGTTCAAATTAAATAATTTATTCCACATATCTGCTTTCACAGTAAATAGGAGGAATTAAAACCTGACCCTTGTAATCATCATGTCCGAGCCCCAACGAGTGATTCCATAACAAAAACCCCTGACAGGCAATTCCCTAAAACTATCGTAGTAGACTAGGCTGTCTATGAAAAGGAGATTGGTTTTACACTCTCACTCCACGCCAATGTGGATACACGTCGTCTAAATTCAACCTTACTCATCCTTAAATCATTATCTTAGTACATATGCGTATAGCCTGAACGTTAATATAATATTAATATAAGTAATAGTAAAACAAGTTATATCAACAGTAAATAGACTGCACTGACTGAGAAGGATTTTTCCTAAATTACTTTCAGCTCTATATTCAACTCTCCATGCAAATGTGGGTAAACTTCCTCATCCCTACCTCATTAAGCCCGAATATCCTGGTGACGCGTATCATATACTCGTAAACCTCCAATGTGGCAAAGATAATGGTGTATCAATTTACAACAATAAAGAAGTCCCATTTTATGTTAACCCTGATGTGTGTAAAGGAATATTGTATTGTAATACTCTGCAATTATTTGTATAATATTCACACGTGGGATCTCCATGTGATTGCATGGATTTCACAAATCGTTAAACTGTCATTCCGATAAATTAATCAAGAGGGAGAAAGATAACAGCTTGAATGATCAGCAACAGAATACATATTTTGAAGAGAGAAAAATGGGGGAGAGGGGGATTTTAATTTGATTAATATTACCCAAAGACAATTTTTTGCAGACAAGATAAGAAAGGAACAGAATTCTTGTGAAAATACAAAATTGCCTATACATTTCATTCATTTGGAAATAAAGCTTTTGAAACTCAAGGCCATAATTTCAGGGGGGTGGGTACATCCCCCAATTTCTGGAAGCTAGAAAACATTCTAAATGATAAACAGTTCTAGAAGCTCTCTGAAGTGTTTTTTTTTCACAGTAAAATAACCCCCAAGCTGCCGAAGGATTGGAAAATGTCTAACTATTAAACCACTTTTTGAAGCTCTGTGACGTGTTTATTTTTATGGTAAAATAACTCCCTAAATAACAAAGGCTAGGAATATTTATAAATATTTAACACCTCTAGAAGCTCTCTGAAGTGATTTTATGTTAACACAGCCACCCAATTTGTACTTCTATTTTAAATTTTATATTGTTTGAACCATAAATAAATCTATATATATTTTGTTTATAAAATTTCGTGGAGGGGGGGGGGGGTTGAACCCCCAAACCCCACCTTGGCTACGGCCTTGTTGAAACTACTATTTTGGAGGCATTTACGTCATTTTCAGTATTTTCTAGCATATAGGAGTAATTTATTAAAAATGTCTCCTCTGTATATTATAATAATTTGTTTTGTAAAACTGTGAGATTGTTATTGGATTACTGTATTGTGGTATATTTGTCTACTTTGAAGATTTTAAGTAAAGTAATAAAATATTTAAACAACGTCTTGTAAAAAATTCTCACTTTTACTTGGATGTAATTCTATCAACCTCATTTTGAGCTTCCTTTGTTGTTGTTACCATGGTAAGAATCCACCCAGAAAATAATACTATATTATTTAATTCCAGTGTTAAAATAAGTGTGGGATTACCAAAGTCTCCCCCCTTCCCCCAAAACTTTTGGGTGTGCCTTCAAACTTAATTTCTTATCCATGTATTACTCTAATTAATTAGTCACTATATTATTTATTGATGTTTTGCTTATGTGCTGACTGCACTTTACCAGGTAATCTTATAAAGTATTTATAAGAGTTTTGTTTCGTAATTTGGGAAATTTCTCGTTAATTAGGCATATTTTACTATCATCGAGAGTAGAATAGGATGGCCACGACTGCTGTATATGAAAAGGCTAATGGGTGATATTGCGACCAGTATGGCAGTACGCTAAAGGAAATAGGGGTGCATGGAGTGCAGCTGACTTAACATATGCGAAGAAACTAATTTTTGAAGGATAATGTTAGGGTATATTTGTAAAACTATATGGTATAATATTTTATTAAACCTTTTTTGGTGTAAGCATCTGAATTGTACACATGTTCAATACCTACCAGGAGCTTTGTCACAGTCATTATTTTGTAGGATACTGCTTTACAGTTTTAGTAACATATTTTTAATCAACTAAAAAATTATGGATTCTTTGGTAAAATAAATAAATGACAATTTTTCTGAAGCTTAAGAGTTTCTAGAGATTTGTCCAATTGCTCCGTTAAAACAATTGAAAAACTATTAATTTTTTGCGTTCCGCGCACTCTTTTATATTTTCCTTGCATTAAAGTGTCCGTATATGCTTATGTTATTCTACGAAGTAGTTAAAGCATCATGTCTATCAACTGACTTCACGAGGGTTGGCTGTACTGTTAAGTGTTAACCGAACTATACCCTTATCTATGCTGTTAACAAAATGACTGCTTCTCGTACAGGTGTTTATTAGGGTTATATTATTTATTTAAAGGTGTTTTATTTAATTTAAATTTAATCCAACATGTGACGTGAACAATTAGTAAATTAATATAATTTGACAATTTTGTACTACATATTTTTTATATCAATATATTCGTTTGTGGTTGTTTTGAAGCTTTTCTCATATCTTTGGAAACTAACAGGGACAAGGCTGAATCTTAGGCCTTCCTGTTAAGACAATGGGAAACATCTCTATTGTATTCTGGGCCTGTACGTCTTGACAAGACATTAATACTAGGAATATAATTCGTATGCGCTTATTCCTTAAAATGGGACCTCTAGTCTTTTCAGTGAAAGGACTATTTATGACTTTAATATTGGTGTTAACATTCTGTTTGGGCCTGACTTCCATTTGGGCTCATTTAGGGGATGTGGCCCAATCCATGAGTGGTTTAGAAAGAGAACAACTCAAGTAAGTAACTGGATCACTAAAGTATCCTATTCTAAAAAGAGTAGGTCAAGGCCTATTTATTCTTTATTAGATTATACAGAATAATAAATCAATAATTGGGAGTGACATTTAAGAACCATACCATCTAATACACCATATTACATTTTTTATGGTTTGGTATCTTATTATTAAACTCATAAGGAAATGGCGAATTCAATGATACCACAGGACTATTTATTTGAAACTAGGCTCCTTTATTTTTACACCACTTGGACAATTCAATAGAATATAAGTTTAAACATTGACATACTGGTCCAACACGGTGTTTGATTGTGATCCCATCTATGAAGTCATAAATCGTTTATTTTGTGAATAATAATTGAGATTTTAATATATTGGTAAATGGAGCAGTAGCAAGGTTAAATCAAGTCAGCTGAGTAACTACTGTAATGAAGGTTGGACTAAGCTAGTTTGGAAATTTACAACATATCTAGCTTTGGCTGTATCCGAATAGTCAAGTACACTAGACTTGATAAATTTACATTTTATATGCACTTGAGATCGAAGAATGCAACAGACTTTTCGAACGGCAAACCACCCTTCACACACCCTTGAGTCCGCAGTGCTGCTTCCTACCAGTGATCTTGGAAACTATTTTAAATGCCATCTATCGGCAGGGAACTAAAACAAATACATTAGAATTATTTTTTCCCGACTACCCTATAACAAAACAAACATTGTCAAAAAAATATTCTAAACTCACCCAATTGACTGGGTAGCATTGTGCAGAACGAAATTTCTGTAGAACAGTTAAGATTATAGCCAAACAATGTTTTTACTTAATAAATACACATTAAGGGCCAGTTTCATAGTCAAATTTAGTATGCCTCAAGTGCGGCACTACACTAAGTTCATGACGACACTTACCTAAACCAGAATGGAATGGGCCGTTCTCACATAGGAAACTGGCCCATTCCATTCGAGTTTAGGTAGGTGTCGTCATGTACTTAGTGTAGCGCCGCACTTGAGGCATACTAAATTTGACTATGAAACTGGCCCTAAGAGCGTACAACCCGAACGATCAGTAAGACAGGATAATAAATAAATAAAAATAAAATACACACTAAGTGTCAACAAGCACTACAGTTTTATTTTTGTAAGTGATTAGCGTGTGGCCAAATAAGGGTCTATGTTACATTTAAACACATGTTTTTGGTGGAAAAAAAGTCTACATAAAGTCCTCTTCCCGCCCAATAAGGTAGCTTTAATATTTTCCATGAGATGGCAGCACAAACCAGTGTTTGTCTTCAGAGCGCAGCTTGTATTTGCTCCGGAATAAAGGTCTATATGCAGTAGTCACGTCATATTTTCCCATTATGTTCCCTTTATTAATTTGTACACAAAAAGTTAACTACCTTGTGGTACTGTATTGCTTCCATTAAAACGTGAGTATCCCCTAGTTGTTGCTGCCGCCCAGTGATTAGACAAGCTGTTCCAGACTCAGAAAATTTATGTTTTGCATTCCGTATTATTTGATTTGATTTTATGTACAGTTAAAAAAACTTAGTCAATTATTGTTATTTGTTTGTTGTTGGAATATTTTAGTTTGGTGACAAAACAATATATTGCATTACTTGTAGCATATATTTTCATAGTTTTGTGTTAAAAGAGTTTTTAGAATGTGAAAGAAAGGTATGGACATTGTCTTCATCCTGGCCTCATTAATTAATGAAAACCTGGCACCCTGAATGTGCCTATTTTATGTTATTTATGAGAAGACATTATTTTAAGGTGAAATAATATTGCACTAAGTGTTTTGATTATACTGTGAAAAAAGAATATATGTAATCTGCTTGGTTGCCACACGATTGTTACTCTCAAAAGTTTGAAAATTTATTTTCTCAAAACCTACCAATTGGGACATAGTCCCTTATTTGGCCGCACGCTTAAATCATATATAGAACCCATGCTTATGAATTTTTTTTCATCACGCTTGTTTTGTTTTGTCAAAAACTTCAAAATCTTTTAAGTTAGGTGCTAAAAAATATTTCTCATAATTTGAAAGAGTAAAAAAAACCAAAAACAATTCAGCCATGGGATCACACTTAAAGACAGTTAGGTTAATATTGAAATGTTATAATGAAAATTCAAAGTTTTCAGAGGTAACTGTTTGATTAATTTCTGGGTTTGATTCACAGGGAAGAAGCTCGTGACATGTTCTACCATGCTTATAGAGCCTACATGGTAAGTAATGGTGAATACACTTATTTTATATTTTAAGGAAGTTGTTGAAACTTAAAAAAAAGTACACTTTTATTCATTTGAATTCTGTTCCCAAAGTCTGATGACATTTGTATATCGACCATTTAATATATGTAGGAGAACGCTTACCCCGCCGACGAATTGATGCCCTTGAGTTGCCGCGGCCGCTGGAGAGGGGTAGAACCAAGTCGTGGGGACATCGACGAGACTATGGGAAAGTGAGTATTCAATGCCGATTATTTCATTTCACTTTACAAACTTTTCTCTTTATTAACAGGTTATACGGAACTAACCTTAGTTTTAATTTGGTTGGTTCTTGATTATATTAAAAATGAGGCATATTTTTTTGGTTTCAGCTTCTCATTGACGTTAATCGATGCTCTGGACACATTAGTGGTGAGTAGGTCACAAGCTTAAAACATGTGAAAGGGGAAACCCACATTTCACAGTGATAAACTTTTACGCCATACTGATAATTGACCCCAATGCAAACATGCTATATACTGCGCTAAGTTGTCAGACTAATATTGTATATAATAGTGTATTTATAATAATTATAATGTTGTATATAATAGTGTATTTATAATAATTATTTTGGTTTTCAAAGATAAATTCATTTAAAGGGCAGTCCACCAATAACAGATTAAAAAAAAAAAATTGTGCCGAACTACCAGTAACTTATAATGGACTATATGAGAAATATCAACCTATGGCTTGGGTCATTATTTTATTCAAGATATATATATATATTTTCCGCTAGCAGCTTGCTAGGCCTGTCATAGCTTCACATGCCTTATCATCTAACTTACGACTGGGGCAGGCTTAACATCCAGTCCCCCAGCTGTTAATTCATCACTGTGAAAGGGTAAACCCACTTTTTGGCCATGCCGGTAATAAAACCCGGGACCCTTAGACCAGTGGATACAAGCTACCGGCTGAGTTAAGGTGTATTGGAAACATTAAAAATTCTGTGGTGTTAATTAAGCCTTAATCGAGTCATACTGAGAGTATACTGCCAATTAATGAAGATAATACCAACTTCTGCGGATAGAGGGTGTCATGGTCAGCACAAAAAACCCTTATGTCACTAATCTAAATTGTTGTAGACCAGGCTCTTTACTTTTTCGGTCACATAGCTCCTTTGTCCTAATGAAGCTGAGTTGATCCTGTTCCAGAAAGTGCCGGGGATCGAACCCTGGACTTCTGAATCTGTAGCCATAAACTCTCACCACAGACACGGTCTTGATTAAATCCAAAAGAATCAATTTTTGACAGATTCGATGTAAACCTTGCAACATCCACTTCATTATGAACTAGCAAAGAATTTTTTTTTTGTCAGGTGATCGGAGACCTGGACGAGTTTGAACATGCAGTGAAACTGGTAGTTCGAGACGTCACTTTCGACAACGATGTTGTCGTTTCTGTGTTTGAAACAAATATCAGAGTCTTAGGGTATGTATTAAAACATAAAAATTGAAGATTCGGAAAATTTTCCTAATCCAAGCAATCTCACATAAACTGCATGGTTTTTTTTCCCTCCCAAACTTAGTTGGTATGTAAAGTCTATATAATTGATTCTAGCAATTGCATAATGTCTCGAGTTCAAGTCAAAGGCTTTAGTTTTAAGTTAAATATACTATTTTTGTGGTGATTTGAACCCACTGTTTTACAGAATCATTGTAAACATAAGATCTTTACTTTATTCATTCTCAAGTTGCTACAGTAAATTAAACATTAAACAATTGAGAGGAGGATAAAAGGGCAAGGCCTACACACTTCCAGAAAACTCGAGGCCTCGAAGATCACAATTAAAACACACTTTCATTGTTTAATTCAATATAGCTGTTTGGCGCCATTTTTCCTAAGTTGCTTTAGGAAATATAAATACTAACATTCTTTTTCTTACAACACATTCATTATAATATTCCTACATTTGGTTATGTGGTAGGGCCCTATATTATCGATCTGGAGTACAGTAGTTAATTTAGTAAAACAGTACAAGAAAAATTCTAATTCAAATTTGAAAAAAATATATTTTTGTATTTTAAATCCTATATTTTCTCAAGCTTATTATTGAGAATGTCTTTCCGATGCTATACGTTTCAAGAATGCTATATCTCTACTTTAAACGACGAGTGAAATAGATTGTGTTGTTTGAACAGTTTTTATGTTATCTGTGATAGGGGCTTGCTGTCTGGGCACATCTTAGCGGAGTACTTTCAGCAGCGTGCTGGTATACTGTCCTGGTACCGGGGAGAGATGCTGGACATGGCGAGGGACCTTGGCTACCGGCTACTTCCTGCTTTCAACAGCACCACTGGCATCCCACACGGCCGGGTACACATTTTGATACACGTGTTCCAAATACACTTTACCATAAATTCTGAAATCACCCGGCGGGGGCATGGTATAAGGCACCAATCAAGACTGGACTGCCGTTGATGGGGAGTTTGGGGTTCGAAACTCGGGTCAGGTGTATCGAGGGTAGTTTTCCCTAAAGGATTTCCCACCCTCCATGTAAATGTAGCCTTCCTCATAACCTCACACACACTAGCGTGTTTAGTACATATATGTACAGCACATTGACCTGAAAGAGGAACAAGTAGAGAAACGAAGTGCTTAAAAAAATTAATTCTGAAATCAAACTAAGAAAATAAAATGACTTATGTTTAGTGTTTGATTAAAAAAATACATTTTCTTTTCTTTTATAAGCTCATTATGTATTTTTATTTTCCTCAGGTCAATCTTCGATATGGTCTCAAAAGTCCTCGGTTGGAGTCGTCTCGTGAAACTTGCACAGCTTGTGCGGGCACTATGATCCTTGAATTGGCCGCACTCTCGCGGCTTACAGGAGACCCCATATTCGAGGTAATAAGTACTCTTTAATAGTGCAGATGAAATGTACCTATATGTGTAGTAAGAGAGTAAGAAACAGAGGTAAATTTTCTCTAATCACCCAGTGAACCTTGACCTCATTACCTCATTATTGGCTCACTCCTCATTTGTTTGTTTAGTACCTATTGTTAAAGTTTTAACTTTTAAAACTTGAGTTTGTTGCCACTTTTAATCATTTATAGTGTAACTTAATTGAGATCAAATTTGCCACTTTACCCAAAGATTAAGGAAAAACCTTTATATTTTGTCACTGTAATAATACAGGGAGTCTTAACACAATTTTAAGCAAAAAAAAAAAGGACTGTCCATGAAAATTTGAGATAGCCTAGTTTATTAACTGCTCCAACTCAACTAGAGGATTTTTATAGCACTAGAAAAACTTTGAGTACTTTGAATTATCTATATTTTTTCTCTCTAAAAAAATTATAAGCTTATTTATAATATTTAAAAAGTGTTAAAGCTTATTGTCTTGGTGATACTAAAAATAAGTTAAATGTTTGACATTCAAGGACGGTACGTTTGGCATGAGCAGAGTATAATGTTATAAAACTGTGTATTTGCTGCCCCAAACTCTTATACATACCTTACTGACCATTTCCAGGAGAAAGCACACCGGGCCATGGACGAGCTATGGAAGATTCGTCACCGTAGCTCTGACTTGATGGGTACAGTCCTCAACATACATTCTGGCGATTGGGTGAGGCGTGATTCTGGAGTGGGCGCTGGTATCGACTCTTACTATGAGTACTGCCTCAAGGCTTACATCCTGCTGGGGGATGAGAGGTACCTGGGCCGCTTCAACAAGGTATGTGTTTCATGTAGGATGAGTAGAATTCACCATTTTACAAATCCCAATGTTTATTTTATTTTTGAATCTCTAATCAAAATTATGAATTTAACAGGTTAGTAGAAAATTTAAATATTAACAAATGCTATTTTTTAGAGTACAGTCAAATTCACTATTTTATTTATTTATATTTAGCACCGCGTCTTACTACCCGTTCGGGTTATACGCTTTCACTATTTTAAAAGACTAAAATAAAGCTTTATTTTAGTTTCGAATCGTGGACAAGTTTTTATATATAAATAAGTGAATTATAGTAAATAATTAATGAAAACATCATATTAAGTGTTAAATTACTGGTCTCTGGCTTGGTTAAGGTCATCATATGATTATGTAGGCTCTGAACCATCACTGAGCACCATTAGAGCTCTAAAACAAATCTTTTTTAATTTCTTCAAAGATTCGAGGGTCTTTATCCCTAGTAAACATAAAATAGGTAATGCTGATATAATATATATTTCGATCACAATATAATAGGTTTCTATATTCTTAGGTCCCCTTGCTAAAAAAATCTACTATCCTCTGTATAAAAAAAGTTTATTTACATCTTTATAAAATCTGTTATGTTTTTTTGTTGGCAGCACTACTCAGCTGTGATGAAATACATCAGCCAAGGTCCGATGTTAATCGATGTCCACATGCATCGGCCCCACACAAACTCGCGCAACTTCATGGATGCTCTGCTGGCGTTTTGGCCTGGGCTTCAAGTATGCAACACTTTGCTTTTGAATTCATAGAATAAGGTTTTTAAAAGATTTTTGTAAACAAAGAAAGGAAATGGCACCAATCAACTTTACTTGACAAATTTGATTGAATGATATAAAATGGTGACTAAATGTTGACATTCTATATTATAAATAATTAATTAATTATCCATAATTTCACCTAAGTGTAAGATTAATGGGAGCTAGTCTCTGTTTTCTCTAGTACTGGGTTTTACTACCCATTTGGGCTGTACACCATCTAGTTGTTTATCCAATAATAATGTTTGGTTTGAACCATACACTTTTTTACCCCCCCCCTCCCCACTCAAATCCCCCCCCCCATGTAACACTAAGTAGACATTTAGCTTGGCCCCTCCCCCTTCTATCCTGTGTTAAATAACTTTTTGTGCCAAGAGTGAATACCATTATTGCGAAGCTTTTGTGATACTAAAAGGATGACTTGTAGATAAACTTCCTTTTCTGAATAGTATTAAATATACGTATGTTTACTAGCAGTGGAAATGTCAACATTAATATTATTTTTTCAACATTATAATTTAAATATAATAACTTTGTTTTGCAACACTGATATACCCACCCTCCCTCCCCCCATGTAAGGGAGATTAGAGCTCACCCCATTTCCCCCCTCTCAAAAGTATTACATGGCTTAAGGATAACCCCCAATAAGCAATATTAAGGCTATACAACAAATTACAATTCATTTAGTACACTATTGAAACACAAGCCAAGCTTGATCTCTTGTTGATGGCTTACATTCTCTGTTGTGACAGGTTCTGAAAGGTGATATCAAGCCAGCCGTGGAGACCCACGAGATGTTGTATCAGGTGATGCAGAGGCACAACTTTATCCCTGAGGCTTTCACTACAGATTTTCAGGTAAACTTTCTCGAACTCCAGCACTTGCTACTACATTCATTAAATTAATAGTCTGTCCTAGAATTATGTCAAGATTAATCACCAACCAACATAACACATTTAAGTAATTGAATTAATTTAAAATAGTTGTTTGGTGCAATTTTTTCTTTATTAATAATTTATGTAAATGGTCTTCTAGAAAGGTAACTACATTTTTTCTAGTACTGTATCTTATTAACTGTTCAGGCTGTATTATATACGTTAATGTGTTAGGGAAGAAAAAGGGTTAATTTAGAAGAAGTGAACACACATTTGTGTGGAAGGAGAGTGTGAAACCATTTAGGGAAAACTACCACAAGTACATCTGACCAGATTTCAAACCCCAATATCCCTGTCATTTGCAGTCCAGTCTTGGGTGAGAGTATATCTTAGACCATTCGACCACTGAAGTGCATTTTAAGAAATTTATAAATTAGTAATGTATCTTTATCATCAACTGTTTCCGGGTTGTTTCAGTAAAACGTATGTTATGTATATATATATACATACACCAAAGAGAATAACATTTTATTTATTTATTTAGCAGCATGTCTTACTAGCTGCTTGGGCTTTATGCTAATGGATTAGGTATTGGGAAGGTTGATTTTAGAGGACGTGAACCCGCATTTGTGTGGAGGGAGAGTAGAAAACTATTTAGAAAAAACCACGCCCGTCTCACCTGGCCGAGATTTGGACCTTCATCGATCCCCCCATCTTTGGGATTCCAACTTGACATGATCCTAGCGGGTTAGCTAACTATGCAACCAAGGCAGGTCAAAAATGTAGATAGAAAAATATCATAGGGGAGGTCAAGAAAGAGATGGAAGGAGTATAGATAACAAACTGTGCAAGTGAGAGGAGAAGAATCGATGTGATTAAAAAAAGGAAGAATGTTGGAAGGATAGGGTAATATGGAGGCATTTTATTACTAAACTGACCCAGACACAGGTTGGAAACAGTTGATATGTGGCAAAACAAAATATTTTAGATGTTTTTTTTACCAGTATTTTATAACAGTTACCATTCAGCATGAGAAGGCCTTATTTATAAAGCTTGTATCTATAGGTTCATTGGGGTCAACACCCGTTGAGACCAGAGTTCTTAGAGTCGACATACTTCTTGTACCGGGCCACTGGTGATCCTTATTACCTGGAAGTGGGACGCAATGTGCTACGCAGCCTGCAGAAGTACGCTCGTGTTCCGTGCGGGTATGCTGCTGTCAAGGATGTTCGTACAAACATGCACGAAGACAGGTGGGTGAAGCCAAGACCGATCAGTAATTCCTTAGGTGATTTATTATCCACAATTCATGGTGGGTGAACTAATCGGTAGTAAATTAAATAATAAATCTAATACTAATGTGTGTTGTACAGTGATTTAGTTGACTGCATTTGTTATAAGTTAATGTTTAAAGAATATGAGTATCGATAAAATAACATGAAAGGAGGCTAAGACATGATCTGCACAGTTAATAAAATAAAAACAAAACCTGATAACACTGAATACATCACAAAAGAAACACATTTTCATGGAACTCTGGTTTCTTTCAACATTACACCATCAAGTGTTTTTAAATTCCATGCTTTATTATTCTATAATTTTTTTTTACTGCGTATTATATTTTGCTCATTGTACATATTATTTTTATTGTGTGTGATAGTGTTATAATCTAATTTATTGTGCTTATGTGTTTGAATTGTTATAGAATGGACTCGTTTGTTCTGGCGGAAACTTTCAAGTACCTCTACCTGTTGTTTGCTGACCCCGCTGATCTTCTGCTGGATCTTGATGAGTTCCTCTTCACCACTGAGGGTCACCTTCTACCCTTATCTCTCGCCAGAGATGCCAACTTTTCTGTAGTCGCGGTAGGTACATTTCTCGATTTACTGCTCATAAACCTGTCGTTCACAGTTTTTCATATGCACAGTTAGATAAACTTATTGTTCAACAACTTATCTCGGTCACTGGCATGTCTACCTCATCATACTATACTGTTTCCAGGCTGTGGCAGGGTCAGTTTAATAAAATGCATCCATTCTTCCTCATTTAATCACTTCCATTTCTTTCCCCTCACTCCAACACTTGTAGCTATGAACTCATCCCATATCTTTCTTGGTCTCCCTTGGGGGGTTGTTTTTCTACATACTTCATGTTCATCATTCTCATTACATGACCATACTATCTCATTTTACTCCTTGTAACCTCCCCCTCACTCTTTATTGCGTTGAAATTGGATTTTTCCACTTCCTGAAAATAATTATAGTTGGTTGAGGTAAATCTTTTTGAAGAGCTTCTTTTTTTTTTTAACTAATGTTGGAAGAAGAGACTGATGGCCACCATGCATTCACTAACTTATTTACATTTTCCTTTCTTTGTTACTCTTTAAGATTTCAGAACAAGGTGACCTTTATTTTGATGACGAGATGGAGTTCGCACGGTCTTGCCCCAACACCCTGCACTTGTTCCCTGAGACAGTACGCCGGCCTCTGAGAAACATGGTGAATGGCGTGTGTCCTCGAAAGTTAATGAAACGAAAGCTGCATGCTTCAGATTTTCAGGTGAGAGCATTTATTTGGACTATTTAGGATTTAGCACTATTCACCTCAACAGTAGAGATAAACTTCAGTACCTATGTTAACAATTTTATACAAATGAGAAGTTTCACTAAAGAATGTTAGTATTTTTTATTGTCTCATCATATGTTCGGGCTATATGTATGTGTACTAACATTTGTGTGTTGGGAATGAGAAAGGTTGAATTTAAAGGAAATGTACCAGGTACCCACATTTGTATGGAGAGTAAAAACCATTTAGGAAAAATCACCCTCATTACACTCAACTTCGAACCCTGATCAACAGTCCAGTCTATCATGAAAGTGATATCTTAGACAAGGCAGCCTATTAAGTTGCTTGAGTGTTGGTAACGAATAAATAAACAAAATACGACTTAATTTTGAATAGGGTTAAACAAGATATAAGTTAAAAATAAAGTTGTTAACAGTAACAAAAAAAAAAAGGAAATATTTAGACTTGAGAATTCAACAAACACTTGTGTGTATACATTAAATGAATTATAAGTTAAAAAATTTGTTTTTGATAACTCTTATAATGTTCCCAGTAATAGTAAATAACAAGTCTCTTGAAATGTTGGTGTGTCTAATTTTAATCAATTGGGTTGTCCACACAACTGTTAATCTATTAATGAAATTTAAATTTGCAACATTATTTAAAAAAAATATTTTAATGTAAATATTTTGTCCAACTTTTTTTTTTACATCCATTATTGTTTACACTTGCCAGCCTATGGTCTGGGTCAGTTTTTTATCAAAGCAATATATATTTTCTACTACCAACTTGCTAGGTCTGTCTGTCCTAGCTACATATCGCCTTATACTCTAACTTAATGTTAATTTGTCAATGTATAATATTTGGAAGAAGGTATAGGAAAGGTGGATAGAAACATATAAAAGGGGGGACAAACAATATGGCCATTACAGTGAAAAGAAGAACACAGTTCACACTTTACACTGCTGCCAATGGACAAGGAGGTAATGGATGCCTCTTAAAGAAAATTCATCAATGTGAAATGCTAAACCCACATTTCACCCATAATAAATTTTTCGGCCATACCGGGAATTTTAGCTCAGTCGACAGACATGCTAGCGATTGAACTAAGGTGTCGAATTTCTATCCAACATGTTTTGAGGCAATTTTCATCTCTTCCAGGCTGGAAGCTCTGATCATTTGAAACTTCTCAAGGACATGGGTATTAACATTCTCACTCTTGCTGATGGTCGTGTGCAGCTTCTTCACACGTTTGCTCATGTAAGTCTTAAAATTGTGTTAAATCATCTTACTTCACACTTGCATGCTCCACCATCAAATAATGAGATAATAACATATTTTTGAGGCTAGCCTCTGGTCTAGAACTCTTGGGTTTGATTCCCTGTGATACAACTGTTTTTTTTTCCTGAAGGGTAATTGTAACTATAGTTGCCAGGGTTTGATTAATTTAGGTTTAAGACTTCTATCAGCACCAAATAATCATCTCATCTGGGTGAAGTAACCACACCTACGTGATGTCCCGACCTCAGAAGATGGTTACAAATCTGCCAATAGAAGACCAGGAATGTCTAGCCTACAAACACTGGTGGCATAAGCTAGTTTATTCTATTCAAATCACTCTCTCTCTCTCGCTCTGACAATATATTCTAGGGCTATTGCCAAGCTTAAGGGACTTTGATACTTAAAAAACATTCAGTGCCAGATAAATCTTGCTGTTTAAGTTTATTTTTAATAACTAGGTGGCACCACACACAGTATTATAAATGTTACGGTTTATTTCATTCTTTTTCCAACAGATAGCACCATTGGTATTAGAAAAACTATTTATTTTGAACAGTTGAAATATGTTATGCTCATTATTTACATCGTGGTGTGAATACTTCTCTACTTTATGGTTTTTTCCTTACACTCATTTATATAAATATATTGGCTTCTATTATTTTTCTTCTTAGTTTTCTTTTTATATATTATTTATTATATTTTTGTTTTTTATTCAAAGTTTATTATTTTGTAATGTTGTTTAGTTGAAATATTTTAGCTAGGCAATGGCTGGTCCATGTTCTAGGCTAAATTTCTTGGGACATTTTAGACTATTTAGATACTATTGACATCGACAGCGACTTTGTGAATGAAAGTGATTCTGACATCACTAGTGATGATGATAATTTGCCAGATCTTAGGAATCCAGCTGTCCATAACATGTCTGACAGTGATGAGAATGATACGGATGATGAAGACTACAGGGAGATTCTGTAAAGTGAGCAACCTCTTCCTCTCCCCTTTACATGATTTTACAAAATGTTATGTAGTTTAGAATCAAAATAAGCTACAAACACTAAACTAGTATCAAATTTTACAGAAATAAATTCTTTCTTGCAGGATGACTGATGAATAAGGAACACAAAGGGAATTAGAAATTTTAATTTAATTTTACAAAATAACTGTAGTCTAATAATTTATGTATATATTTTTTTTATAAATCTTCAATGTTTATGGTATAAGTGGGATTTTTTTCATGTATTTAAGCTAAAAATATTTTTATGAGAAAATTTAAAATGCTTAGAGGTAAATATGTGAAAATTAGCCTGAATGTTTTGGCTCAGTCTAATGATAATGAGCAGAGTGCTGGCCGGGTTCGTTTAGTAAAATGCCTTAATATCCCTCTGTCCTTTCACCATTCTTCCTCCTACACACTTTCTGTTATCTGTTCCTCCCATCTCCTCCTTAGTCTCCCTTGCTGCTTCTTCTTAATATCCATTAATCATCTTGAAATCATCTCACCTTCCATCCTTGTTACATTTCCATCTCATCCTAGCTTCCTCTACTATCTCAACTCTTGACCTTACATATTCATTCTTAGCCCTATCTCTTCTGGTGATGGCTAGCATGCTCCTCAAAAACTTAAAAACTTAATACCCATGGCTTCGCCTAATATGTTCATTAAAAAAAGAAGAGTTTTTCATTAAAATACTAACGAGATCAAATGTATCCAAATATCCAATTTTGATTCATTTGAGATGTTAATATTGAATAATAATAGTGCCATCTTTATTGCAAATGTTGGTTTAGTTTTACATTTTAATCTGAGTTTTAAGTTGACCTGTGCTCATATTCTTGTGCCAGGCCCGCTCTTCAGCCGATGCAGAGGAAGGACTCATGTTTATGCAAGAGATGGTAGAACTGACTAAATCTCAGTCCCAACAGTCGGACGCTTCCCCACAGGCTGTTGTATTCAAGGGGGAGAAGGGCGCAGACATAGTCATCAGTGCGGGACCTGCACACTTTGGGCGTGAGCTCAAGGGAGACAAAAAGGTAATACTGCTCACTTTCTGTTAATAAACTCATATCAAATTGTTCTTTCAAACATTGTCAGAGAGCAAAGATGATTTAATTTATACACTTTTGTTATCACTAGGGACACCGAAAGATGGTGAGACATATTTTTAGGAATATTTACTTCGCATTGGATATGACACCTTAGCCCAGTCGATAGCAAGTCTGCCTACTGGGTAAAGGGTTTGATTGCCGGCATGGCTGAGAACTTATCATTACTGAAATGTGGGTTTACCCTTTCAGAGCAATAAATTAATGGCCGGGGACTGTATGTTGTGCCTGTCCTAATCTAAAGTTAGATTAAAAGACATATGAAGCTACCACAGACCTAGCGAGGCGGTAGCAGAAAATACGGTACATAAGGCTTGATTAAAAACTGACCTGCACCACAGGCTGGAAACAGTAATGGATGTAAAGTAAAACATTAATTTCTTAGTACTTTTGAATCTATTATATGTACTCGATTAGAAAGGTCATTGAGTAACCGATTAGCTTTAAAAGTAATCCATGAGGTTAACAAGCAACATCTTTTGCAAGGTCAGCCAAAAGGTCAACAGGGAAGATTAGAGAGAAGTTTCAAAATTGCATCATGGATTGGGAACTTTTATCTTTATTTCAATACCAACTTAAATTCATCTACATTGATTTAAAATAAACTTTGCTTGAATTTAGGTTCCAATATTTTTAAGTAACAAATTGTCTAACTATCACAAACTTAACCATGCAACAAGTGGAGACAATTTGACTGAAGCTATCTTAAAACTGTATCTCTATAAGGAAAACATCTTTTTGCTATATGAGTTAATTATTATATTTGGAAAAAGGTACAGGGAATGTGGACAAATGAACACAACATGGCTTTGGCAATGAAAGGAAGTTAACACAGTTCACACTTTACATTGCTGCCATTGGAAAAAGAAGTAATGGCTGCCTCTTGAAGAAAATCTATCCATTAACACCCAATCCTCCGACCTAGGTTTCAGGAGGGAGTGAATGAAAGCTGGGTTGGATTGGGCGTTAATGAATAGATCTTCTTCAAGAGGCAGCCATTATTTCTTTATCCAATGACAGTAATGTAAAGTGTGAACTGTGTTCTTTTCACTATGAAAGTGTGTTTGTTACTTTCCTGTACCTTCTCCCAAATATATCTTTTTAGTATAATTAATACATATTATCTTTGCAATATTTAAAATGAAATAAACAAATTGATCATCATGATGGGCAAATAGTTTAGTTTTGGGCACTGTGCCAAACTACCTGTTTGGTTTATATGCTAGCAAAATAGTTGATCAGCCCAAGCCTAATAAGTAGCAACTAAATGTTAACCTTTTTTATGTTGGTATAATGCATTCATCACATTTCTTTACAAGAATTAATATTGCTAAGTAAGTTTCTTATGTTTGCCATCCCCCCAACCCTGACGGTTTTGGGCTAAAATACTCACCTCACGACCCATTGATCGTGGGTTCGGTCGACAGATTTTTCTTAAGAGATAAAAATCTGTACCACAACTTCCTTTGATTGTAGCATGTTGCATGGTTCTTGCTCATAGAATTGATTGTATGTTGATATGGTCAGTAGGTTCAGAGAGTGCATGTTAAATATCTTAAGCAAAAACATATATTTTTATTATATTCAGATATGGATTTAAGATTTATTAGTTAAATGAATGTTTGGATCTGTGTATGTGATGTCATGTCATCCTGGTAAGTGTCCAAAGTAAACAGGAAGCTACTAAGCTGACCCTGCCAAAGGTTGAAAGATGTTCATGATAATGATGATTTTGGCAGGTGGTTGGGAGAGTAGGGGTGGCTGACCCGCTTCGAGTGTGCTCAGAGCTGGTGCACCCAGAGAGAATCAAGGGGCGAGTGGTCATCATGGAACGTGGAGACTGCATGTTCATCGATAAGGTACCTATATTCATTGGACTATCTTTGTAAATTTTGTTTGTCGAGACTACAAACTAAATATATAAACAGTTCTGACTCTTTTAAGTTTTATATTAAGGTTGTGCAGGTACTCTAAAACTCAAGTTCAAGTCTTGATTGGAAGATTTTTACAAATTTTTAAAGATCTAAGTACTCAGAATTTTCCATTTTATTGCAGAAATTCATAGTTTAATTTGATTCAATTTTATGATAAAGTCTGAATTTATCTCCAGGCGCGAAGGATTGAAGAAGCAGGTGCACTGGCGGGTATTGTGGTAGACAACACACCTGGCACGTCTGCGGCCCACTCGCCTATGTTCGCCATGTCAGGGGACGGTAAAGAACCCCCTGTAAACATCCCGTTGGTGTTCCTGTTCTATCAAGACGCTTGGCAGTTGCTAAACGCAGCGCGTCTGAACCCGGCTCTGGAAGTATCAATCTCGGACATGGCGGTCGTCAAGGAGGGTGAGGGTCGTGGCTTGCTTGCAATGCTTCGGGACGTGCTTCACATGGCCATGTTCTGGCCTTAACATTAAACTGGGGCTACAAATATTGCCTTAGATAAAATTGCAGTGAAATTTTATTTTTAATTGATGGGAGTTTACAATTTGTCGACTTTTTAGATGTAAAGGTAAATTTGACCAACCAATTGAACTGTAAGTATACCTCACAAAACATTATATCTAATAAAGCAAATTTGTTATAAGATTTCACTGTATTAAACTACTGAAAGCATATAAATATGGTCTAAATTTTCATGGCATTTAAATATTATAAATTCCAGAAAACGTTCAGTATTTTTCCCCCCAATGTTAGACGAAGCGTTATTGGGAAAAGTCACATTCCTAACTGTTAAAATCTGATTTTCATAGGAAGAAATGTTTTCCACTTCTTTAGAGGATAATAAAAAAAATCATATTTTTATATAAGCTTCTACTAATAATTTAGTAACATGGTATCAACTCTGACTGCAAATGTGTTTGTATTCGCTAAAGGCTACTTCCTACCAAAATCTTACTATAGAAATGTGTTTGTTAAACTCTTTGCGAATAAAATATTGTTAGGTGCCCAGTATTTTGCTCGTCTCTATTTATAAAGGCGTGCAAAATCCACTTTTCAATTCGAAGTAAACTCTATAATAGAACATATTAAATATTCTCGAAGCTGAATCAAAGTTTGAATATTTTTTATGCTTGAAAATAATTATATTGTAGTTATTTGAATAACTTATTAGGCTAAAATTACCTGGGACATGTTTTATTGTACAAAAGTTTATAATATTTTATTTTATTCTAATAAATCAAGTCTTCATCTGAATATTAATTTGTAATGTATATAACAAAATGCTGAGAACTTAAAAAAATTAGCCCATTACATTAATTTACTTCTTAATAACAGTTGATGAATAATAAACTATTCAATTAATTTGATAAATCCACCCTCACACTCCTCCCTGATGAGTTCAGATAGAATGAAAGCTAGGTCGGGGGATTGGGCGGTGACGATCAATTTTCTTTAAGAGGCAACCATTACCTCTTTGTCCATTGGCAGCAGTGTAAAGTGTGAACTGTGTTCTTCTTTTCATTGTAAAGGCCATATTGTTTGTCCCCCCTTTTATGTGTTTCTATACACTTTTCCTATACCTTCTTCCAAATATAATACAATTACCTCATAGCGAAAAGAGGTTTTCCTTATTGAGTTATATCAGAAATTACTATTTAAAACTAAAGAAAAATGGTCCCAAAAGAATGATAGGAGGTCTTGATCTACATATGTCAGTTCAACTGTTATCTCTTGCATCTTCATGCAACCCTCTTTGTCCAATGACAATGGATGTATGGCTGGGTTTATATTTGTACATAATTTACTGCACACATTTTATGAGACAAGTACAAAGAGTCAAATTTGATTATGATAAACCTACTTTTCAATAACAGAATCAGAAATTTAATACTTCCCCATTATTAATGCAATTGCAGGCTATAAGAAATAGAAGGGTTGTTAACCGGAAAGCATTTCAAACATGTAAAGAAGATAATTTGTCTCATGTTTAGATCGACGTTTAATTGACTAGAGCTTCTTATTGGTTGTCTATAATCATGGACACAAAAATATAGTTTAACCGACTTTATGGATTGTGTGTGTATCTATTGATAATAGGCACCATTATTAAATTAGTAGGATTAAAGCTTATTTGTGTATTGTGATAAACACAGCCTAATTTACTTTTTGAAGTGTGTTAGAATAATACCACAAGTACAGAATCAAGGCAATTTTATTTTATAATCGAAAAGAATCTCTTTGAATGTGATCTATTTTTAAAGTTGTTTCATTTATTTCATATTTTATTTGTTATTTTTGCAGTTTCTTAAAAGTTGTATTTTGTTTGGTTGTAACAGTATGTGAATAAATTATCATTATTTGTTAACCCTCTAGTTTGTTGGGCGTTTTCTTTGGTTTCTTTTTAAATTCGGTGTTGAGAATTCTTGCCTCATTTCTGTACGGTGACACATTCTAGGCTTAACTATTTTATTGAGCAGCAATGTATATGGCTTATGCATTTCAATTAAGGTAATTATTTTGGCATTTGTGGGACATCTGAGCAATTTGATTTATGATTTTTGTCACAATAACTACTAGAAGAATCTGAGTCTCTTTCTAACATATCATTCTATTATAAGCATCAGTCCTGTATATACTTCTGTTGGATTCTCAACACCGCAAGTTTTTTTAGCACTACTATTATACAGAAATAAAGCTTTGGATCATGAGCGAGTTGTATCTCTGCACAAAAAATACTAGTCTTTTAAGTTGCACCACCACCCTCTAGCAACAGAAAGTGGAACACAGATTTAAGTTAGAGAAACTTACTGCATCAAGCCAAGAGTGGGGACACTGCTTACGTCCATGCATTACTGAAGATTTAAGCTTGGTGATTACTAGCTTCATTGTGTTGCTCTGCCGCTATAATAGTGATTGATCAAATATACTATTATCTCTTTTTACTTTGCATCAATGTGGGCCTCGGTGACTGATTGCACCGTGAGGCTGTGCCATGGTTGGATGAGAGGTGGATTTGCTGGCGCAAATTGTTGCTATGTTGGCCTTTTGCCACCCTCTGATATATTGTGTTCGGATGCATATCACTACCGGTCTGTGAGCTCTTGTCGCGACAATAGAATTTGAAGGTAGCTCTGTCATCGTTAAAACCTTGTGTTATTTGGAAGTTCTCATCCCTCTGTGTTTGGACAAGTGCTGGCAGGGTGATAATTTGCTCTATATTCTGACTGACAGCAATATTAGGATTTTGGGATCGGCAGGAATTGAAAGTGGCTTTTTGCTGTGGAGTCACTGAAGATAAACTTTATTTGGACTAAATACAAGTTCACAATCTCATGAAGTGTTTCTGTGGCCTCATTACTATTACCATGGGCTGGATTGATGTTATTCTGCTCTCCCTTCACACAAATACGGTGAAGTGACCTTGTAGACACTTTAAATGATTGTGCATGGGGGACCTGCTTTACCTTCTTCGTCTCTAACCTAGTGTGAGGTTAAATCTGGATAGCCCTGGCGGCTGCCAAGATGTGCACAGAATGATCAACCTATGAGATGGTTCTTGTTTATCTTAATATTATAAAATCCATGGTTGCTCTGTATATATTGTGGCTGTGGGCAATGGAGGGAGAAAATGTCCCTCTAGAATTCTAGCCCCATCTTCAGTAAGTCAGTATAAAATGATATGGACAACTGAAGCAGGTTATAAGATACTAATACAGGGAAGAAAAATTATAATCTCCCAACAGGTTAGAAAGGCCCCTTTATGCAGTGTCTGCGGTTTTCTTGGGAGAAACACAAGATTAACTGGAGATGTTTAATTTCTTTGGTAAATTCTGTTTTTTTTTGATGATGCTACTGCTTAACCAATCGGGTTTGGTTAAAAACTTTTTCCCTAAATATTCACACTTTTAGAACTTGTATGTTGCACCTTAAAATTGGCATGCAAATTAATTATTCTGCTTGACAATGTTAAGGCTTTGTGCAAATTACACTTGGGGAATGTTAGTTAGAAATACTTTTCTTGGCACGTCATTATCTCGTCGAGCTGAAGTAACCCATCTACATGGTTGCATGTCCTTCACTGTTGGTAGAGGATCTAGCCAACAAACCCTGGTGGGTTTCTCCCAACTACAAAAGTCTATATATAATTGTATTGGAGGATACTTTTTATGAATTTTGAATACCATAGAATTCTAGAGACCCATGTCTGGTAGTGATATTTAACACCTTTTTTGTTGCGCACATTCTTATATGATATTAAATTGTTACTATGGATAGTAATATAGTTGGGCGCGCATGGTCAAACGCTTCATTCCAACATTGGGCAGGATTGAACCCTAGGTGGTTTCCGGCTTTTACTTCGGGGAAATGTAGGTGCCTTCCCCATTAAAGTGAATGTGTGAGTAGCCCAAAGGGGTGCACTCAAAATATAGTTTCTGTTTTGAAACTGGTTAAGAGAGAGGTATTATATGGCAGAAACAGTGCCAAATGTGTATTCTTTGTTTTTCGATGAGAAGGCCAGGGTTGCCACTATTTACTTGGGTTTTCCAGGCAGCTTAGATTATCATCAAACCAACTAGTGTAAAGTCAATTGACTTATGTTTAAAGCAAGATGATTTAAGATTGGTGGGGAAATACATCTTCTATCGCTTCACAATCCTTGTTTAAGGGGGATAATATAGCTTTAAATCAGTGTGCTTAATTCTTGAGCTCTCTTTTCGGTCTATCAAAGACCTCATATTTTAAGCTTTCAGTTGAATGCCCAAAATTAAAAAAAAAAATGTTCTAGCTTTTGCGGAATTCCCTATTCTTTACAGGTATGTAGTAACCCTGACAACACATTTAAAAAATATTTTCTTTCATATATCCATTTATTAATAACATATTAGTTGATAAAAATATGTCAGCAATGTTAAAGATTCTACAAAGTTTATTCACATACATTAATAGGGTAAGGTGGATGGATGAAGTAGAATTTTGTTTAAATGTGTCCCTTATCAATCTGCAATAGTTAATTTTTCTTAAACTATATTGTTTATTTGGGATTTGGCTGCAATCAACTTTGAATCATCAATATTTGAGGTAATGGATAAAAATAATAAAATGTAGATTTCTGTTCTATACATTTGTGGAAAATATAGCATTTCTATTCAATGGGTTCAGCTACAGCTAGATTATTTTTTTTGTCACAAAAATTGGTTCTTGAAACTCATATAGTCAGCTCTAGATTTTCCCTCTAGGAGTGGAGGTGGCCACACCCCCAGCAGATGGGGCTCCGATCCACCCTCTTGCCCCCCCCATTTAGAAAACCCTTGAGCATAAGTTGAATGGTAAACCAAATATAAAAATCCACCCAATCCAGTCTAATGCAAGAGTGACGTGCTAGACCATGCAGCCACCTACATCAGTTTCATTCCATGGTCAAGTGTAATGTGTCAAATGTTGTATTTCAGCTCAACAAGCTGAGAGTGTTAAAAAGAAGCAAGCAGCTAACGTCGGAATCTTGAAAGGGAATTTGCAAGAGCTAACATTGGAGAAGCTCAAAGACCACGTACAAGAATTTCTCAACAAAGTGGAGACTCCACCAAAGGTTCTAAATTTTAAATTATATTTAGTTATACATTGATTGTGGAAATACCATGCACCTGTATGTATACAAGTCGAAGATAATTTTTACCTATTGTATTACCAATCTTGTAAGAGTGGCAATATAGATACCGACCCTGAATTATCAGTATCAGGTTTTAAATGGTGGATCCCCATGTAGATCACGGACTCTACTGTAAACCGCGAGTGAAGAATAGCCCTGAGCACTGGCTAATTCCTGGATTGCTCATTGGTAGAGCATTACCGCACTAAGCCAAAGGTCATGGGTTCGATTCCTGTGTCCAGGTTTTCATTTTCCAACTAATTTAATTTAAAAGTAGAGTGGTATGGTTCACTTGCTAAACTTTCTGGTATTCTTACTAAACCAAGGGTTCCGTGACTGAAAATGTATCATTGTTAAAATGTGGGTTTCCTACCTGGCTACATTATTCTTAAATTATGATATATTTCATACATATAAAACAAAATTCTTTGCTCGATTTCTGTCCCTTTCTGTTTCACTAGATAATAGAGCTCTAGTGGATGGCTTGACTATTTCACAAACGAGGTTCTTGTTTTTTATTAAATCAGAAATATATATTACAGTTGATAGACAATGTGTTAAATTTAACAAAGTCCACGTTAAAACACAAAA
This sequence comes from Timema californicum, assembly GCA_902141385.1. Classification (NCBI taxonomy): domain Eukaryota; kingdom Metazoa; phylum Arthropoda; class Insecta; order Phasmatodea; family Timematidae; genus Timema; species Timema californicum. The sequence continues at coordinate 173,444 of CABFOW010000534.1, read as the reverse complement.
GGGTGCTCCCGGTTTAATACCGACGTATTTTGTCAAGTATTTGTGGCGGCCCAAGAAACTTATGTGTAATAGGGAAAGTTTTTCTAATGTGAAAGGGTTTTCACTTATTTTGTAATTTCTCAGCTTACCCACATGGAAATGTTACTGTGCTGAATGGCACTAAGTTCACCTTATAGTTTTATTAATTACCTTAGTTTGTCCTGGGCTATTTCTCTTGAGGGGCGAGAACTCCTATCATCGAGACTACTGGTCAGATGATGGAGCTGAGTAGACTTGTCAGGATATTTCGGGATCAATGTTTGGGGACAAAGAATAAGGCCGACGGGAAAGATAAAAGAGGGGGGGTCAACTTGCACCACTGCAGCACCTGTTGCTGCCTCAAGGGGACCCCACTTGCAGTAGCCCTTACTTGAGTTCTGTCACATCAACATAACACAGGTTCTAATGTGACACTACACTGGATGTACCAGAGATACTGGAACATGTATATTATTATAATAATTCAAGCATAGTCTGGGAGTAAACTAAACCAAAGGTTTTCACACTCACTAAAAGTCAGTGGTGGATTAGAGTACAGAGCACGTGGTGTTCATCTTACCAGTCTCATAAGTTATGTCTCAAGGCTTCCAATTTTTTGTGGTCCAGGAACTCTCTGTGAAATCTTCCTCTTGTATGCGGGGGTCTCCGATACTTATCTCATGATTGGTTTTTGAAAACCTGCACTTCACCATATCCGCCCCTTTTCAAAAGTGATTCGGACACAAAGCTATAAAATTATTTTTCGGCACACGTCCACCTTCATCCAGGTGATGATGCCAAGTCTTCCCATTCCCCCCTCCCGATCTTGTGACTTTTTTGACTAAGTTTGTGCCATAAGCTCGCATTATCAACTAAGTTGCCCACCATAACAAAAAATACATAATTATTGGAATATTCTCAAAATAAAAAATCACTTGGTAAAACGGGGAGAGGGGGGAAGAAAATTATTTATTTAAATACAATTAAATGATAAACTGTTCCAGTGGCGGCTTGTAGCTAAAATTAGTGGGGGTACTAATCCAGAAAATATTTTTAGTCTTTGTTTTAAAATTGTATCAAAGGAAAAAAAAAATGTATAAAAAGAAAATTTATTCAGGAACTTGATAAAATCTTAACAAAAAAAAAATTAAACTTTTTTACTTTTAACTTAAATTGTTACAGTTGGGCTTGAACTATTTATTTAAAAAAGAAATCCATTCTTCTTGTTTTAATTTGCGCAAAAAGTTCAATAATTTTCTCCTTGATCTCCGGATGACAATTGAGGAAATTTTTCTCCATTGAAACTACAGCGAGCGCATTTAGTCTTTCTGTTAAATAAAAGAACTGAAAAAAAAAAATGAATCAAATAGAATAGTTGGAAGCAGAATAATAATCTAATTCTACACTCTTCTACACTTTATCACATTCAAGAATATGGTACACGGTTTTTAAACACAACACATGCCGAGTAAAATAAAATTCCTTCCACCATCACGCCAGAGCCGGCACTGCGAGAGCAACAGTACTCTCTCTACCTGGCAGTCCTGCCTTCCTCCCCACTCCCCTCCTATGAGCGCATGCGCACAACAGTCAAGCAGCAATGTAAAGCGCATAGTTCCAAACAAAGATTTTTGTATCTTTTTCATAAACCGGGGGATGGCTACTGAAGTACTGACATTAAGCTTAAGGAATATATATTGTACTACAAAAATAAATAAAGAATTAAAGAAAAAAAGGACTCATTATATTAAATGTTATCGATAATAAGTGTAAATAGGGGGTGCTGCAGTTACGCAGTGCCTATACACGAGCCGCCACTGATATGTTCAATACATACTGGCAGGACAATTAATAAATATTTATGTCCAAAGTTCATGCGTGGCCCTACAGGGGGCAGCATCATCCAGACCTTGAGTTTGAAGTGGTCGACAAAAAAACACAAAAAAAAAACACAAGCTTTGCATACATTCCCATAGAAAATAGAACAGTCACTTAGTGTATAAGTATAACCTGAACGGGTAGTAAGACGCGGTGCTAATAATAATATAGCTGCTTGGAGGGAGAGTGGAAAACCATTAGGCCAAAACCACCCGACCAGGATTAAAACCCTGATGTCCCTGTCATTACAGTCAAATCTATTTTGAAAGTGATGGCTTGGGGCAGTCAACCAACAAAAGAGATTATATTTACTAAAAACTCTATTTATACTCTTAATTAATTGCACAATGTAAAATTGCCGCCCAGCTCTTAAGTTTGTGAATGTTTCATGTGTAGGGAAGCGTGGGGACTCCCGAGGTTACTCCGGTAGATGCAGGTGACTTCCACGCAGCCTTGGAGCAGATTGCTGGAGTCCAAGAGGCGATCAAAATACGCAGAGAAGGAGAAGGACCAGAGGAGAGCAGCTACGAGCGATGGTCCAAAGTGCGCGAGCTGATGTCCAAAGTGAGAGAACCGCTGGCCCAAGGCCAAAGCCCGGAAGAGGTGACCATACCCGCCTCGGTTCTGCGGCTGTACTATCAGTTGCTGAGCAAACAGGGCCCTCAGGCGAAGCTGCTGCTGGCAGAGTTGGCTAAGCTAGGGCTGACAGATAAAATTGACAATGGACTTGACACATCAGCCACTGACAGTGACAATCTAAAGATTATGCTTAATGATGACTTGGTCATCAATTTTGTTCAAAACAGGTCTCCTGCTAAATCCAACAATTTAAAACTTGGGTCAGCAGAAAACTACAAAATAACTTATAAAGACCATAGAAATGAATGTGATGAAACCGAGGAATTTTCGGAAACTTTGGAAAACATTGTAGACAGGCATTCACACTGCAGTGAATCGAAATGTGACAGTGATGATAATGTTCCGATAACATCAGGGAGTGCTGAAAGTAGATTAGATGATTCTTTTGTTTCATCCGGTAAAACTGATGATATTGTCTTAAGAGATGAACACAGGAACAACTTTATTGCAAACGATAACAATGTTTTAAGTGTCTCCAGCGACACCGAAGATTATCATATAGATGGAGAGGAAGCGACCAAGAGAAAAGATTCAAAAGTGAGTGATAGTGAAACAGAACAAGATGATGAAACAAAAAGGACACCTGATACAACCAAACACTTAGATGAGTTGTGAGTTGGTAAACGTTTTAATGTGTGGATGAGTTATATGTTTGAATGCGAAGAAAATACAGTTAGGATAGTAAAACAAAGTGAGATATTTGAATGAGTGTCCAAAGATATATAAATATGTTATAACATAATTGAAATATGATTAATATATTAATAAAATTGGTTAAATACATTGAAAAAATTATTGGCAACCTGTATTCATGTTTATTTGAAATTTAATCAAATATACAAAACAGTTTTGTGATCATATAAAATACAACAATAATTATATTATGTTTGATAATGTTTTAATGTGTATTTGTAGAAAGAGTAAGAGTCACAAAGGTTAGGAGATATATATATCTGTATTTTTAACTGGCCCATTCTTTTTTTGTTGCAATTCTATTAACTTCATTGATGTGTTGTGGGCAAGACCCTCACAGATTTCCTGAGTGCTTATGTAGTCCAGGTCAACACAAGTGACCATTCCCTTGCAAACATTGAGGAACCTAAGCGGTTCCACGTTCATCTGTATATTAGTCGAGTTGCTCAACGGTAATTCAGATATTGCCATTATGTTGAAAGAATAAATGTCAGTTGTGGTCTGAATATAAGAACCATGCCATCACGCAGTTTTCTTATAGATACATGGGATTTAGCTGCTTCATCTATCACTCTTTCGAGGATAAATGTGCCGACTTATTTGACCCCTCTGCCATGTAGGCCCTTGGCATAATGATCTACCTTAGCCTTGAGGTTCCCCTTTTAGTTGCCTACTACGACAAGCAGGAGATATTGCGGAACTATTCTAAACCCCATCCTACAGGGGAATGTGTTTTACTACGCACAATTTTACACTAATAGGGTGAGTACCACAGGAAATAGGTCACTTAAAGCAGAGCTTGGTACCCTTAGAAGGTCAGGGATTAGCATGCTGATGGACCATGCACTACCTATCATCATGAGCTGAGCCTAGTTCTCAAACCGCCACATTTGTGTGAGACTACCCCTCTTCCACGTAGGTCCTTGGTATATTGATAAGCCCCAGCCTGCATGGGAATGTGTGCTACTACTCGTGTAGACTACGGACAATTTTACACTAATAGGGGAGGATTCAAGAAGGTGAAATTAATAGGAAATGTACCCATATTTGTGTGAAGGGAGAGTCAGAAACCATTTAAAGAAATAAATGGTAAGAGTGCACCGCACATACTTTATTCCGCATTTATCTTAAAATATACATTAACTTAAAACTCTTTAAGATTTGTGAGATAAAATAATATACACTGTTACTTACTCTATGGCATTAGGAACTAGGAAACCAGTTACAGAAAACGTGAGAAAAGAAAATCATCTTTGTCCACCAAAGAGAATAAGAATCAAATTAATTTTCAAGATTTGAATTAAAAAGTATACATATTTGATTATAGCAGAAATATTGGTTTTATAAAAATATATTTCAAATAAAATATTCTTTTCTTTAATAGTAGGCCTACTATAATTTTATGGTGATAAGCTATTTCGTATCTCAAATATATGCGAAGAAATGATGAACGTTTCCTCTATGTAAAATACCCTCAGTAATTTTCATGATAAAATGAGAATTGATTGACAACATCTAGATATAAAATTTAATCAAAACCATTAGAGCAAATTCCAAGAAATTTTCTTTTTTTGCCCTTCAGTAAACTACCCTTAATTTTAGAGTTAGATATCTAGTTTCAAAGAGACCTTATGAAAAGCCCAAATACCAAGTTTTAACTCAATTTGTAAATTAGTTTCGGCTCTTGATCCGAGGTACAGACAGATGGCATTGCGAAAACCACTTTTTTTTTTGTTTTAAGGGGTTAAGAATGTTGACATTTATCAAAATTTTGAGTTTGATTTTTTTTGATGATCACAATACTTTCTCTCCGAGATGTCCAGAAAGTAAAAAACTCCTCAGTACACCAAGCTGTAATTTGAATAATGACCTCCGGCAGATGAGACAGATTTAAGAATTAGCCCACTGGTGCGTGGTACTTATTTACAGCCATTTTATTTTTCTTTAATTTCTATATTTTAAGATACAATGGCAATTGGTCCTTATTATTGTCTAATATTTAGGGATGTGTGAATATTTTACTCTTCATCAGTCACAAGTAATCAACATCAAATTGATTAATACACCCTTTTTGTAGACTAATTTAGTGGTCCCAGAGAATATTTACATGGTCAAATTAATTTTAATGATTCGATAATATAATAGGGTTTGGTTATAAATAAACTTATGTGATTTATTTGGTTTTATGTGGCCTATTGGCAAAATATTACCAGCTTACAATTTCAGCGGTAAATATTAAGTTGTTAAGCTAATTTAGTTTGAATTAAAAATAAATATGGCATTAGTTTACTTTGAATGTTTAAAAAAAATTCCGTATCAAAGATTGGCTACATTTTTTTTTTCTTTCATGTGGTCAAATAACGTGATTATTTTATAAGCTCTAGTAAAATGTAAATTTAGTAACATTTACACAGGCTTACTTATATTTTGTTCAAATATTATTATTCATTTGACTCAATAATTATTCAATACCACCAAATACACACACCCCTAACTTTGAAAAGTACATTTTTAGTTTGTAATCGAAATCTAAAAGTATGTTATCAATAAAAATTTACACAAAAAAAATCTTGAAAATTTATTTCAACAAGCACTACCAGCACACAAAATAATTTTACAATGTGTAATATTACAATCACAGCCATTGTTTTAGTACTGAAGTAAATAAATGACAGGAGAAAAAGGTGACTTTTTAATAGAAAGATATCGGGGGGAAAAAGGAGGAATTCCAATTTAAACTCAAATTGAGTTAGTTCTGCCACCTGTTAGACAATCATGAAACCTTTCCTTTAGATTATGGTTAAGAGTGTTTCAATTTCGTTATCACTCAACTAAGTGCGCTAGTTATTCCTCCTAATTTAAACCATTATCTAGCCTAGTGGTTTATTCCAAATAACCTTAGCAAATTTTAAGAATCATTTACTCAGACTCGAATATGACACAAAAGTTTGAAATAAGGCACAGCACATAAGCGACACTTTTCACCGCAGTAAAATATATAATGTAAAAAAAAAGACAAAGTAAAATGAATCTTTCTTGGAGATTTGAAGAAGAGTACCAATATACTTGTTGCCAACTCTTACCCGCAGATTCCTCTTTGGAAATTTCTGCGGGAACATCAGCCCCATTACTGTCCATAAGAAGGAGTGTAGTTAGTTCACTGTCTGAATTGTCTCGTGTCTCCCTGGTATATTGTTTGGTGGATAGAGAGTCAAATTCTTTCGTTTGCTGGATATATTCTTCGGGGAAATTTGCCTGAAATAACAAAGATAATGATACCTTTGAAAGGTAAGTTTATTGAATACAATTATTTAAAAGGTTTATGAACATTTAAATAGCTCCAAAACAGCCGAGAGTGTCATTTCATATCTTTTGAGACACTGGTTAAACAACAGGCGGGGTTGGAATTTAGGGCTGTATTTATAGTCTAGATTTAGGAGTCAACTAATCTCCTGGTATAAAGACTTGGTTGCAATGCAGGTTGAATTAGTGGTTCTTATTTACAATACTTAGTTCCCTCAATAAAATAATAATAATTAACTCACTCATGTTTATCTAATAAATTTATAAATTATTCTGAATCTCTTAAGGTGAAGCTGGCCTAGAACATACAATATTGATGTTTGTACTTAAAGAGGATTTAACTCCCCCCCCCCCTCACATCCCCCAGATTGTGTTTTACTACCTATTCAGGCTATGAGCATATATAATTACTATAATGGAGTAGGTATGAGGTAGGAAACATTTTAGAGGCAATATACCTTCATTTGTACGGAAGGAGAATGTGAACCCATAAAAGAAAAAAGCACACTCAATAGAACTTACCGAGACTCGAACCCTGATTTCACAGTCTTCGGCAGGCCGGTCCAACACGAGTGTGGCGCCTTAGAACAGGAATGTGCAAACTTGGGTCTACCTACAAAAGGCCCAAATAATAGCAATGGCATGCCAAAGATTTTTATTAATTGATAAGTGAAACTGTGAGGAGGCGATTCTCAAAAAAGAAGACAGATGTTCATCAGTAAGTCGGTTTATTAGATCACTTTATCTAAGTTCCGTGGTTAAAAACACTTGTTCGCATGACTATGAGTATGCAAACATTGCCATATATTTCTGGAAATGATTTCCCAAGTTTGGAAATGTTGAATTTGACATGGTTTTATGAAAATAGAGTTTTGTTGGAATAAAATAAAAACCTGCTTCACAACGTAACAGATGGGAAGGAAAGAGGGACATTATTTAAACCACAAACAAAAGTACCAACTATTAGCTGTCGGTTCGTGAAAATGACCAAATATAGTGCTAGAAACTACTAAATTACGCGGGCATTTCTACATCTTTTGTTTACTTAAGAATGATCTAGGATGCAATGCATTTGTGGGTATTAATCATTGATCTTTTAAAGTTTTGCACAGCCTTAGCAATAAAGCTTTTTCTAAAAACTAAAGCCATTCACAATTTAAATTTAGTTATCAAGATCAAACCCGCCTCGGTGATGTAGTTAGCTAATGTGCTAGTTTCATGTTGAGCCAGACTGCTGAGGAAGGGGAGATCAAGGTTTGAATTTTGGTTGGGTGAACTGGAGGTGGTTTTACTTAAATAGTTTTCCACTCGCCCTCCAAACAAATGTGAATTTACTTCTTCTATATTCATCCTCCACAATTCCTAACCCATTAGCGTAATTAGTACTTAAGCGTATAGCCCAAATGGGTAGTAAGACACAGGACACATAAAAAACACAGGATCAACAGCTTGGAACAATTTATAATATGAATAGTACATTAAATGTTCTATGATCGTTCATCCATGATGATTGGGTTTGTAACTGAGATAGCCTGTCGACTAACATGTTGAGTTTCAAGTACAATACTCTAGAGATGGGAAAAACAGTGATTTTACGATATCAGTTAATACAGTGACTGTGATTTTAAAATATCGGTGATTGATACCAGTGATTTTTTTCTGTGACCTGTATTCACAGTGTTTTGATGGACAGATATTTTTCACTTTCCAACCACGGTCAAAGCTAGTATTTAGCTGCTGTCCGAGTAGGCGCGTACAATCGAGTATCGAGTATGGAGTATTTCTGAGTACTGGATATTTAATCGAATAATCCCATGACATTTGGTTGTCGGTTGGAACTTGAAAGGAGAACTAATTACTTGGAAGTTTGGCGGCTTGCAATGGAATTTGATACTTAAAGACTTAACATAAGCTCTCGGCACTCGGCACTGACATTGACATTATTGACATACAGCTACCTAATCTCCGGGTTTCGTGTTGCCTGACTAATGTACAGTGAATACAAAAGTATGCGTTTTAAGAAGTTTAATACAATTGAAAAATAGAGAAATAAAATATGTTATTTAGTATTTTATAGTGAAATGTTATGTAATTTGGGCAAAATTAGTGGTCCAACAAACATTATGTTAAACTTGAATACCAATATTAACTTATTTTACGTACTATGAGAAACTCTTGTAATTGTGTAATTTATTTAGTGCTCAATTTCACTACAATTAAAATTTATGTAAGATTAAAAATGAACATAACATAATGATGATTTGTTTAGAAAACGTTTGGAAAGCAGGTCATATATTATATTATTGTAGTGTTATTTTATTTTAAATACCGTGCATCTAATAGTAGATGAACTATACATATATTAGAAGCAAATAAACTTATTTAAATATAAAGGAATAAAACTCATAACCACAGCACTGAGACTTAGCATTAAATTAAAAGATGCTAGAAAATATTTAACAATTATTATATAAACACACTTTAGATTAGACTATAGGATGATGAGGATCATCAACGCATTGTAAATATTAAGGTTTATTTCTATTTTTTCTATATTGTTACTTATTTTAATTCATTATTTGCGATTTTGGGGATAGGATCACCGAAAAAATAGATGATTTTTTTCGTAGCCTACTTTTAAAAAGAATCCGAAATGTGATTTGCTTAGTAAGCTTGCTTTTGAATTTTGCTCTTAACAACAAATGTTTTGTATTGAAAATGCATGTGAAGGAAACATTTAAACTATTAAAGTCATTTTTACATAGCAATCTTATACTGTTTTTGATAAATGAGCTCTAAGAGATCAAGTGTTTTAAATAGAAATAACACGTAAAACATGCCAGTCAATAAGGTCGATTCTCAATTAGTTGGTAGAAAATAAAAAATAAAAGAATAACAAAGGCTGTGAAGCGAGTATTTATTCGAGTGTCTAGAAAAAGAAGCAATACTAGCTCCGTAGCTCGAGTATTGCGAGTTTGCGAGTATCTCCGATCACTGATATCTCAATCACCGATACTCTTGAGATTGAGTAACTGGGAGTATCAGTGATCAAATGGTATCGGTGAAAAAATCACAGTCAGTGATATATCGCCCATCTCTACAATACTCCCTCTCGCCATTAATCTCGAATTTCTAAACTGGAGCCACTACTTATTTATTCAAGTAGCTCTGAGTTTGACCTCGTTCCAGACCCACAACTTCCCAGATAAATTTTGAAAGCGCCGAAGATCAAACCCGGGACTTCTGTATCCGTACCAGAAACTGGAGCCACTACTTATTTATTCAAGTAGCTCTGAGTTTGACCTCGTTCCATACCCACAACTTCCCAGATAAATTTTGAAAGCGCCGAAGATCGAACCCGGGACTTCTGTATCCGTACCAGAAACTGGAGCCACTACTTATTTATTCAAGTAGCTCTGAGTTTGACCTCGTTCCAGACCCACAACTTCCCAGATAAATTTTGAAAGCGCCGAAGATTGAACCCGGGACTTCTGTATCCGTACCAGAAACTGGAGCCACTACTTATTTATTCAAGTAGCTCTGAGTTTGACCTCGTTCCAGACCCACAACTTCCCAGATAAATTTTGAAAGCGCCGAAGATCGAACCCGGGACTTCTGTATCCGTACCAGAAACTATGAGCATTAGATCACAGAGGCAGTCTTAGTGTTACCATATAACAAGATATTTTAATACTTATTGTTTTGTGCAGGTTTTGCAGAGCTAGTTTATAACTTTTCCAGTCACCAAACAAACATTATTTTATTAAGATCGCAGCATGATGTAATCATATTTTTAGACATATAAACATTCTGAAATTAGGTCACTCTATGAATGGGTTAAAGAGTTTCAGCCTAAAGCGATGGGCTATTGGTTATTGAGATCTAAGTTAGATTTTAGTGCTGATCATATTGAGACATTAAATAATACTAGCTTTGAACAAATACAGTTTAAAATTGTTGTGAGACGTAATCAATGTCTCATGTATGCACATGACCATGACTCAACTTTGTCTAAAGACGCACGGTAGAAATGTGGAAAGATGACACATAAATTACATGTTAACTTTGAGAATTACAATTAGTATGCTCAACTTAGTAAAAAGATATTTGTGGTGTGTATTAACTGGAAGAAAAAATATTATTTTGACTATTTTAGATGAAAGTTGTGTATTTTTTTATCAAAGTAAATATGTGAAAATTCCATAAATTTGATAATAAATTGATGACTTTCCAGTGACCATTATCTTTTCTGTTTTACAGATTGCTTGACACCTAAACTAAACAATATAGTATCAGAAACTCTACCATGCATGGATTTTAAAAATAAGACCAAAGCAATTTGTATGTAAACTAAGAGATTACATCCCAAAAAACTTAAACCAAACAGTTTATTACTTAAGTAATTAATATCACCTTTAAGTCATTTTCAACATCAGTTAAGTGTGAAGAAGTACTGGGGACTAGGCTAGATTCTTTGGAAGTGTCATGCTGTCGGTGAATGGAAGCAATATCAGATGTATTTAAATCCTTAATTGATTCTAAGGTATTCAAAGGTGTTTCAACCAAAATGCATTTTTGTAAATCATCAAGGATGCGTTGAGATTTATAATCAATCGATGGTAAATCAATTGATGTGTTTTCTGAAGGAGCTATATTGTTGCGATCTTTTAAGGTTGGATTCGATTCACAGCTATGGTCTAAAGCTTGCAGATTTTCAGTTTGGCAACTTTGCTCGAAGACTTGTAATCCTTCAGTTTGAAAACTTTGCTCAAAGGCTTGTAATCCTTCAGTTTGACAACTTTGCTCAAAGGCTTGTAATCCTTCATTTGGGTGACTTTGCTCAATTTCTTGTAATCTTTCAGTTTGACAACTTTGCTCAAAGGCTTGTAATCCTTCAGTTTGGCAACTTTGCTCAAAGGCTTGTAATCCTTCAGTAGGGCAACTTTGCTCAAAGGCTTGTAATCCTTCAGTTTGACAACTTTGCTCAAAGGCTTGTAATCCTTCATTTGGGCGACTTTGCTCAATTTCTTCTAATCCTTCAGTTTGACAACTTTGCTCAAAGGCTTGTAATCCTTTAGTTTGACAACTTTGCTCAAAGGCTTGTAATTCTTGAGTTGGGCAACTTTGCTCAAATTCCTGTAATCCTTCAGTTTGGCAACTTTGCTCGAAGGCTTTTAATTCTTCAGTTGGGCAACTTTGCTCAATTTCTTGTAATCCTTCAGTTTGACAACTTTGCTCAAAGGCTTGTAATCCTTCATTTGGGTGACTTTGCTCAATTTCTTGTAATCTTTCAGTTTGACAACTTTGCTCAAAGGCTTGTAATCCTTCAGTTTGGCAACTTTGCTCAAAGGCTTGTAATCCTTCAGTAGGGCAACTTTGCTCAAAGGCTTGTAATCCTTCAGTTTGACAACTTTGCTCAAAGGCTTGTAATCCTTCATTTGGGCGACTTTGCTCAATTTCTTCTAATCCTTCAGTTTGACAACTTTGCTCAAAGGCTTGTAATCCTTTAGTTTGACAACTTTGCTCAAAGGCTTGTAATTCTTGAGTTGGGCAACTTTGCTCAAATTCCTGTAATCCTTCAGTTTGGCAACTTTGCTCGAAGGCTTTTAATTCTTCAGTTGGGCAACTTTGCTCAATTTCTTGTAATCCTTCAGTTTGACAACTTTGCTCAAAGGCTTGTAATCCTTCATTTGGGTGACTTTGCTCAATTTCTTGTAATCTTTCAGTTTGACAACTTTGCTCAAAGGCTTGTAATCCTTCAGTTTGGCAACTTTGCTCAAAGGCTTGTAATCCTTCAGTTGGGCAACTTTGCTCAAATGCTTGTGATCCTTCTGTTTGGCAACTTTGCTCAAAAGATTCAAAGTTTTCAAAATTATGTTGATTTTTTGTTTGAATATAAGCCAACCCATTTTTACAAGATTTTTGGCAAATTGGTAAAGATTCTTCTTTATCTTTATTCGCCACATTACTTTCAGTAAATGTGAGTATTTCTTCAGTTTGTGCGTGTGCATTAACAACCGTCCGCATGGGTGCTCCAAATTTCCCCTGAATGAAAGGTAAAAAGTGCTCAAGATCTTTCAAAGACAGACTGTGTTGTGAAATCCCTTGATTTATATTAACAGTTCTACCAGTATAGGATGAAACCAATATCTTATCAAAAGCTTTACTGTCATGATAAAAGTTTAAGCTGATGACATCACCGGTAATTGTAGTTTGACATTCCGCATTTTGAGATGACTTGGCCTTGGCTTTTGACCTATGTTTTTTTTTAGACAGATGGGTGACTTTTTTTGAATCATTATTATGATTCATGCCTGTAAAGCCATTGCTGCTGGTAAAGTTTTGACTTCCTTCGATGGTATTTACCTCGTTAGGCATATAATTATCTGAAAATTTCAAATAGTTTTGGTTAGTAATTAACAATATATTCTTGTAAATCAAGTAAGCTAGACCTAATTGTTAACTAAGAACATGCTTCGATGGTCAAATGGTCTAAGTTAGTGGTATTCAGCCTGGGGTACACTAAGACAACTAAGTGCTGGATGGAAAAAAACCACACACACACACATAGGCTATATTTATCATTTAGTCTTATATGCACCGCGTCTTACTACCTGTTCGGGTTATACACACTTATGCTAATGTGTAATGGTAGGGTGATTGTGAGATAAAAATGGAGGATCTACAGTTTAACATGGGATCCGAACCCCGGTGGAGGCTTGACATTCCCCACATTCACAAGTTGTGATTAATACACGTCTTGTCAAAGGTGAAGGAGGGTTTGGCAATCAGGGAAATCTGCGATGGGACCAAGGATTGAACCCTGGACCCCAGCACAGAAGTCTGACACCTTACCCCTAGACTGCCATGTCACCTACTTATCATTTAAAATGTATTAAATGGAATACATTATTTTAGATGCAATTTATTTTAGTTACTTTATATGTAAATTAGAAAATATGCATTATGAACCAACAACTTTGGGGGTAGGCCTACCTACAAAAATGAAGACAAATTTTTGGGGTTCACAAACAGAAAAGGTTGAATACCACTTGTCTAATGCATCACTATCACAATCCTTATTAGGTCTACTGAAAGTGGTTTTTCATAAATGGTTTTCCACTCTATAAGTTAATGGTTCTATAAATTGCATATTATTTATTATAAAATTTTTGGCTCAAGAGTATTACTAAACATCCGAGTTGTACACAATTATTCACACTAATGTAAGTAGAAAGAATAAAGATACAATTGAGAGGAAGTGTACCCAGGGGTGCAGAATATGTCCGAACGTGTGAATGAGGCTCGGGAGAAATTCAGGCCAGGGAAAAGTCCAACGATTTTGTTGATGCTTTTAGTAAATTCTGGTTCTGATATGGTAGTGTCATTTGTATGGAAAACAAAGACTGATGACACCGACACTATCAGTATGTGCCATAATGAGGAAGTGCCTGTGTAAGCAGAAATAGTTGCAGTGTATAGGGGCTAAGATAATGTGTCAGAGTTCTAATTAAGAAGTCAGAGGTTAAGATAAGAGGCAAAGGAAAAATCTAATAATTCAACCTGGCTAATGGCATGATTGAGTGATAAGTCATAAGTCACCTACCATACTACGGGTGTTTGGTAGTGATGGTGGGCAGGCGGTGGAGGGTAGGGTAGGGTGAGCGATGTTTCATTTTAGTTTGAATCCTGTCATCTGTTATATCGTGGCCTAATTACACGGCGATGTGCACAAAGTTTATTTAAACTCGTGACATACATATTGTAATAATTGTGTAGCCATGAAATTGTGGTTTTTAGTGAACCTACAGTAGCCCCATGGCTTCTTTGGTGCTGACTGACAGCTCACGGCTTTGAAAAGTTACCAGACCAAATTATATATCCCTACGTCGAACCATATGATCTGCAAAAACATGTGTTTAGCACCTGTAACTTCTGACAGTCAAAATTTAGGTATATACCTAAATGTTGGCTGTCAAAAGTCAGCTGTGAGCTGTCAGTCAGCACCAAAGAAGCCGTGGGGCTACTGTACATTGTACAATAGATAAATGTTTTAAAAAAATTAGATGGTTTAATGAAATAAATGTTTATCATGTTGACTTTTAAGAGCAAACATGATGTCAACTGTGCTTATTGTGAATGGTATGGCAGACGTGATAAACTCGGATATCACATATCTAAAAACATCCCCCCCAAAAAAACCTAGAAGAAAGGATCAAGGGAGTATTGCAAGTTTTGTAAAACGCAAATCAGGAAATCTAACCAGGAAAAACTAATGGTCTTAAATAGCGATAGTATTTCCCCTAGTGTAGTTGATAGTGATGGACCTTGCAGTAGTGGTGAGTCTACGAAAAAACTAAAATTCTATTAAAAACAACAATTAAACCAAGGCCTCCCTGAACTACACTCCTATGCCTCTTACTCTCAAGATGTAAAATTAAATGGGAAGGTTGCCATTTCTGGGAGACAACTACATTTTTTATAATGTAGCGACTATAAAAATAACTACAATTCAAAATATATTTAAATTTGAATTTTCCAAACTATGTAGTAGGTAATAATCCTTATTCCCTTCAACCTCTATCAAATATGTAATGTTTTATTTTGAGTGCTATGGTTTTTGGGGATTTTTTTTTATGAATATGTTAGGTTCTGGGGAAATATTAGAGCTCTGAACATATTCTGCACCTCTGAGTGTACCTACATCTGCATGGCAGGAGAGTGAAAAACCATTTAGGAAAAAAACTTCATCCTAGGATCATGATCAACTTAATGTTCACATAACGTAAATGTTCTTGTGTTTTTAAATAGAAGTAAACACGATGCAGCACAGTAACTTAACGTAGGCCCTACACTTAACTTAAAGAGTTGACCAGAGAGGAACTTTCATATTACAGTAATGCTTAATCCTTGAAGTCTAATCGATCCAAATTTTTTTAGTTACATTTTAGTCAACAATTGTTTTCAAACATTCCAAATTCATTGTTTGTGTTTTGCTCGAGTTGTTACATTAAATTATGTGAATCCTGATCCCACACTAGTTTATATTTACATTACATGAACGTTAAGTTGACAGTGATCCCGGCATTGGTTAAGCTAGGTCGGAAAGGAACCTAATAATATAGCTATATGAATTGTTTAGCCTTAAACTATATATTATTACTTTATTTTAATATTTGACTTCCAATATAATATGAGTTCCAGAGGGTGTGTCTGTTCAGATCTTTACTTTGTTTACAGTTCAATTATAATGGAGTCTTGTGCGTTTGCTCGATATAGCCTACAATCAATCATTAATATGCAAGAGTGTTGTCATTTGGATAAGAAAAGTATAGTTAACCATTTCCAGAAAATGCATCTGTTGCGAAAGACGAAGTGTGGTCACTGAAAAAAAGTAAGCTATTGCACATTAATTAGCTTTAATTAAATAACACTTAGGTTGTGCAGTTTTTAATATTTTTCAACAATATTTGCTCCTGTGTCACTTTGGTGTTTAGTTTTGAATTGTTCGCTTTTACTTTTTTTTTTTTGAAAACTTGAATATGGGGTCATTAGATTCCCCATATTTTTTTGTGAGTGTAATGGTCGTAAATTTTGTGATGTTCCATTTTTTATTAGAAAAAAAATCATCTAAAGGTTCTGTTCTTAGGTTTCGTACCCCTTTTTATTACTATTATGACAAATAAAAAAGGTGTTTAAGCTGTTATTTATCTATTAAGAGTTTTTTAAGTCAAGGTGATTTTGTTTCCTGGAAATTTAGTTTTTAGTTGAAAAATTACTTACTTTGAATTATCACATGCTTCTTAGGTGAATTTATGTCAATAACAGGCAAATTTGACAATCTTGAGGTTGATAAAGGTTTGAGGTAAGCCAAATCATCATCTGTCTCAGATGATGAAAACGAATCCATTAGATAAATTATATAAGCAACGTTCTGAGAAAAATTTAAACTTTTTAAGGCTTCAAAAGATTTATCAAAACATATTAAGACGCAGAGAAATGAGATTTTTTTTCCTCTTTATTGTGAAATACAATTTTACCAACACTCAAATCCAGAGCTGCCAACTTTCTAATCTAAAACAATATTCGATCAGGGCAGCTAGTTCTCTTGTACACGTAATAGTTAGTATACGGACCTGAAATAGATGGTATTTTGTCTAGCAGAATAGATCTAAAAAAAATGTAAGGAACTGATGAAAACGAATCCATTAGATAAATGATATAAGCAACGTTCTGAAAAAAAAAAACTTATTTAAGGGTTCAAAAGATTTATCAAAACATATCAAGATGCAGAGTAATGAGATTTTCTCCCTCTTCTTGGGGAAATACAATTTTACCAACACTCGAGTCCAGAGCGGCCAACTTTCTAGGGATGGGTTTTGAAATCACTACCTGCTCCTTTGTCACTGCTTGTTCGACGTCACATTCATAACCTGTTCCTGACAGACTAAAGGATATATTTTTTTTTTTCACTGGTCCACCTATCAAATACATGTTGTAACAGGTCCGTAGTAAACTTGTTCCTTGTTTCTCTGTTACAGGCAGCACTGGAATAGGTCCAAAGTAACCTTACTCCTCATCTCTGTCGCAGACAATGCTGTAACAGGTCCGGAGCAACCCTGTTCCTTTATGCCCCGGAGAAACGGATATATTTTGGAGAAATCATACAGTAGAAAAGAAGTGGATACTTTTGTGTTATTATCACAGCGCTGAGATCAGGTCTGGCGCAACCTTACTTATTTATTATAGGTCTAGTTTAGAGTTGGTTTGGAGAGCCCCAAATGAGTTTTGAAGGGGAACGCTTTCCTAGTACAAAACATTATTTCAACAATACAAACACAGTGTGTGATGTATTCTTACAATACATTGTTACGTTGATGATTGACATTAAAGGGACTCGCTTGGTAATACAATTATTTAAGGCAAGGGTCAGCAACATACGGTCCACTAACTGATTTTATCAAGCTCACAAAATATTTAGCAAACAAACAATTCGTTTGAAACATGGACTTAATCACTAATTACTACATGGGAAATATAAAATTAAACTTTTTTTTGCTCTACTTTTTTTGCTTTACTTTTTTTCAAATTAGTTAAAACAAACAGTTTTTAAAAACCCATATGGCCCACAATATCAAAAAGGTTGTCAACCTCTAGTCTCTGGCTTCACTCTTGCACTATACTGGACTGCCAATGACAGAGAGATTAAAGTTCGATTTAGGTTGGGTGCACTGAGGGCGATTTTCCTAAACGTTCTCAACTCTCATTCCAAATAAATGTGGGTGCACTTCCTCTAGAATAAACCATTTTCATCTCTAAAGCATCGGCGTAATTAGCATAAATGCGTACAAGTCAAACGAGCAGTAGACGCAGTGCTAAAAATAAACTAGGATAGGAATAGATATGAATATACTAACTGTGACAAAAAGGAGCAGGTAAAAGGAACAGATCCAATGGTGAAGCCGTAGCAGACTGCTCCTGCTCCACTAAAGAAGTAGTTTTTCATATCCCTACAACTTTCTAATATAAAACAATATTCGATCAGGGCTTCTAGTCTCTTGTACACGTAATAGTTAGTATACGGACCTGAAATATATGGTATTTTGTCTAGCAGAATAGATATAAAAAAAAGAATTTAAGGAACTTGATGAAAATGAATCCATTAGATAAATTATATAAGCAACGTTCTGAGAAAAATTTAAACTTATTTAAGGCTTCAAAAGATTTATCAAAACATCAAGATGCAGAGTAATGCGATTTTTTACTCTATTTTTGGGGGGAAATACAATTTTACCAACACTCGAGTCTAGAGCTGCCAACTTTTTAATATTAAACAATATTCGATCACGGCAGCTAGTTCTCTTGTACACGCAATCGCTAGTATACGGACCTGAAATGGATGGTATTTTGTCTAGCAGGATGGATCTAAAAAAAAAAGTATGTGAGTAACTTGCTTTATCAAGGATATCTCAAGGTGACCTGATTACAATTTTAAGCGCCCCCTACACAATCAATCAATCAATCAATAAAAAGTTTCACAATATTATTGATCATCTGGGGGATATATTAAGCGATTGTGCAATATGTTGTATCAATCAACAACTGTTTGATATATATTGCGGAATAGTAAAATATGGGTAGTTCTGTATGCAGTCCTACTATTGCGCAGTCTCGCTTCACTTTATTACAAGATTTTAACTTCAAAGGACACCAGTCTCGACAAGTGTGAGCAAGTTTAAAAAAAAAAGCCAAATTTAATAAAACTGAGGTTGGAGAATTTAGGGCCCTTACACACGGGGCTACCATGATCATGCCACCGCTTAATTCTAGTGATGGGCATAATCGAATGATTTTAAGAATCGAATAATCATTCGATTCTTTTAAAAATAAACGAATTAATTGAAAGAATCATTCGAATGATTTTGAGAAGTAGTAAAGAGTCGGTAATAATCGAATATTTACTACTTTGAAAAGTTGTTACTAGTTGCTGGTTTTGCTTCGTGCTACTATTCTCTTCACCCTGCTGTCGGATCTCTCAACACGCATTCCTTTGCGTTTGCAGCTTATCAATGCTTTTCTATTACTGTATTTAGTGTCAGAGTACTCAGGTTTATAGAAAGATTAACCGGTTTTAAACATTAACAGTACATACTGTAACTACGAACATGACTCAACTGATACACAGGTACATATGCATGAACACAAATTAGATAAAATAAAACGAACAACACATCTAACGATGGTACCAACCCAAGCTAGAAAATATTCCTGCATAGAATTGCATATTTTAACACTCCTCCTCAATTCAACTACAACCACAAAAAATTAGGCAAAAATTCTACATGTAGGCCTACCCTTAAGTACATGCATATAGACTCTAGTGAATCAGCATTTGATTAAACCAATATAATTACAAAAGTACTCAAACTTATTTCCAACCAAACTCTTTGTCAGAATGTCAGCACATGGTTCATTTGTTTCCAGATAAATCACATCAATAACACCACTTAAATACAAATCACGAACAAAGTTGTATTTGACATCAATATGCTTTAGTCTTCGATGTTCCCATTTATCCAAACATCTTATGCAGGACTGGTTGTCCTCGTACACCTTGGTGGGTTCTAGAGTGATCCCAAGGTCCTGGATCAGTCTTCTCAACCAGAGTAGGTCGGATGAG
>CABFOW010000534.1:136840-149133 GCA_902141385.1 Timema californicum | reverse complement strand
GGGGGGAGGGTTTCGGTGGGCACATCCCCCAATTCCCGGAGGCTAAACACCTCTAGAAGCTATCTGAAGTGTTTTTTTGGCAACATAGTACCATAACTGCCAAAGGATAGAAAATCTTATGGATATTAAACACCTCTAGAAGCTCTCTAAAGTGTTTTTTATGGTAAAATAGCCCCCTTATGCTGGAGGCTAGGAAAAATTCTAAACATTAAACACCTCTAGAAGCTCTCTGTAAGGGTTATTTTTGGCAATATAACACCATAACTGCTGAAGGCTAAAACACCTCTAGAAGCTCTATGAAGTGCTTTTTATTGTAACACAGCCCCCTGATAATTTATACTTGTATCTTAATTTTGATATTGTTTGAACCATAAATAAAGCCACATNCCCCCCCCCCCTTCGCCCTCGGCTGTGGCCTTGTACCATTTATACATCCATCTTCTCTTCTCTTTTACAAAAAGCCAAAACAATCGCTACACAAGCCGCATGCATCTGTATCACCTAACTTTTGAATAAACTGAATTATTGTACAACATTCGATCGTTGAGTAATTGAATTGTCTAGAAGAGGCGTCAATAATATTGTAGCAATAGTTGCTTAGTATAGATTTTCTTCTTTCTCACCCATTGGTCTTTTTGTAAAGGGGGTGTTATTAATTTTGTTTGAAATTAATACCCTGGTATTTATTTTTCCAAAATTTTTTCAAAATAGTGTAGGAGTTCTCTTTCACTCTTACATAGAAAATACACGAACATTTCCTGTAATATTTGTTTACCTAAACCATAAGAAATATTTAATAACTATTTTAAATTATAAGCACATGCGATGAAAATCGAGCACTAATCAGCACTAACGTAATACAAATGATGTATGTTTTTATTAAAAAAGTATTGATATATTATTTCTTACAATTGGTGGCTAGCTTGACGTAAACTGAGTCATCCATAAGAAATCGTCGTTAAGTGCCTTGCAAATAATTAGCACTAAATATGAAAATCAAACAATAACCAGCACTAGAATAGCACAAATTGTGTCAAATTTCCAAAAAAATTGATGGCTTTGTTATACCGGGAGGAAAACTTGACATAAAATTAGCCACGCATAAGATATATTTTGTGATTTTTATTTTAGTATCACGTTTTACCACCCTGTTAGTAATCACCTTACATTTTCCGCACTAACGGTGAGCACGAGGCAAAGTTAGCGCAGGACAAACAATGAACGCAAAAAAATAAAAAATAAAAATAATAATAATCCTATAACGGGTGGCTAAATTGACAAAATATGGTGACCCATAATAAATCGTTAATAAGTGCCTTAAATTTACAGCATTAACCATGATTTTTAAAAAACTAAACATCATTAACATAACACAAACAATAGGTGTTTTCAAAATGATGATTGATACATTATTTTTTACTCAAGGTGGCTAACTTGATATAAGTTAAACCACCCATAATAATTCGTTATTAAGTGTATTTAATGTACAACAGTAACGATATCAATCTTACACTAACCAGCACTAATGTAGCACAATCAACGGACGTTTTCAAAAACTGAGTGGCCTAGCATTCATGTAGAGAAGTTCTTGTATACGGCCCTTACCAATAAACAGAAAGTTTTGGTTTTAATTGTATCCTAATCAACTTCGGTGGATGCATGGTCTAAGGTGTCTCTTGCAGTATACTAGACTGCCAATGACGAGGAGATTGAGGTTCGAATCTCAGTCGGGTGTCCTGAGTGTGGTTTTTCCAAAATACTTTTCCACTCTACAGTCTCGCTCCACGCAAATGCAGGTATACTTCTTTTAAATACAACATAACTCATCCCTAAAACCATTAGTGTAATTAGTACATAAGTATACAACCCAAACTGGTGGAAAGACACGACGATAAAAACTTGATAATAAATCTATCTTAAAAATAAAATATAGTTTACTGATAGTTGAGTTTTGAAAATTTGAACTGTTTCAAAAATGGTGTTTCTTATATAATATAAAAGAGTGCATGAGTGTTTATCTAAAAAATTATTCATACAAGGTAGTTTACTGATGATGATATTTTTCTACTGTCTTTTTTCTTTTTAGCACTGCGAGTTACTAAAAAGTTCGTTCACTGTAAGAATTGTTTTCTGAAAGGCCTTTTTCCCTACCAGAAATCTATTATATAGTAGGATATTGGTAGGAAAAAAGACCTTCCAGAGAGTAGTTCCTACCGTGAATGGAATACTCGTTTGGGCTATGCGCCTTTTTACATGTTGATGTTCACTGAAATTTCTCGCATTTCATCGTCATTTACCATTGGGAATTTCCCTTTAAATTTACCTTAATCGCTTTACGTTAATGAAAATCAGAGGGATTGGAGCGTTTTTTGACTGGGGATTGGGATTAAGGGAGAAGAGATGATGCCATGTCCATGCTAAGTTACATAATAATAATAATAATAATAATAATAATAATAATAATAATAATTAGCACCGCGTCTTACTACCCGTTCGGGTTATACGCTTTTTAAGTACTAATTACTCTAATGGATTAGGAATTGGGAAGGTTGAATTAGAGGAAATGAACTCGAATTTGCGTGGAGGGAGAGTGTAAAACCATTTAGGAAAAACCACCCCCAGTTCACCCGACCGAGATTCGAACCTCGGTCTCCCCGTCCTCAGCGGTTGAGCTCAACACGACAAGCGCGTTAGCCAACTACTCCACCGAGGCGGGTTAAGTTACATAGATTGAGTAAAAAAGAAGTTCGCGAACATAGCTTAGCACCACTACCAACTAATGAGACATTATTTGATGGGATGTGTGTGTGTGTATATATAAACACTTATATATAAGTTTGGAACTTAGGAAGAAATTGATGAAATGCTACATTTGGAGAATCACGCTGTATGGAGCAGAAACTTCGACCCTCAGGAAGATGGAAAAGAAAAACTTTGGGAGCTTTGAATTGTGTTGCTGGTGAATACTTGAGAAGATCAGATGGACAGACAGGATGACAAATAAAGTCCTACAAATAGTAGGTGAGAAGAGAACCATTTTAAATGTGATTCTTCGGTACGAAGCAGATTGGATCAAACACATCCTTATTAAGAGGAACTGTCTTCTGCACGACGCCATAGAAGGAAAGGTTGAGGAAAATAGGAGGTTAGGAAGACGGAGTGTTCATATATTGGACGACTTGAAGGAAAGAAGAATATTCTGGAGGTGAAGGAAGATTTAGAGAACAGGGCATTTGCGGTCCAAGTTCACCGACAAAAGAATGGTCCTGGAGTAAGACATAACACTTAATAATAATAATAATAATAATAATAATAATAATAACAACTTCGTAACATGTCAAATATCACCCATCCATTAACAGTTTCACAGTGGTCATAGCACTAACACAATAATATTCTATCTTGTTGGAATTATCTATAACGGATTTATGAGTACATTTTTTACCATAAGATAATATAGTATGCTTTGTTTTTTTCTATGAACCTTTCTCTTTATCACGGTGTTCCTTACAAAGTGCATACAATACAAAGTGTTTGCAGTTTATGAAAATAGGTAAAAAATTTGTAAGTGCACAATTTATGGTAGATTATCTTTTTATTGTTCTTTACATAGCACATCATTATACATAAATATACATATTCTTTGGTCTTACTCATGTCTCAAGCAACAAGTGCGATATAATTTCTTTAAAGATAAATAGCACATCGAAGTTTTCTGTACAAAAGAATAAATCTTTTGTTTTTTATATTTTGTATAAAGAGAAGTTTTATTTTATGGAAAATATTAGTGTGAAACTTACAGTTACATATCAAACATCATGTTAAATATACTTATATATCGAGTACATAAATTTAATATTCAATATCTGTATTCATAGTTAGTTGTGATTTTTAATCAAGAAGTCATTCATAGGTAGATTAAAGACATGGACAGTTTTTGGACCTCAAACAAAGTTTTCAGAAAAATAGAGTGCAGATTATTATCAATTCTTTGTGCATATAAATAGAAGATAGCAAGTCAATTATGTAGATTATTTCCACAAATAAATACATGATTAATTTAGGGCATTTTGAAGCGATCAAGAATTTTCATATATGCAGTTTATGAACTAATCAAGATTTATTATTAAATTAATTTGAGAAATAATTTGATTGGGGATGAAAATTTCGGATTGAAAAAATGGAATGGGTAAACCTATTAAGATTATAATAAAACAAATATTATAATTATTGCAATTATAGCAGTAGTATATTTTTCGTAATCAGCTGATAGGAGTGTTTGTATTTATTTTGTATATAATTGAAATGTAAGTTTAGTATTTCGGTGAAAAAGACAACATTTATTAATACTTTTTAAACCCTGTGTATCTATTAAATTTGTGGGCGAGAAATACAAACATCCTTTCTAAATATAAAAAAAAAATATATTTATAAAAAATATTTCTCTCCTTAGCAGCCCCACCTTAAGTTGTTAAAATATTTGATTGAACTACTCATCAAAGAGTGACATGAAATGTAATATTTTTGCGAAATAAAAAGCAAAGTGAAATTTTGGCAGACAATAAAGAGTAGGATTTAAGTAAATTTGAGCAGTAGAAAAATTGACTTTTTTTTTTTAAAATTTCAAGCTCAAATATTGGAAGGATTAATTCACATATAAATATACTTCATCAAGCCCAAATCACACATGTATTAATTTGATATGTTTAGGAATATTAAACAATGATGTAGACTAAGCACCCAACTTCACACCAAACAAGATAAATAATTAAACCTATATACATACTGAATGAAATTAAACCTTCATAACCCTTAACAAGACAAACATCTATTAGGCCTACACCGTTTAAAATATATCACTCAGATGCGATATAATAATTTTTTTTTTGCGGGAGGGTGGGAGGGTTATGTTTCATTTATATTTGCTCACCTGATGTTAATTTATTTCTAATAGCTTATTTTATAGAACTTTATAGTATTTATGACTATTAACATTTGAAGGGGACAGTAGAAAAAGTAGGTAAGTCCTATTTTAACTCAAATTGAGCCATCTATTAGATAATTATGGTACCTTTCTAAAACACTTTATTTTATGGTTAAAAGAGGTTTCTGTCATATTTAGATTAGCTAAAATAAAGTATTTGCTTGAGTCCTCATGAGGTTTGAAATATAAAAGTTGTTATCCTGGTATATGTGTGATATATGACTTTACCTATGATTCTCCTATACTCTTTATTTGTTTATAATAACTTACTATCTCATTTTCTTGACTTCAATACATAGTTTTTGAATTTGAAATTATAGAAGTTTACTTAAAATATTACATATTTAATCGAATAAAAATATATTTTTAGCTAGGAACATATTGATAATTTAACTTTATTAAAATCAATTAGATATTCAAATACATATCTACTTATTTATAATTTTTTTTATTTATTTGTTCAGAGATAAAAATAAACTGTGGCTATTTAAATTAGTCCTTATTTTTTTTCAAATGAAAATACCAGGAATGCTAATAATTGATTTTGTAATAAAATAGAAATAATAACTTTGAGATTTGATCAATAGAACAGACAATTGAAGGATATATTGACAGCATTGACACATAGAAGTCAAAATGATTATTTTAACTTTTTCATATAAGCTGAGCATAAAATCTTTGTGACACATAATAACTTCATTTCAAAGAACATTAAAAAAAAAACGTGTACATTATCTATGTACACTATTCCAAAAACACTGTGTGAGTATGTTATTTGTTGGCTTGTTAACTTAATTTTAGTCTTAACAGCTTTGATATATATATATATATATATATATATATATTTGGCATTTAAAAATACACCCTTTTCTGTACATTATGAATTAATAAATTTAACAGTGTACCTCCACTAGGTTTCTTTAACTAAACAAACAAATTGATAAAAAATGTTTGGATTAAATGGTGGTCTTCATAATAAGGTAGTTTTCATTGTCACCCTATAAAATGATTTGGCTTATCTTAGGCATATTTTGAATACATAAATATTTATATCTTACAATAATTCACCAAAAATATTAAAACAAAAACATAAGTTAATAAATTCACGATACTTCTTCCAAAGCAAAATAAACATAGTTTTTTACATAAACATTTTTTGTAATTTATAAAAATGTAGGGTACAAATTAATATAATATTATATATTTTAAATTAGTCCCTGAGATAAATTAAAACCACCATTATAATTATCTTGTTAGTAAAAACACTAAAATATGAACATATTTATTATCTACTCAAATTAATTTTATTCATCTTAAATTTACCAACGTAATCAATTTTACGCACTTTTAAGGTTTTTTCACAAGAACGATTGAAAGATTTTTTTTAAACTCGTTATTTAAAAGGTATATAGTTTTTTCTGACAAAAAAATCTTCATTAAAACTTCGTGTAAATAAATGTTAATTAGATTAGATTTAGTTATATGTAGGGTTTTGATAGTTATTTTTAACGTACTTTAAATAATTTCTTATTAGACATTGTTGATGTGATTTGGGCTTTGAAAAAAAATCAAATTTGAAGGCAAGCAAAAATCACTTTGTATACATAATAATAGTATTATTTGTTAAAATATTTAACACATATCACATATATTATACATAATACATCATTCTTAACTATATTGTTAACCTTTAAAATTGTTACATTTTCAAAGTTTTATATATATATTTATATATAAAATAAAAGTAATGTATAGAGATAGCTAAAATCTTGAACAGCTTCATTTTTAGTTTCTTTATAACATTATAATGACAACACACACCTTCATAGCACATCACACTTATAATCTATTATGTTAAATATATGTAAATGTATCTATTTTTAAAACATATTTTCCGTCACACTTAAGCAATATAATTAACTCTAATATCTTATCGATTAGTATATTATTGTTTCATTGGTGCATATTTAATTTTGCAGTTATGCATCACTTTAAAACAATAAAATTATAACTATATATAAGGATTAATAAATTAAACTATTTTGGACCATAAAATTATATATTGTAGATTTCCAGGAATAAAATAATATGTACACATTTTGAGTTGGTACACAAATGTAAGTTTGTGCAGATTAAACCTATGGATAATTTGTTGATGGTCAAGAAAATACAAACGCTTGATTGTCCAAATCATCATCACTATCATCTTAATATGTCAAACTCGTTATAAAAAAAATGTAATCCTGCCAAAATTCTGGTTGATTTAACATTATCAGAATATAATTTATTTTAGGATCATAAAGGTCCAGTAATATACCACAAAAAAGGTCTGATCCATATTCTATCAATTGTTTTTAAAGATGATTAATATAATAAAATGGGTACAGCAGGTAGTAAGGCGCGGTGCTAAAGAAGAAGATAAAAACAGCAAATTGATATTTTACGTTTCCATTTTTATTTCCTTGGATATCCGCCCCTTCATCTTTAGAAATAATAGGCCTTATAATAATATAAACGTTATATTTTATTGGTGTATTGTTTGTGATGTTTTTATTTATGATAACTTTCCTAAAACTACCCTTTAGCTGTTAGTAGAGATAGAAGTAACTAAAAGGGAGATAAGAGCTAAAAAAAGAACATCTCACATTTTTTCCTGCTCGATACTACCCCTTATCTCTTTTTTTGCTATATGTTATTATCAAAGGTTCCATTGACCAATCATAGATAACTGGCACTTTGTTGGATAATCTATAGCAATTGTATTAAAATACACAAAAAAGTGTGTAAATCTTTCAAGAGTTTCAAAATGTTTTACAATCACTGATCAAAACAGTTTTGATAATAACTTTGTCAGTACAACATGGACATGTCAGATAAACGTTTTAACCATTATGAATTAAATTATTTATTTATATGTTGAAATGTTTAAATATACCTCTTTCTAAAGCAAGTTTTTTAAAACTTTTATTTATCAATAATTATGATTTCCTTGAAACCATTTAAACTTTTCATGTTAAAATTATAGAGGTCATGAGATCTCTTTTCCTTGATTCTAGATATAGATTCTTAAATTTTATCTTTTATTTATAGGCTCTCGATTTTAATTTCTCAACATTTACAATTCTTTTTCTCTGCATCTGAACTCAAATCAATTAAAAAAAAAGTTATTTATTCATATATAGTACTGAAATGTATTTGAAAAAAACAACAACCCAAAAAATAGTTCTTTAGTTTGTGCAAGATAACTGGAACTCAAAAGGTATTGTTGAGTACATTCACAATTTGCAGTCACTAAATTGAAACAGCAAATTAACTAATAATGGTAGGAACGAAAAGAAACCCATCTACAAAAAAATATTGCCATTTTTTTAAAATACCAACACTTTAATTTCCTTGTATTTGAGAATTAAGAATCAAGGGATTGAAAATAGCGATATTAAAATCTATTATCGATTATTTCAATACCAATAAGTCTCGAGAGTATAAAGGTATTTAGGAATCGAAATCGGTAGTCTTTAGTTAAAATAGGTAGGTAATTCCAGATGAATTACAAAGGAAAATGAAATGCCTTCTTTTTAATCCGATGTAACCTTAAACAACTCTACTGCAATCTCTTTGACATTTTATCTGTCATAACAATACAGATTTAACACTTTTCTTTTGAATTTGTCAGTAAATAAAAATATATCAACGCAATATATTGAAATCAAATGGTTTCATTTGCTAGTTTTACAAAACTCTAGCATTTATGTATTATAAAAAAAGACACACACAAAGGCTCCTTCACAAAATCTAATGTAAAATGTATCATTTCAAGATGATGTACTTTATAATATACATACCTTAAGGTATACCAGAATTTACCCTTTTAATAGGATACAAAGCTAGGTTTAGATGAAGCTCAAACCAAGAGCTAAGTGTTTCATACACACATTTAGTCACTTTAACATCTATAAATGTGCACACTCTGTAAAATAAACACAAGCAACACAATTTCCTTAGCAGTTACGTATGTTGAAAATTGCGTTTGGTATTTGATACCAAGAGGTTAATGCTGGTATCGTGAACAACTTAACGTTAACTTAACGTTAACATAACGTAAACAAACAATGTATGATAAGAGTTAACTTAAGGTAGCGACATAATAATGTTAAAACGCGAGAAAAACATAGCAAATCTATTTAAAATTTAATAAACTTTTCTTTAAGCCACGTCTTAGATCCAATATTACCGCCGAGCGAACTGCAGGTCTAATGGAGTACATTTTTATCTTCACTCTCTCTTGAGTAACTGTTTCAAAATCTCCTCGCTTTCAGCAATATCAGAAGGTAGTGTTCCAGGTTAAGAAGGAGCTACTGGAAACATCGACGAACCAACGTTGCGGGACTTGTCTTATAGGCCTATGTAAAAAAAGATTGACCACACAAAAACAAGATAATTGTAACAATGTTTCCCAATAGTAGCTTTGCACTTCCTGCAGAGATGATATCTAGTGTAGTACTCGTTCGGGTTACAAGAAAAGTTCAAAAAAATATATTTTTTAGAAAACTGAATACAGGAAATTAAGGCTGATTAGATTTGAAGTATTTCTAATCGAAACATATTGGAGGTACAATAAAAATGTAAGAAGAGGCCACAATATTTTGGTGTTGTTTGAACTATACTGGAAAAAGGGTCAACTAATCATAAACAAACAATTTAGGTACTAACTGACCATACTCAAGTTGCTAGCAATATGATAGCTTGCGGGAACACGTGGTATACATCCCGTAACGTAACATTATGTAAAGTGTAAGTTATCTCCTGGACAACTCTTACGTTAAGTGGACGTTAAGTTAAATGCATCATAGTGATTTCCATTTAAAAAATAAGTTTTTACCTTACGTCATGTTTATAAACCTTAAGTTACTTCAAACTTAAATTATCTTTACGTTAAGTAAACATTAAGTTGATCGTAATTCCGGCGTGAAGAAACACCTTTAAAAAAAAAGAGAAGAGTTTTGAGATCACATTCAATGTATAGAACAAATACATACATCAGAATACAAACATATTATTTTAATTTGGAATACATAGCTTATATTGGACAATTTTTACTTCAATATAATAGACAATTTTCAAATTTTATTGATATCAACAACCCTACAAAAATAATACATCATTACCATTTCACAAGGAATCTAAAATAATAAATTTTTTATTGGTTTTACTTTATAAGTTTTTGTTGTTGACACAAAACACATTTTTCACATTTAATTAAAGATCAAGACAAAACTTTTATTTTGTAATGATGTAATTATCTTACTATTTACGTAAATGAACTCAAGTCCAACATTAGATCTTCCATCCGAAAACCGCCTGTTTCTAAAGGACGTTATTCACGACAACTCAATCTTTTATCGATTGGAATATAGTTTTTGACAGCACATTTTAAACCATAAAAACTTCAAAAGTTACAGTTTTTAAAAAGCATTTGTGGAAAAAAGCCATTCCTAGACACATACAAATGTGGTAATTACCTTTGTTTGAAGTTAGACATTAAACTCACATCGCATGGGAAATAGGGAAATTAATATTTTTTTGAACAAGCAATCAAGAACGTGGGTTTAGTAGTGATATCTGAATATGACTGTTAAACTAATTATATTTATCTACAACTTAGAACGAATGCTGTTTTGTTACTGTACAACCCTAACAGTTTTAACAGCATTAATCGTTTATTATTTTAGAAACGTATAAAAAAAAGTCAAAAATCATTGTATCCAAGCACAGGAACATACTCTCCATTTGCCCTTAAAAGTAGCAAGTTTTTCTTAAGGTTGGGTGTAAAAGGACGGTAGGAAAGGTTTTTGCAGTTTTTATATTAGAACATTCCCCCTTCCCCTTCGCATTATTATTTTCAACACACATATTGAAGAATCATCATAGACTCCTCCATAAAATATGAGTGACTATCGACATTTCTATGAGGAATAAATTAAATTTTCAAAATAAAATATAGCCTATGTTACTCACTGATAATGTAGCTTTATATTGGTGAAAGAATTTTAAAAATCGGTCCAGTAGTTTTTGAGTTTATCCATTGCAAACGAAAAACAACAAAAAATCAAATCTTTCCTCTTTATAATATTATAATGTAGATTTATTTTTGTCAAAATAAATAAAATATTTCTCCAGTAGAAACATAAGAGTGTAACTTTATTCACATAGTGATATCAACAGTTGTTGAATATCTGTCAAGGATGTCCTGGAATTTAATGATAAACTTATTAAATGAAGAGGAAAGTTATCATCTAATGCTACTTTGCTCATGACAGATATTCAACAACAGATGTTGATATCAATATATGAAGAAAATTAAACTTTATATTCATACTGAAACAATAATATATTTATTCTGGCAAAAAAAAAATGTTCCGCTGAAAAAATTGGCAAAACACTTACCTTTTTCCACGTCCTCTTCAACCCCACCTTAACGGATTATACTATGACCATATTTTAAAAGCCATGCCATAGCGGTATAATGCAAAGTGAGCTGCCTTACATGCTATTTATTATCCTCCATAACAGGCAAATAATATCTGAATATTACATCCATAAATAAGTGCTTGTAAGAATTATTTTTAGTACCGCGTCTTACTTCCCGTTCGGGTTATAGGCTTGTATACTAATTACGCTAACGGTTTTAAGAATAAGGAAGGCTATATTTATAGGAAGTGTGCCCGAATTCGTGTGGAAGGAGAGTGGAAAACCAGTTTGTAAAAAAAATCATCCTCAGTACACCCGACCGAGATTCGAACCTTAATCTCCCCGTCAACGGAGGTCTAGTATACTGAGAGAGTAGCGCGTTAGAGTATGCGACCACCGAAACGGGTATTTATTATTATATCTTTACTAGATTAGGGGTGGAAAACAAAATTCTTTAACTATATCAAGAGTAGTTCTATGAATTTAAGAGAAAGAAGTAAACGAAGTCAATTCAACAAGAAATACGTAAATATATGGTTTAATGCAAGACGCTTAAGAGCGTTCATCATAACAGGCCCAGCTCAGCTCCCGGCTTGCATCTGCGTTTGTGCGTGCGCGAGTTATGGTAGTAAAAGTGAAAAGACCTATGATATGGCATAAATGTGTGCACTGCAGTTATACTTGAATAATTATTCGACATTTTCCGTGGTGACGGCGCGACAAAGTGACAAAATGTCTTGTTAATAACTACAGTATGTTCTTATTGTGAAGAATTAAGATTTGTGCAAAATGCTTATCTGTAAATACATTTTAAAATGGCAAAAAAAAAAAAAAAAAAAAA
>CABFOW010000534.1:125278-136177 GCA_902141385.1 Timema californicum | reverse complement strand
CCACCCTGATGAGTTCCGATAGAATGAAACCTAGGTCGGGGGATTGGGCGTTATCAATCAATTTTCTTCAAGATGCAGCCACTACCTCTTTGTCTAGTGGCAGAAGTGTAAAGTGTGAACTGTGTTCTTCTTCTTATTATTATTATTAGCACCGCGTCTTACTACCCGTTCGGGTTATACGCACTTACGCTAATGTGTAATGGTAGGGTGATTGTGAGATGAAATGGAGGACCTACAGTTTAACGTGGAATCCGAACCACGGTGGAGTCCTGGCATTCTCCACATTCACAAGATGTCTTGTCATAGGTGAAGTAAGGGTTTGGTAATCAGATAAATCTTTGACGGGACCGAGGCTTGAACCCCGGCCACCAGCATAGAAGTCTGACACCTTACCCCTAGACCGCCAGGTCACCCTTTTAATTGTAAAAGCCATATTGTGTTTGCCCCCCTTTTATATGTTAATATCCACCTTTACTATACCTTCTTCAAAATATAATACATAATAACTTGTAGTATGTTGGTGCACCATAAGATTTCAAAACTTATTTTACTTTTTAATTGTGAGTAAATTTTTAAGGAGTTACATTTTACGTCACAAATATTCCACGATTGAAACTCCTAAAATGGCAAAAAATATAAAGTGAGTGTTGACACCACATTGTGTATCGTGAATAAAGTTCTTTTAACAGGCCTTGATCATTTTGAACTTGTAGAAGTAACCAAACAATTTCATTCTAAACTCACTTAATCATTGGTTGCTATAGGGAGATTGCCGACCACTTACTGAGAGAAACCGGACAAAAAATAATATTTTATTGGTTTTACTGAGCTATTTGTGCCTCTTTTTTTTTTGAAAAATAAATGTAAAAATAAGCCTTACGTTATTTCAAAAACAAAAATTTTAAATTATAATAAATATACTTATGATCCTCTGACGGATTGGTCAATTTTGATAATTCACGTTTAGAGACGCTATTTCAAAGTCAATGAGTGTACTTTATAAATAACCCTATAGCTACCAATAAGTTAAGTTAAAATACTCTTCAAAGATTGAATAAGTTTTAATTGACATGGGAGTTTTGTTATATCACTCCATTACCAACAGCAACGTTTCCATAAAATCATACATTTAATAGTTGTCCAAACTCTCTTATTAAAAATAAAACTCCACATAGAATGTATTTAAGTAAACTTAGTTTTATGAATGGCGCTCAATGCAACTAACGCTGAATGTATTTTAACAGTAATACTTAACCAATTTAAAATATAAAACATACTTTCCTTTCTCTATAGCTCTGGTACTCATTCTTTTTAACAATGTTAAACGAATTATATATTAAAATCAATATTTTATCAGAGTATGGAGCATACCTCATCCTTCCCCTAAATTTTTGACAATATTTCCTGTCTTCGTCCTCAGGTTGGATTGTTTGAAAGGCTTTATTGTGGACAAGTGTTCCTAAGGCCAGTCCAACTACGTTGCTGCGACTCTTTGCTTCTGCTTCTTTACAAAATCTTGGGCCACTTTTTCTGCAACCCGTGTCTCCAGAGTTTGTAAGATTGGGTGATCTGAAATTAAAAAAAAAAAGAAGAAGTTAGTTTTATGCTGCAATTGACGTATTTTTAGTGTACTCTACTTAACAAATTATTCATTATTGTATATGTACAGTTTGTTTTTAAATAACAGTTTTTGAATATCTATCATGATCATAGCGATATTAGATGACACATTTTTTAAATTAATAGAAAAAGTTGTCATTAAATACTTTTAGGACACCTTTGAAAGATATTCAATAATTGTTTATATCACCGTTTGAAGAAAATTAAAATATATGTTTCTGTTGAAGAAATATTTTATTGATTTTAACAAAAACTCTGCACTTATTTCGAATTCCTTACATCCTCACCTTAAGACGACGCCAAACATTATCTGAGATAATTTGGCTCGATTTAAAATGGGTTCAAAACTTGGTCTTAACTTGATAAAAAAACAAATTGGTTAAGAGTTGTTCGGAGATGCCTTTGTGTGGTCTCATCAGCTGTTGGCCCCATTTTACTTGAACTTGAGGCAATTATAGTGAGATATGAGTCACCCGTAACTTGCTTACTTCCACACTGCATAGAGACTAAATTAGTTCTCTAAGGCAGTAGTGCATAACGGTTTTGTTGGTACGACCCCAATGAAGTATCATTTTATTTAGAAGACCACATCCCATGCGACCATGTAAAAAATAAACTATTTACTATTACTTACTAGAGGCCTCAATCCGCTTAAATCTTACGTTCACGTTTATTTTTTGACACCCTATAAATGTTTATAAGGCTGTTAATTGTGTAAAACTAAAGTAATTTTACTGTACATATAATTTGCTTACAGGAGTTTTACGTATATTCTTTGTCATATTTAAAAACAATTCGGTTACCCCTCTTGATAAATTGGAACCCCAACTGAGGTCGCAGCCCATGGGTTGCGCACCCCCACTCTAGATCACGAGCAAGTTCAAAATCACGATTAATAAAAGACATTTTATTATGTCTAAGGAGCCAACTTAACCAGACCGCTGAAACCATTTTTATTAAGTAGACAAAGTGCGCCCTGTACATGTTGATGATACACTCCGCATTACATACCTGTATGAGCTGTAGTATCATATTAACTTTCTATTATTCTTAATATTCATCATCGACTGGTTGATACTGATCAAAGTAAATTGAAATGCATTACGTTTAAACTTTATGAACTAACTAACTAACTCTCTGGCCTTAAAAACCCGACCTGACCTCCTTTAAATAAATTTTAACATCCTCCCTTTGACATTTTGATCTATCAAGCGGTCTTGTTACTCCAAGTTTATACTTTATTATAAACATTATACTTAATTTCTTATCAAATAATAATAAAAAAAATCTTTACCAACATTTTTAATATGTTTTCAATAAAGGACGCCAGTGTTTTTTGTATCCTTTTAGATATTTAACATGCACATTCTGAAGTGACTGATTATATAATTTACACGACTTATAAACTAAACTAAATTTAGAACAGACACAGTATCCCCACCCCAGCCGTTAACTTATCACCGTGAAAGTGAAAACCTGCATTTCGCAAATGATACATTTTTAGAGAATGCTGGGAATCGAAACCGGGTTGTTCAGTAGGCAGACACTCTACCGACTGAGCTAAGGTGTCTAATTCAGGTAATACCGATCAGGATATCTGAGGCGAACCACCATTGGCCCCCAAGAGAAAAGACGAGACGTGTGATCCAACTGGAGCTGTCGTGCACTTACTCTTGTTCTTCTGATGCATGAGACTTAGGTCGACCTGTTTGAGCCCGTGGAAGTTGTCGATGCTGGAGTTGTTGTCGGCCACCCCAGGGATGCTGCCAAGGGCGAGGAAGGCCTCGCCAGCGAAGTCGTTAAACGTGAGTACATCGTGGTCCATCACGGTGAAGAGTATCATGGCGCCCTCCGAGCGGCACTGCTCCAACGTCACGGAACTAGGACAACGTCACAGGGTGATTGGAGAGTCACATGACTATGAGACTGCGTAACAAAGGATAGAGGGAGGGAGGATGACCACAGATCTGCGCATGCGTGCCCTTTTGAGGTGGGAGAGTAGGGAACTCGAAAAAAAAAGGCCAGTGTTTTTGCAGTTTTTATATCAAAACATTTTTAGTCAAAATAAATCAAATAATGCCCCAGTACAAATAGAGAGTTTAATTTTCTTCACACGGTGAGATCAACAGTTGTTGAATATCTGTCAAGGGTGTTCTAGAATTTAATTACAAGATTTATTCTTCATTCAAAAAGTTTCTCATCTAATGGTGCTATTCATCAACTGCACCGTGGGAAGAAAATTAAAGTCTTTAAATTTTTACCGGAGGAATATTTTTTTTTTTGCTAAACATTTTTGTTATTAAAACTGCAGACACGTTGATCTTTTATAGCATCCCCTATAGTCCCGCCTTAATCTTCGTAAGTGTAATAACTGAGAACTCTCGTGTTAGACTGGCCTGTTTTTGGCGGGGAGATCTGGTTTAAAATCCCTGTCGGATCTACTAAGAGCCGATTTTCCACCCTACTTCCAAGCAAATGCGGATAAATTACCTCTAAAATACTCCCTGCCTCATCTCTACCCATTAGATTAATGGTCATATATGTGTATAAGCTGAACCGGCAGTAAGACGAGGTGATAAAAATAAATAAAACCAAAGGGGAATATATTTTCTTTATGTCACCAGATATCAGTTCCTGAGGGATTTACGAGAATCTCTGTGATGATAGATAATACGAGATTTAATGAGGGTCGGGTGTGTGATCCGGCTTCTTACGTACATGGGTAAAAGGGTAGGGGGAAGGGGAGCTTGGGTATACATTTATTGTTTTACCCTCATACCCATCTTTAAATTCTCATTAAAACACATAATTTACCAATATTTTTTCCAAGCTAAAAATTGAACAACACCTTTACTATTAATAATACAGAAAAACACGCTCCCATTTAATGGCTACCAAATGTAGAGCCCCCTCCCAAAACCCACACGTTAAAAAACAACACATACTCTATTTCAATTATAAAATAGCACTCTGTTTCCAATTAATATTTTTTAAAACTTACTATAGATACATTTAAAATGAGATTATCAATAATTTAATTTTAGAATAAATTAAATAACTCAATAAATATCTAAATTTAGCTAGCAAAATGTTTATCAGAAACATTTTGAATCATATACTTTGTTTTCTAAACTTTTAAAAAACGGCAATATACCAAAAATTAACCCATTCCTATAAAAGTTAGTCATAATATTATTTAATTGTTTATTATATTACCATCTGTAAAATTAATAAACGCACATTGACTGTTTCTTTATTAGCCTCTCTTACAATAAAATGTCCTCGAAACCTAATAGTCTTATATATATTTCAATGAAATATCACCGTCCACCGTTAAATAAAATTGGTAAGATCTACACCTAAAGCTTTGCTCAAGAAAATAATATATTTTGGTTGTTAACTTATTAATTATGTTGTAACATTAGTATTGAATTGTAAATTTTAATATACTTTATTGCAAACTTAATCAAATTTCAAACTTAAAAATTATAAAATAAGTTCCCTGATTATTTAATTTAGCTTAATATGCTTGGAGATATATTAAAGTAAATAGTTTTAATAAACAAAATATAGTTATTTGAAAATGTAGAAAGATAGAAAGGTAGTAGAGCCAACTATTGTCTCAATATACTTACAATTCAAAGCACTCGTCAAACATTGGATTAAGTGTCTTCTTTTGGACATTCGTCTGTTGTTCTGCGCAGTGCGCAAACACTTTTCTTGGCAGAAGTTCGATTATTACGAACGGATCACTAAAACCTGTGAAAAAAAGCACCATGAACACGCGTTAATGGCTAAAGAATCAAACTAACAATTGCATTTAAATTAATTCTGACCACCTTCGTAATCTAGTGGTCAGAGTACCAGGTTCGATCCTTGGCGCTTCCAAATTTTCTGTAAAGCAGTGGATTTGTGACGGAGTAAAACTCAGCCTCGTGAGGATAAACAAGGAGCTAATTGAATAAAAAATGTGGTGGTTGCGATCTAGAAAACTGAGATTAACGGCCGGGGGGTTTCGTTGTGCTGAGCTTATGACACCCTCTATCCGCATAAGCTGGAACTATCTTTACCAACAGAGGGCGGCCGGTATGTCTCGATGGCTGACTCCATGGATTTTTATTTAAATTGGTTCTAGTTTTAGTTTGTTGTCAACAAAATAAACAAATAATATAAACAGATAGTCTAAATTTAGTTTTATATTAACCGGAACTTATCATGTTTCTTGGTTTTATGAGATCTGAAACTTTAAATAGTTCATACATAAAAAATATAATTAGAAACAGGAAATAGATCACCATGTTTATATGATGTTGAAGTAATGATTGAGGAAAAAAGGTCCAACCCACTTCGGTCTAACGCGCTATTATCGCAGTAAACTAGAATGCTGATGTCGGAGTGATCGAGGTTCGAATCTTGGTTGGGTGTACTGAGGGTGGTTTTACCAAAATGGTTTTCCACTCTCCCTCCAGTAGTAAGACGCGGTGCTGAAAATAGGGGGAGTTATACTGGCTTCTGTGAGAAAAGTCAATACTGTTGCATTAATGCATGTTCTAATGCTTACAGAAGAGAAGAACTATCATAAAATGGAATCATTTCTTCACCTCATAGCTCACTATAAAATAACATAAATAAAACTGGTAAAATGTTATCAATTTTGACCACAAAATAATGTCTGTATTCTATAAAAAAGGCCCTTCCTTTGAGAATTGGACTGTATTGTACTATCCCCATTATTTGCAGAAGGGAGAGTCCTCACCATTGGGGTCGAGTGGTATGACGTCCCTGGCGTTTAGCACCTCGACGCACAGGGAGTCGTGATTGAAGTACGCCCTCACGGAGAGCACCCCGTACTCCGTGCTCTCCGTGTTGGCCTGATCCTGGAGCCTTTGTAGATAGTAGAGCGAGACCAGTCGCTCCGTGTCAGTCTTGTGGTACTGAAGTCTCTGCTCCACGTTCCAGTATGTCGCTAGAAACAAGCACGAGGGAGCTGGGTTCGAGTCTCGTCGTTAGATAGGGTGAGGGATTGAAAAAACAGGGACCCATGGGTCTAGGGGATGTATGCAGGAATACCACCAAATGGACGTTTACACCCGATATTATTGGTAAGGGAACTGCATGTCTTGTGGAGAAAAGCTTTAACTTCTCTCTCTCTTTTTCAGTTAACCGTGGCAAAATCTCTTCGCTCTCAGTTATGTCTGAAGGTGGTGTGCTGGGGTGGAAAGGAACTACACCCAATATCATCGCTGAGAGAATTGCACATCTTGTGGAGAAAAGTTTTAACTTATCTCTCGCTTTCTCAGTTAACTGTTGCCAAATTTCTTCGCTCTCAGTTATGTCGGAAGGTGGTGTACGGGGTAAGAAGGAGCTACTGGCAACATCGACTAACCAGCGTTGTGAAACTTGTCTTAGATTTGAGAGGAGATTGACCATACACAAACGAGAGAATGACAACGCTGTATCCCAATAGAACTCATGCAGTCCCCTCAGCGATGATATCCAGTGTAGTGTGAGTGGACCCTTAGTGACGGTTTGGTTGCGTAATCATAGACAAAGACAGGGATGTGTAAACTTATTTACAGGAGGTCCAAATAAAAAAAAATTGGGGGGCCAGATACATTTATTCATTAATTTTTCTCCAAAATTTATTAAAAAGAAAAATGATAAACACACATTATAGACTGACATGACTTAAGTTTACATACTCTGATAATTCATAACAGTAAAAAATACCTTAGTGGCTTAGTATGTTTTTAAATTCGTTCAGAAGATTTAGATGATGGAGTGTGAGATGAGTTAGACTGTAAATGAGTTTCGAGCATGGCTTTATGATCTGAGTTATACTGTGGGGAGGTGATTCTCAATAGAGAAGACAGATGCTCATAAGTGAGTCGGTTTATAAGATTACTTTTACTAAGTTTCATGATTGAAAAGGCTTGTTCGCATGAATATGAGTATGTAAACACTGCCATATATTTTGAGCATTATTTACCAAATTTGGAAATGTTGATTTACAGTTTTGTTGTATTAAAAAAAAAGCCTGCTTCACAACGCAACTTAATTGAATTGGTTATACCGGCGGGCCGCAGTTTGACCATCCTTGGGATAAAACGTTGGCTCATGAGTGTGCTCGGGACTACACTAACGTTACACTAAGCACCCCCTCACACTTAGTAACGTTCTTGCATACCACCCTAGAAGAGGCAGTGATGGAAGGGAATATAGTGCATTGACGAAGTTAAAGGTTGGACGAAGAAAAAGGTTGTAACATGGATTCCAGGGATCTCGAAGAAGTTTGTTAAGTGGTTAGGAGAGCAAGATACAATGTGTTATCTATTATATTGAGCCAAGGCTTTGATGACATCAATCGTACTGACGCGCTAATCTTGCAGTAGAATAGACTGCCGATGATGGGGAGATAGAGGTTCGAATCTCAGTCAGGTGTACTAACGGTGGTTTTTCCAAAACAATTTTCCACTCTCCCTACACGCAAATGATAGCACACTTCCTATTAGTTCAACCTTCCTAATCCCTAGCACAAAAGGTTATATCACGAACGGATAGTAAGGCCGAAGACAAACTAGTGTTCAGAAAGCAGCGACAGAAACGCCACGAACAGAACGCAAACACGGCTGTCCGCTAGGGGGTGTCCACTAGGGTCTGTCCGCTAGGGGGTGTCACGCTAGGGGTTGTCCGCTAGAGTGTGTTACGCTAGCATATCAAACGTATCTATCTCGGGCTCTTCTGGTAAGGAAAATGTCGACTAGGAGCGAAGATTATTTACTGCTCGCTCTTTCTCAATCAAGTCATCTGAAAAATAATTAAGTTTGGAACTATGGTGTGCACCTTATAAATAGCTGCAGGCTGTCCTTTGAACAATTTAATATGCTGTCCAACAAAATACGCAAATATCCAGACAGATTTTTTTGAGTGCTACAAAATGAGGGCAGGAAGCTTTTATTTGCTGTGTTTCAACGTAAAAGTCAATATTGAGAAGCAATATTGAAAAAACAGCAGCAGCTACCTCCATCCACAGTCTGTTCTTAACATCCCTGTTTGCATAATTGGTGTGTTTTAAATTCCACACTGTATCTCTATAATGCACTTCGTTTATAACTGGAAAGAAACTGCAACACGAACGCTAGTCTGATTAAACGGAGAGCATTTCAAGTGCTTGGCTGTCGAGAAACACAAACATCTGCGTTTATCAAATCTGTCACAGCGTTCAGGGTGCGAATCTCACCCTTCACATATGAAACATAGCAATTCCAATACACTAGAGCAGAGGTTGGCAATTGGTCGCTCGCGATAGACCAGTCGATCACGAAGCAATTTTCAATCGATTACGAAGGAAAAAAAAATCTTCATTGAAAGTAGATCTTTAAGTCTTTTAGATAGCAAATATATTTAGTACGGTAGCTTACAATAATATTTTAGTCTGAGCAAAATTATCTTTATTGGCCATAATGGGTAGTGTTTTAAGACATTTAAATATTAAAATGTACGTTGTATTTAGTTTATATTTTTTCCTATAAAGATGGGGACAAAACTATTTGATAAAACAAAAGTAGAGTGAAGAAACGATGAGGCTCACTTCAACTTTGAGAGGTTTATAAGTTGATCGTGGCCCAAAAAGGTTGCCGACGACTGCACTAGAGCAATCTTGCCGCAGCGTTCTGAACGTTAGTCTGTCCCCGGCCAAGACGCGGTGATAAACGTGACGGACATCGATATACTCCACGTGGTTTGACGAGAACCAACTTTTAGGTAATTACTTGAGGTTGAATCGCGATTCAGATATTATTACGAACAAAAATAACCTTCTCGGCACAAGTTTTACAGCAGAGCGAAAATGAGGAAAAGACACGATGGTGTTTCCCCTCCCTATGAGTGAAGGGTTAACGCACCTGATTTCAGAGCTTCCAGTGGCAACCCTTTCTGGTCTGCGTGGAAGAACTCCACCAGTATCTCCAAAGCCACGTACAGACGCTCGTAGAACACGGCCACCTTGTCCTGGACAATACAAATTTGTTTGGATATACAGGGTGTTCCCGGGTTACACGGATACACTTTGGGAAGTGATGGTGGATAAAAAACAACTCAAAATGTCTTTTGGAAATTTGCTAGTTTTGTAATTTATATTTTTTATATATTATATTTGTTGGTTACGGTTATAACTGTACCTAAATATCAAGTTCTCTAAATTGAAAAATGACACATGGATAGCTCAGTGGTTAGAACATTGGCGTAGTAAGGCAAAGGTCCCGGCTTCAATTCTTGTCTCCAGGTGTCATTTTTCAATTTAGAGAATTGTGTATTAAGTTACATGGTTGATCAGGCATGACACACGTCGTTAACTACCTAACAGTGTTTAGCCTACTTAACCTAAATCAACTCAGGGTGTTAATAGTTTATTAAGTAACCCAGTTAACCGGATGTGACAGCAGATTTGAATAGTTTAGGAGCTCTTTTAACTCTACTGATAGCCACTGAGGCAGGTTTTACATTTTGCAAAAGACGTCGAATAGTAATGAGGTTTTTTTTCTGTACTTTAAAATAAATATATGAGTTGAAACAAAACAGTTTTATTATTATTAGTGATAAATGCAGAAGGCTTCACTTTGTTTTCTGGTTGGGGCGTTATCTTGTATTTATGGGTGTACAAAGTAAACTTTTACAATTTGATACAAACTTGAATCCAATATGTGAAATATTTTTGAAGCTGAATCGAGATTTGGATATTTTTTGTTAGTTGTTTTATGCTTTTAAAACGATTATATTGCGGTTATTTATATAACCTTGTGCACTAAAATTACTTGTAAAATGTTTCATTGCACAATTGTTCATATTAATTTATTTTATTCTGATACATCAAGCTATTATCACAAGTTAGTTAAAAGCCAATTATATCAAACCAACTTCGGTGGCCACATGGTCTAACACGCCACACTCTTACTAGACTACACTACTAATGAAGGGAAGATCAAAGTTCGAATCTCAGTCGGGAGTACTGAGGGTGTTTTTTTTTCTTTTCAAAAGGTCTTTTCACTATCCTTTCACGTAAATGAATACAGATACATTTTATTTAATAAAACTTTCCTAATACCTAACATGTTAGCGTAATTAGTACATAAGCGTATAGCCCGAACGGGTAGTAAGACGCGACCCGCCTCGGTGGCGTAGTTGGCTAACGCGCAAGTCGTGTTTAGCTCGACCGCCGAGGGCGGGGAGATCGAGGTTCGAATCTCGGTCGGGTGAACTGGGGGGGGGGGGGTTCCTAAA
>CABFOW010000534.1:78251-125268 GCA_902141385.1 Timema californicum | reverse complement strand
GGGGTGTTCCTAAATGGTTTTCCACTCTCCCTCCACGCAAATGCGGGTTCACTTCCTCTAATTCAACCTTCCCAATTCCCAATCTATTAGCGTAATTAGTACTTAAAGCGTATAACCCGAACGGGTAGTAAGACGCGGTGCTAATAATAACAATGCTAGCTGTCAGCTACAACCACTCCAGTGGTGAATGGACTGTAGGCTGCACCCTTCATTTCCCCTCCGGGACAAAACGTCTCACTGTAGTTACCCCTGCGCTCCCGTCCATCTGCTGTCCCAACTCGAGCAGGGAGATCTCCCACACGTCGGCCAACACCCGCTCGAAGTTGCGCGGGAGGAGAGCGCCGTTGAGGCTCACCAGGTGAGCGTCCAGGTACTCGAGCAGGGGGTTGATAGCCTCCGAGGTGGGCAGAGAGTCTGGGGACCACGCCAGATGGAACATGGCCTTCTTCAGGGCGGGGCGCATCTGGGCAGAGAATAAAAGGGATTTATATAACACACGTTGATGAGCAGGCGGGTTAAGGCGCAAGTTTTATGGTGACAGAGAGCTTGAGGCTTGGATCCCTGGCCAGGTGTATTGAGGCTATTTTTTTCCTGAATGCTTTCACACTATCCCATATGAGTGAGGGTGGGTACATCTAGTCCTCCTCATCATCAACTGTTTCCAGCCTGTGGCTGGTTCACTTTAGTAAAATATCTCCTCTTCCTCTATCCTTTCATCACTATTCCTCACTTCCATTCTTCTTCTCTCACTTTCACACTTTATGTTATTTGCTCCTTCCTTCTCTTTACTAGCCTCCCTTACTGTCTTTTTCCTACATACTTAATCCCCATCATTATCTTTAGCATCATCTCCTTTTCCATTCGAACTACATGACCATACCATCTCAGACCTGCTTCCTCTACTATCTCATGTACTCCAATATCCTCATTACATGACCATACCATCTCAGACCTGCTTCCTCTACTATCCCATGTACTCCAATATCCTCATTACATGACCATACCATCTCAGACCTGCTTCCTCTACTATCCCATGTACTCCAATATCCTCATTACATGACCATACCATCTCAGACCTGCTTCCTCTACTATCCCATGTACTCCAATATCCTCATTACATGACCATACCATCTCAGACCTGCTTCCTCTACTATCTCATGTACTCCAACATCCTCATTACATGACCATACCATCTCAGACCTGCT
Organism: Timema californicum; assembly: GCA_902141385.1. Classification (NCBI taxonomy): domain Eukaryota; kingdom Metazoa; phylum Arthropoda; class Insecta; order Phasmatodea; family Timematidae; genus Timema; species Timema californicum. The sequence continues at coordinate 124,063 of CABFOW010000534.1, read as the reverse complement.
TCCTCTACTATCTCTTTTAATCCTTGTATCCCCACATCAATAATATATTAACTTTCTCCTCCCTAATCCAATAGTGTAAACATTATAATATCCAAGATGGGTGGGAAAATATTCAAAGAATTACCATGTCTTCAGCCATCTTCATGGTAACTGACCGCAGTAATTTAAAACTGCTCTACATTTGGTCTTGTTTTTATTTTATTTCTACACCCATTACTGTTTCCCGCATGTGGCCTGGGTCAGTTTTTTTTTACCCAAGCTATATATTTTCTACCGCCAGCTTACTAGGCCATGCCTTATAATCTAACTTAAGACTAGGACAGGCACAACATCCAGTCCCTGGGCGTTAATTGATCATTGTGAAAGGATAGACCCACATCTCACCAATTATAATTTTTTGGTCATGTCGGGAATCGAACCCTGGACCATAAGCTCAGCTGACAGACACGGTACCGACTGAGTTAAGGTGTCGGAGGGGGTCTTGTTCTATTGTTATCATGTGTTCTTGCACTGCAGTGAGCCCTAGTGCCCTTTTATTCATAATTGCATCCAAGGTCAAGTTTCAACTTGTATACATAGAGCCTAGCTTACCTTGGCGGCGACCCTGTTAATGACCTGCAGCGCCCTGGCCTCAAGCTGTGTGGTAGCGTCATCCAAGATATCGTACAACGCCTGCCTCCACGGCTGCTTGTTAGTGTGCTCCGTGGCCGCCTCCACCGCCTCTAGCACCGCCTCCACGTGCAGGTCTTCCCCCAACATCGACAAGGTGCGTCGGACGTACTCCAGATCATTCACCGTCACGCACATCTGGAGGAACAAACCTCAGAAAGGTTAGCCTGAAGGGTTTGGTAATTGTCAAGGATTTTGCACAGTTTCATCCGAAGTGATTTAGAAACATTTGAAAGCCTAGACCTATCCAATCAGCTTTCTCACAAAAAAAAATATGTTCAAGATCAGGGATAGGTCAGTTCAATTTTTCAGCACTTTGGTTCCATCTGATCTTCATTTGAGATTCGGAACAGTTTTCTGGTCGCTAAAAATAAAGTAATATTGTGCGTATGGGATACACCATTTATAGCCCAATAGTGAAAAGATTAGCCTGTACAAATGTACCGTTACCCATGGAAATCTCGAATGTTCTAATAGTAAATTATTTTCGTGGAGGCTCTTTCCATGTCCTGATGAGATGAGATGATGGTGAAAGGGAGTATGAGGGTGGGGGATCAGTAGAAATACTTACAACCTAACTTAAGCCTAACTAACCAAACCCTGGTGACCGTTGGGGTAGTTCCCCTTTCGGGAAAATTATCCAAGATACCAGTAGGGAATCGAGCTCGTAACCCCTAGGTTCGTAGCTAGGTACACTGACCCCTACACTAGGGGTCGTTTGCTAAGCATATGACTATCTACTACTGAAGTTATAAGTTTAAAACATCTTGGTAAATACATCCATCCATACAATTACATTAATACAGTACAGTAAATATGAAAATAATGTCTTATTATTAATATATACGAGTTTTCTGCAGCACTTAATTTCCCCTATTTGTGGACTGACCAACATTAGAAAAAGATGAAACAATGGAAACCAAATTGTATTAGATTAGTTTATAAAGTCAAGTGGAACCGAGAATCGGTAGCTTAAAACCAAAATATTAGAACTGACAGAATTTTAGAACAGACACACCACAAAGGCCAATTCTTAAAAAAAATAAAAATAGTCAAAGTTTTTTTTGTGTCCAAGTTGAAAGGCTTGATCCCTCTGGTTCCGAGGCAAGTGCTTGATTCTTTAAGATATCTAATATGAAATGAGAATACAAGAGAATCTTGTCAAATCGATCCCATCACTGAATGGATAGCTTCACGTAAGAGAGAATCGAACCGACATATCGAAAAGATGCAAGATGACAGAATGGTAAAAATAGCAAAGACGAAATACCTCCAAGGAAGATAAAAACCTAGAAGACCGAGGCGAAGATATAAGGACAGCCTTTAGAGCGCATGGAATAGAACAGGTCAAAGGCCTATAACGGAGGAAGTAGAAGTTAAAAAGATAACACAATTATTATTTTACCTCGTCACTGATCTTGAAGGGAGCCGTTTCTTCATAATACCCCATATCCTCAAGTTTCTTGTGCGTCAGGTCCGCGTAGTAGACTGCAGCACTGCAAATAATCTGAAACCAGATATTGTACCAACTGCTGTTCAAAAAGTGTTATTTTAATTTTAAAATTAAGGTTAAGTTCATCTTTCAGTTTCATATTCGATAATACTAGAGGATTTGAAATATAGCTGGAGCAGGGGCTTTTTGGAGCCCGATCGATTTAGATACTTACCAACGTTCACAAAGTTCGTGTCTCCAATCTACTTAAGATTGATTTTTTTGTCTATAAAATCTTATATTTATTACTTGAATTTAATTTTTCCTCAAATATTTGTGTCCCCAACTTGATAGAAACGAATATAGAATAGATAAAATATGTATTTTTGAATATTCAACTATTTAAATTTCTTATAAATTTTAGTCACACTCAAATATTATTTGAGAGTATTTGATATGGCAACATTTGCGAGTTCAAAAGATCGACTTTCAATGACAACGTTATCTTCTTACACGATTGACTGAAAATTGCCGCGAGTTCGACCAGATGTCGACCCCTGATTTATAGAGAGATCAAATTTATTCCGGGGAGGGGGATACTCTCCAGAGGGGCAATGCCCCTTTCTCCCCCAGTTACACAACCCCTGCCATACAGAGATCTTAGCTCTAAGCATGACAAACATATATTACTAACTTACGTCGATTATCTTAACCACGAGGTTTATAAGATCCGACCAAGTCCAGTTATCATAGCTCTTAGCTCTAAGCACGACGAATATATATNGTTAGAAAGTTTGGTGCATATATTACCAACTTACGTCGATTATCTTGACCACGAGGTTGTAAGAACTGACCAAGTCCGGCCATGCGAGCTGGCGCCAGAATTCCTTGATCTGGAACAAGTTTTAAATACAAACCGCACTCGTTAAATTACTAAGGGTACAAGGAAAAAAGGAGGAAAGTAACACTAACCACATTTTTCAGAAGATAAACTTATACATCTCAAACCAAATAAGGACCTCAACAAATAATAATAAGAAAAAATATTTGCGTTTTGAAGGGGAATCCAAAATGTCAATGTGAAAGAAGTGTCTGACGTTGGTTTAGGCACGCTGAGAGCATTAGTGTGGATAGAGTGACCAAGCAAATCTATGAAGGTAGAATGTGTGGATCAAAGGATGGGGTAAACCATGTAAGACGTGATTAAATGCTGAGGACGAATGTGTGAAAAAAGAAACATCAAGAGTTTTAAGAATACAAGAGAATGTATAACTCAGTGTATGGATGTTGTTGAAGAGAAGGGAGTATGCAAGGATAGGGAAGTGTGGAGAAAGTTAGTGAGGATGGATTAATTACGGATTTTTTTTTTAGCTAAATACACATTTTATTGCCTACCCAGTAAGGGAACGGTGTGATTAGTTATGTATGTAGTAAATTTCTATTGCAAATACTTGAAGCCCAGTCCGCCCAAAATTCTTGAGTTACATTTTAGTGGACAATTTGTTTTCAAACAGTACACATTTACTGTCTTCGGTTCAAGATTATGCTTTACTATTTGTGAATCCCGATCAAACATTAAGTGTATGTTAAGTTGATTGTGATATTACAAAAACACCAAAAGGATATATACATATATATTCTTATCTACAGTAACTCTGTGGATTTTTTGATGCTGACTGACAGCTCACAGCTAACTTTTGACAGTCAACATTTAGGTATATACCTAAATGTTGACTGTCAGAAGTGACAGCTGCCAAACACATGTTTTTGCAGATCATATGGTTCAGCGTAGGGATACATAATTTGGTCTGGTAACTTTTCAAATCCATCAGCTGTCAGATGTGAGATGTCAGTCAGCACCAAAGAAGTCATGGGGTTATTGTACAAACCTGGAAGAAGCAGGAAGTGGCATCCATAGCGGAAGTACTGTGTTTGACGATCAGATCCCCAAAACAGACCTTGTTAAGTTCAGCTGCTTTCCTTATCCGATACATCGCCTGAAAGGACATCATACATCTAAATACTGTGTACATTAAAGTCTAAATGAAAATGTAGAAACCCCTTTACTCGTTATATGAACATCCATGATTGCAAAAACTTTCAAGAGCTTAGAGGTTTGGCGATTTATAAATATTCTTGTAGAATTGTGCTTCAAACGATCACCGATCATATCTGAAAGATGTTTGTTTGAATCCCGGCGCTGTTTTATTTTAAGGCCTATACTTAGCTTTAGTAAGAAAGCAGATGTGATAGGTAAAGTTTCACAATAGCTACGGTTAAAGCCAGTAAAAACATCACTAGCTCTTCCATAATAAGGTTACATGAGTAAAATGGGGAATGTAAAATTACACACATTTTTCAGAATAACAGCTTTTATATCTCTCATGATTATCTAAAAAATGGCAGCACAAAGCTAAAATAAGATTTTACCCTTCTCCCCCTCCCTGTGCCGATAATATACATTAATATAAAAAGTCCTTGAATTGTACACTCTATTTACTCTGAAAGGTAGAAAATTCTACTCTAATTGTTTATCTACTATGGTGTAGTTTTATTAAAAGCTCCATAGTGGATCCCATCAAGGTAAGACTGCAATGTTTCACCGTAAACGGAGTGTACTAATTTTATTTAATACTCCATTGTGTTTATCATTATTGTGTATTTTGTAAATTATTCATGAAGGTGCGAAACTTCTAAATTTTTAAATCCTTATCTAAATCTCGCTGGGTTTCGTTTTAGTTTTGAAATTTCAAAATCTTAATAATTTGAAAGATTCGTATTGGTTCGAAATTTCAAATACAAATACATCCCAGATTCGGATTGTATGAGATCAAATTCGAAATTCTAATCTAAAAGTAAATTTTTAAATAAGTTAACTTTTTAAATAAGTTACTATAGATGACTAGTTGATCATAGAAACATGACAATATAAAAATATTTAAAATCCAGTCATAATTTGGACAAGGTGATTGACCTAATTTTTTTTGAACTATATTAAAGAGTGTATGTATACAAATTAAATTAATATTAGATTTGGATTTGATAACGTTTCAATATAACAAATTTCGATATGATTCGAATTCAAAAGATTTTTAATTATAAAATATTTGATTCTAGCTGGTAAGTAATGATTCAAATTCGCTTCGAAATTTAAAATATGGCATACGCTTAAAATTATAAGAGTATATGTATACCGAGGTTTTAATAGTTTTCACCTTGAATTTGGCCACGTCCAGCCATTTATCCACCGCAGGTTCGAACCACTGATAGTAAAAGTTGATGGACAGACTCTTCTGGTCTTGTGGAGGTATGTGCTCTTGGAAACTGCAAGTCAACAAAACACAGTCGTCCATAATAACTACAGATAGTGTATTAGTCCGATATAATAACCAAGCCCCCACTTTTTGACAGTCTACAAAAACATATTATTTGGTTTATTAATTACAAGTTTAATTTATACATTTTTCAAAAGGTTCTAATATTTATTTATGTATTATTGTATAGTTTATCTTAACATTATTTATTTATTGGTCCCAGATTATAAATACCTATTATAATATTGATATTCACACCATTATGGTAACATAAGTTTAGCGATTTCAAATAAATATATTTCTACGAAAATTAGACTGTAGATTAGTGGGCTCTATACAAATTCTTAGCTTGTACAATCTAGTCCAGTTAGAAAACCTACAGGTCAAATTATTTTCACAAGGCTATATGCCACAAATAACGAATAGAAAACATGATGAACCTGCCCAATATGTAGATTTGTTAATATATATATAACTAAAAAGATAACTGAACATGGGAATGTAACACAGAGCTATCCAGGTACATTTTATGTTTGAGGTCATATTAACTAGTTCATTTATTGTGGAGTCTACTACGTGCGTATGAGATCATAATATAATAATAGACTATGTATCTGAAACACTGGCTACCTTTTGTACTTCCTTTATTTTATTAAATAAAATGTATACAATTTGGTTTTATACTATATATTTTAAGATTTACACAATTACCCAAACTCCCGGGTTCAAATTTAGTTTTTTTTTTTACATTTGCGATCTTAAAAACTGGCTCAACGTTGCGTTGTTGTCAGCATATGAGAACGGAAATATAAGTTTAACTGTACACCCTAATTTTGGTTGGAAGAACAGTAGAGATAATTATATCATATTATTTCTTTTGCTTCCAACGTTGATAACATTTTGTTATATTATTTGTGTTATTTTATAGGTATTGATAGTATCTCTCAAAAGTGACAACTGCAAATAACATGACTTGATGTAAGAATATATTAAAATTGTTTTAGTAACTTTAGTAACTAGCTTCTACTGATATTTCTTGGACTTTGACTCAAAATCTTCAACCTGAGAACAGTTCCAAACTTCAGCGCTTGTAAGTTAAAGTTTGATTGACAAGTTCGCCGAAAATTGAGGGGAGAATCTGATTGAGTAACGTGGAAATTCACGCGCTGGCGGAAATATATTTAGGTCCATGATTCTCTGATAAAAAAAAACCCTAGAAACAGTTGATTCCGGAAATGTTTTATTTTCTAGTGGACGAATGGATGCTTGGTCAGTCAATTTTATTTTTAGTACCTTGTCTTACTACCCATTTGGGTTACAGTACACTTATATACTAGCTAAAGTAAAGGTTTTAGGGAGGTTATATTTATAGGAAATGAGCCCACATTTGCATGGAGGAAGAGTGAATTTTTTTTAGGAAAAACCACCCTTGGTATACCCAACCGAGGTTAGAACTTCGATCTCACCGCCATCGGCAGTCTAGTCCACTGCAAGAGTAGCGCGTTAGACCACGTGACCACCGATGTGGATCAAGTTATAAAATATCGATAGTATTAAACAATAAATTTATTCAACATAAATTCTAACAATTTACTTTAAAAAAATTGCCTAAAAATAAACCAAAACTGTTCAAAAAATTACTCGGAAAGGACGCAAACCCAGAAAATATGAGCCAAAGATTGAAAAATGACTAGAAATTATTAAAAAAAGATCTGTAATCAACTTTTCTACAACTGAAGGATAATGAGCATAAGCACATGAGCAGTGTTTAAAATGTTTAAAAAAACCTGACATGCGGGCCTGGAGGTTATCATATCTGGAGTGTAGGCCTACCTCACGAACTCCTGCATGGCGATGTAGAGCTCGAAGATAGGTGTGGCCACCTCTGAGCCCGGTGGTAGACCGATGTCGTCCTTCCCAATCTCAAGATTCTGGATGTTGATACATAGCGCCGTCACTTGCGGGCCCAAGTCACTGTGGACCTACCAACAATCCACTTAATAACAGTTTCATACGTCACGACAAGGCAACGTGATACCACGAGGATCGTCAAACACACATCTATATTGTTGACTGAAGAAGACTAGTATACTATAGTCGCGACTATCCAGCCCTAAATTGGCAGAATTCTGGGACTAAAAACGGGATAATACGGAATCCAAGAGTACATAATTTTTAAGGAACATTTAACTTTGTTTTAATAGAAGCTGCCCATTTTATGAGGGGGGTCAAGGTGCTCAGGTGTTCGTCCGGCCGAACGCGACGTACGGCCCACGCACATTTCATATAAACGAGCAGTTGACTGTCTTTGACACTTTCCGGTACTGAAAGTACCCCACGGGGCGGCCCTTGGACAATGTGATGGACGTTGGGGTCCCGACAAGGTCATCTGTGTGTAAAGAAGGGGAGCCTTCTCGACATACATTAAGCGGTTGGCAGTGCGTGCCCGTGTAGCGGGGATAGCTGGTCAGGATACCTCCTTGAGGTCCCCGCTGGGACACTCCGGACAGCTGGTCTCACAAAGAAAGTGCTGAGGGGGCGGCAGCCAAGAGGGTGTGAGATACAGAGAAATTTGGGATTTTTGAGAACGAAGGTTGAGGAGACGGCTGTTCGTAGGCTAAGCTCCGGACTTCCTCGTGATTGGGCGATCACTAGGAAGAGCCAACTCCTCCCTCCATCCAGCCTCAGTGGAGTTTTTCTCTCTCAAGAAACCCAAGGCAGGCTAGCATGGAAGGGATGGTACTGATTTTTTCGGGTGCCTTAGTACCCGGAATGGCACTCGTGGACCTTGGTCTATGTCAGGCGAAAAGCTTCCGGTCCCGATGGGTATCAGAGGTTGCACTGGTAGGGGCCTCTGAGCCTAGGGATAGTGTAGTTAGAAAGCCCTTCGGGGGGGTCTCTCCGGAGATCTAGTGGATATAAATACCCATTTTCTGATTGCGATGTAAAATAGGAATACAATAATTGTAGGGAGAAAGTAAAAGTTAAAGAGAAATAATTTAAAAAAAGTTTACTATACATTATTTGATCATTTTGGAAATGGAACATTGACTACAAAGCAAGAACAACAAGTGAAGATGGACTACATTATAAATTCAGTAAATTTTTTATAGGGGATATTCACCGGTTTGTTTATTTTAAAACGCACTTGTTAACATTGAGAACTAGGCCGGATAAAACGTAGGGCCGTATAATTGAACGCCGGATAATCGCGACTAGTGTATTAGTGAATGGGAGTAGCATGTGTTTAACAGAGCTCTACTGGAAGTTTTACCTCCGTTACACTCCTCCCTTAAATGACCTGTCACACTAGTGACAGCTGACTTTTATTTTTGGGGTGTTTATTTACGACAACGCCTTTTATTTATACAACGTTTCATATTTTCCTCCCCCCCCTCCTTCCTCCTATTTGATTTTTTTTCTCCATGATGTCTAATTATTTTCTCTATTTGAACATTTGATTTGAATCCCTGAGAGGACGCAAGTATTTTTTTATTTCATCGGTTGGGGAGCGTTTCCGTAATTCTCTCTCAATTAAGGTTTTTATATTTACACGACGTCCTGACTACGTCCACAGATTTCTCGTCCATACCCTGTCTACATTTTAGAAAGGTGGCTATGTTTATGTTGAGCACGTGCCGTTAAATATATCAAACACGTGTTGTAATATATAGCATTGTGTTGAACACATAATATTAATAGAACAGTATGTGTCCAAAACTAAACAAGACCTCAAACTATGACAAATGTTTGAATAAACCGTCTGTATATTATGGGTATATTATAAATATATATTCTTTGAACACATAGGCCTAGTGTAAAATGATATTTAATATAAATTTGTCATAAAATTGGATTTTCTTTACTACGAACACGTCTAAGAGAGATTCATCTCAGACACATGTCGTACAGTGGGATTTTGTTTACTTTAGACACTCAACGTAGAAATATTTATTATCAACACATGTAAAACAAGATGGAGGGAATTTTTTAACAGCTGCAGAGGAGGAGAGCAGGTGGAGGTTTCATTTGATTTTTTTTAAAGACTTATCGTGAGAATAGGAGGAAATAAAAAGGCGTGGCAATGGAAGATTTGGAGAGGATGTTTTGACTTGGTGATGTGGAGTATTTCCAGCCTCGCACCCCGTGGTCAACGTAAACAAAACTGCCACCTCAATCTCTCAGCACGTGTTCGACATAAATAAAGTCAACCTTTGATAATTCGAACTAATTGGGGATCGACCTTGTCTAGATTATCGATTTGTCCGGATTTTCGAAAATACAGTAACTCTACTTAAAAAAAAAAGCATAGACAGGATACTTACGAATACTCAGTGTTAAGATATAAACATTTTCACTTTATTTAAACAACGAATTTACACATTTTTAGTTGTTGCCAAATATCACAAATTCTAAAGGAATATAATAAGTTAAAATCTAGCGAGAAAATTTGCAATTTTTTTTGAACCAAGGTAGAGATTAATTTTTTGGCAGCCATGTCTATGATATTGATACCACTGTGGTTGTTTTTATAAATTATTTTTCTTCTTGGCGATACGGATTTTCGACGTCCTAACTCTACGATCTACTGTACAGCCAACCCTACATTATAAATGGGTGAGGGAAATGGCCAACAAGGACTTTGAAGTTGTCATGGGCTGGTGTAATGAAAATACCAAAAGATAACTTTGAAGGGTAGAATATTGGCAAGTTCTTTCAACTTAATCCAATAATTTTACATAATGCTGACGAGAAAATCCGTGGTGGACAATGATTGTCCACACCAGATAAACTTTGGTTTGAACGGGGTCGGAAATTTAGTTCTATATTAAAAGGGGTATCAGTAGATAAAAGCATGAATTATGTCCAAAACCTCAGTGTGAACCACCATTATACAGGCAGTTTTACACGAATTTATTACACTAGAGTCGCGATTATCTGGCGGCATTCCGGGTACGGACAGCAGAAAATATGGAACTAGAGTGTAAATAATTTTCTGTAAGGGTTTGCCTCATGTAGCTAACCCTCACGGACACCTACCTTGAAACAGCTTTTGTTCCAAGCCAAGTCAAAACAGTACTGCTATCTACACCTCCCTTGACAAAGCTTCTGTTTCCAGCAACAAATCAAAACAGTACTGCTATCTACACCTCCATTGACACAGCTTCTGTTTCCAGCTAAAAATCAAAAGAGTGCTGCTATCTACACCTCCATTGACAAAGCTTCTGTTTCCAGCAAAAAATCAAAACAGTGCTGCTATCTACACCTCCCTTGACAAGGCTTCTGTTTCCAGCCAAAAATCAAAACAGTACTGCTATCTACACCTCCATTGACACAGCTTCTGTTTCCAGCCAAATGAAAACAATGCTGCTATCTACACCTCCATTGACACAGCTTCTGTTTCCAGCAAAAAATCAAAACAGTGCTGCTATCTACACCTCCCTTGACAAAGCTTTTGTTTCCAGCCAAAAATCAAAACAGTGTTGCTATCTACACCTACACTGATAACTGGGCCGGATAATACGGAGGGCTGGATACTCACGACTCTAGTGTACGTCCTCAACTTTAACCACAAAAAAATATTTGCAAACTAAGCTCTCCAACACTTTATTGCTGCAATTTTTTTTAAGACACCATCAAAGTAGTTTTTTTACCTTTGAATTTATAATTATTTTTACATGTTTAGATTTAATTCCTGCTACGGTTGTTATTTTAAACACAATAATCGGGACCTATAAGGTTATTGTAGCTTACCGATAGAGGAAACGGACATATTTCAACGCTAAACTTTCTTAATTCTCACCGGGTAATGTAATTGAAGACCTTTAAATCTGTACACAGAGACGCTACATACTAATCTAAACTGTGAGACGAATTCAAATAAACTATTTATATATCAAAGCCACTTGCCTAATATTCAGACCCGTCTATGTACATGGACCATACATATATACATATATATATATATATATATATATATATTAATCACTTTGTCTTACTAACTGTTCAGATTATATATACCTATGTACTAACTACGCCAACGAGATAGGGATGAGCAAGGTTATTATTATTATTATTATTATTATTATTAGCACCGCGTCTTACTACCCGTTCGGGTTATACACACTTACGCTAATGTGTAATGGTACGGTGATTGTGAGATGAAATGGAGGACCTACAGTTTAACGTGGCATCCGAACCACGGTGGAGGCCTGGAATTCCCCACATTCACAAGATGTCTTGTCAGAGGTGAATCAGATAAATCTGTACCGAGACCGAGTATTGAACCCCGGCCGCCAGCACAGAAGTCCGACACCTTACCCCTAGACCACCAGGTCACCAATGATGAGCAAGGTTGAATTTACAGGAAGTAGACACATTAACTCAGTCGGTAGTACAACTCTCTACTGAGTTAATGATCCCAGGTTCGATTTCTGGCATGACCAAACAATTATCAATATTTGAAATGTGGGTTTCCACTTTCACAGGGGCTGGATGTTGTGTCGGTTCTAAATTTAAGTTAGCTTATAAGTCGTGTGCTGATATAATAAATCTGTTAAGAAATTGCAAGTTAAATACCTAAAATAATAAAAATAAATAAATAGAGGAAGTCTACCCACATTTGCTTAGAGGGAGAGTAGAAAAACAATTGAGGGAAAACCATCCAAAGGACACCCAACCAGGACATACAACGAGTGGGTAGTAAGACGCAGTGCTAAAAGCAAAGTATCGACATAAAGGTGTGGCAAATCAATATATCCAGTTGCGTTTGATACAAGGACTCTCAATGGTCCTGTGGGCATTAAAATATACTGACGATTGTTTTTATTTACTCAGTAGGAAAGCGGTAGTTGAACCGAACAAACACCTCTTGATTTAAGATTTAAAATCACACGTTTAATAACTCGTTCCCTTTCCATTGTCTTGGAAAAGGGAACAACAGCTGTGGTGTTATCTGTCAAATGGTAATAAGACACGAACTTATAAATACACAATATCGTTAAGTCATACAATTACATTTTTATTAAAATAATTCATAGTTTAATATTCATTTGATACGTCAAGAGTATAGTAAATGTTTAATAAAATTCAAGCCAGAAAATATAACCAATTAAAAAAAATGCATTAATTTTTAAGAAATCATCTTCTAGTTATATAAAAAAAAGTTAATAGTTACTTTTTCGAGCAATATTTGATAGATAAAAACAAATTAAGGCATTTATATTAAATGTATACTTAAATTGGTAATGTTTCCGTGACAGATTCTCTAAATACACAGTAAACAAGTCACATGCTTGGGCAAACACATACAGTAAATTCCCAGAAATGGAAGATGCAGACTAATTTACAAACAAACTCACAAGATACTCACCAACTTACTCCCCAAGGAATCAGTACGGCTTACGATGATTTTTTGTTTGTTTTAATTTTGCGGTGCTTTTTGATACAAACAAAATCATTCTTCTACAAATGTTAAAAAAAAATACAAATTTAAATAAGTGTCCTACTGACTAGTTTACTCCGAACCTTTTGTTCCCTGTCCTATGGCTTTAAATTTTAAGTTCTCCGTCCGGGATTCAAACAAGAATCCCTTCAATTATTAGAGATTAACTGGAAGGTGATTTGAAAGTGATGATTTAGCCTTTTCCCATCAGTGTTGAGTTCAAATTTCAACAATCAAATTGATTTATTTAATTAACGTTTAATAAAATATTTATAAGAAATGAGAAACATATTTACTATGTTACGTTATTAGCTTGTGTTTATAAATATTATTTTAAATAATTTAATTATTACAATTTTTTGGGTGTTAAGATCCGAAGTTGGAGAATTTTTATAGACACTATTTTGACTCAGTATATTGGTTCCCAAAAATCTACACAACTTAAAGAGCAAACCTATTATTTATATTTATTATTAATAACGAATTTTCTTCATAAATAATTGAAAGAGATTCATCTAATTTTTTTAAAAATTCTGATACTTTTCAAATTGTATCTCCTAGCTACATTTCATTTTTCATCAACTGATTTGTAACATTTTTTATTGCATAGCGACAGATTATTTAGTTAAAAAAAGCCAGTGGTAAAGAAGTGCATGGCTTCCTAGCTATATTTACTGGTGTGTGACAGTGTTTAAATTTGTTTACTTACAAAACTAACATAAGATTCAATATTTTGAGATGTATTTGTACGTAAAGTACATATAAATAGACCATAAAACAAACAGATAGAGAGATTACATAGAAATAGAATTGAAGACTTTAATATAATTAAACATAAAACATATTAAAAAACATATTAATGGAGTTTTTACTAAACAACAAACAAAACTTAGAAACAGAATAAGTACAGTATCTTAAATTTATAAGAATAGATTAAATTTTGCATTTGTTCAGATAAATATAAATGTTGAGAGTAAAAAAAATATGTAAATCAGTTATACATTTGTCTGATGTTTGATATATAATCTTTTCATAGTTAAAATTAGTTATTTAAGTCCTACTTTACGAAGCCATAATACCGAAATGAATTGCCGGTACGTTACTTGACTAGAGTGGTTAGTTTTTCAGCAATATAAATTATATATTAAATATACTTTTAAAAAATGTGACAGATCTATTTGATATACAATTAATTAATATTAGTTTTATTAACATATAATTTTATCACGAGTTATTCTACTCTAATTTAATTACAGAAAAATAATATCTATAAAATATGTTTTGATGTATTATAAATACTGTGTAGTACTAATTAAATAAAATCATGCAAATGTAAAAAACAAAAATTAGCTTGTATATGAATAAAAAGATCTAACTAGTATAAACATTTAAGCACGAGTAATTATAACATAACTATACACTATGTACAAATCAACACGGTATAGTCAAGGCCAGATACTTGACTGGCATATACATTCTTGGATCAAAATTTTGGGTCTAGTTTAGAATTCTGGTTTGGTGTATCACGAGTTTTTTCAAAGAAACCTTCAAGTTTGTTTATTAACTTATTTCTATGAACATGTTGGCATAGTTCCTTAATATTTACCTTCTTTTTTCGAGAGCTTTATTTATTGTAAATTGCAGATAGGCTAGAAGATATGTAGGATGCATAGTACCTACTAAACAAACATGTAGTTAAAATATAAATAATTGTTTAAAAGTTCCTAATAAGATTCTTTTTTACTAATTATCCTAGGATAGTCAACTTAATGTATTAGTTTTCTTTCGGAAGCTATAATTCTCAAGTTCAGACTAATTGCATGCTTACTCCAGTTCATATGATTTATGCTATAAATTCTCTCATGCACAGTAAAAAAAAAGAAAAAGAAAAAAAGAAAAGGCATGCAAGAGAAAGAAAAAACTTTTATGGAATACCCACCCAACAAAAAAATATCCAAAAAAATAAATAGAAAGTTTATCTGTATAATCTGTAATTGAAGTTTTTGAACAAGTGATTGCGACTATGTAAAGAAACTGTCTAATTGAAGCGGAATACCAAACGACATTTTCTCTCCCAACTGAATAACTCTTCACAATTTCTGCAGAAAATAATTTTACTAACGTTTTTAATAAACTTGATCATCAACTGTTTAATTAATCTTTTTAAGAGTTTGAGAAAAATTAATCAACTACGATGGTGATTTCCAAAGTTTTTCCAATGTAGCTAGTATTTCATCCCAGTACACACAGTTTAAAAAATAGGTTCGACAAGTAAACAGATATGACATGAATATAAAGTGCATAAATGAAAAATTACTAGAAAGCTGAAGTCCGTAACTAACATTCCTATCTTCAAAAGGGGTATATTTATTTCCTTTAAGACTTTATAATTATCCCCAGAACGCGGCTTTCAGCCATTATTTAATCAAAGACTGACATTTTTATTCTTAAACCTACGATACTGTTATTATAAGCAATATAGTTTTATACAATAATAGAAAATAGGGGCACTATGTACCCTTAGTTTACCCTGAAAGAAAACCACTTTCCCTTGAATAGTTCCACTAAGGTGGAGCTTGCAAAATAGAACGTTGGTGTAGCCAATCAAGGTAATACTGCTAATTTTCAGGGGAAACGGAGTGTACAAATAAAAAATAAAATACATTTAAGAACATTTGAAGTCAAATACGTTTATAGCTTTAAAGTGAGGTTGCGGAAACGCGAGATAGGGGCAGTGTTTTTTTTTGCAGTTTTTATATGTTGCTAATCAGTATAAATGCGATTTTCTAATTTATATATATTTTTTGCTTTGACCGAGCTATATACACTGCACGTATTAGGATAATATCCGTTAACTTAGCATAGCTGTAATTGGTTTAGGACTAACTTGAAGCACTTGGCTCACTCAGACTCCACCGTGGCTTGCACTATAGTTATTAGAGCAAACATTTTTATTCTATTGCAAGGAAAATAGAAAATCACTTGACACGGTTTATAAACCTGACTTCTCAAAATAACAAATAAAGATTTGTATCCTGTCGATTAGACACTCTAATAAAGAAGGCCATATTAATCTAAGTCAAAAAATATGACAGGTATATAAGTAATTAATTATATTTAATTAGTTGGTTGTTTTAAATAAAGTTTTAGGAGATTATGAACCCTTTTGATATAATCTATTTTTTTTCTTCCAAAATGCTAAATTGTGAAAAGTTGTTGAGTAATGAGAACTCGTGCCTAGGAAGCCATGCCAAGTGTTAGCGTAGCGTGTTGTGTGTACTCTTCACGAAAATTAGGAAGTCCCACGAGGAAGGATTTGACATTTATTTTATTTTATAAATTCACCAAAAAAATGTTCTGGTTATAACACAGTCTCTGTGACAATTTTCTTCCAAAGTCGTTCTAACCAACATGCTTCAGTGAACGCAGGGATGAGACAAGTAGTGAGGAAGGGTCTAAAATGAAGAGTACTTCCTGATGCACATTATTTAGGAGGGGAAGGGTGAATATGGGCGGGAGAAGGACCAATGATTAGGACTTCCTAATTTGTACTATTTTGGAGGGAAGGGCTAAAACATGTGTGGAAGAAGGTCTAAGGGTTGCAAATGATTAGGACTTCCTAATGTGTATTCTCTTGGAGGGGAGTAATAAAACATGGGTGAAAGAAGGACAAAGGGTTTCAAATGATTAGGACTTCCTAATGTGTATTCTCTTGGAGGGGAGTAATAAAACATGGGTGAAAGAAGGACAAAGGGTTTCAAATGAATAGGACTTCCTAATGTGTATTCTCTTGGAGGGGAGTAATAAAACATGGGTGAAAGAAGGACAAAGGGTTTCAAATGAATAGGACTTTCTACTTTGTATTCTCTTGGAGGGGAGTAATAAAACATGGGTAAAAGAAGGACAAAGGGTTTCAAATAAAGAGGACTTCCTAATGTGTATTCTCTTGGAGGGGAGTAATAAAACATGGCTGAAAGAAGGACAAAGGGTCTTAAATAAAGAGGACTTCCTAATGTGTATTCTCTTGGAGGGGAGTAATAAAACATGGGTGAAAGAAGGACAAAGGGTTTCAAATGATTAGGACTTTCTACTTTGTATTATTTTGGAGGGGAGTAATAAAACATGGCTGAAAGAAGGACAAAGGGTTTCAAACGAAGAGGACTTCCTAATGAACATGTACAGTATTTATGTCTGTGTGTTGCATGGTGACCTCTAGTTTTTGGAGCTACTAGACTATCGATGACAAGTGATAATACCTCGATCATATCCAGCTCTTTGCCAACATCCTCTGCCAACTGGGAACAATACAAGAGCTCTCATTGGTGGGTTGACGCGTGTGTCTTCCTGCCACACACACACACACATCTCTCCGTCTCTAGGCCTAACATGTGACCATCACATTCGACACACATGGGCAATCACGTTACTGCAAAGCTTAAGTTGATTTCGATTCAATACAATATTCGTTTTACAAATAAGAATCAAATAAAGTATTACTCACCATAATAACTATATCAGATGATTTTGGCAACGGTTGGGGAAACTTTAAAAATGGATAAAATTTCGAAAATAATATAAATATTCTTCAAACTAGTCAGTTTCATGTTATAAAAATATTATTGAATCACATGCTTTGATTTGTTTACAAATCTACGAATGTTTTTACGCTAAAATCAAAGCTACAAGTATTTTTTATGCCAAAACATGTGTGTTTGTGTGATATTTGGGTGTTTTTACAGGCACTAACATATCAGGGCTACCAACGGTTAACACATACTCATTGATAATAAATAAAACAGTACCTATTTGAATATATACATTCCATTTTTATTCCCTTAGAGGGATTGAAACGGGAAAAATCTCTAAGTGGATACATGGGCACCCATTTGATGAAAACAAATGGCCAAAGATGCATTATTGGAAAGTATACGAAGTAATTATATATTAAAAAAGAATGGACGAGGCAGATAAAACGTTAGCTTAATTTATAGCATTTATGGAACCAAGATTGAACAATGAACGTTTGCATTGGGGGTAACATTTAAACAACTAAGATTTTTTTTTTTTGCAGTAAGCTACTAGTGAGACCCTCAAAACTTATTCTGATAATTTTTTATCTTATACTAATTAGTTTAAACACTGGAATATGAATAAGTAACATGATATACTTTTAACTGTAGAATGTTACGTGTAAGCAGAACTTGTTCAAACTGTACCTTTGAATAAGAATAGTTATCATCGCTTAGTACATCCAATAGCATCTCTGAGGGAACTGCAGGTATCAAGAAGAAAAGTTTTATCTTCTCACCTCTCAATTAAAAATCTCCTCGCTCTCAGCTATGTCGGGAGGTGGAATGATGGGGTAAGAAGGAGCTACTGGCAACATCTACCAACTAGCGTTGCTGAACTAGTTTTATATTTAGAGGAGATTGACCAAATGAAAACGAGAAAATGACAATAATGTTTCCTAATAGTAACAATGCAGTTCCCTCAATGATGATATCAAGTGTGGGAAAACATTAATTTGGTAGGTATCAACGGGAATACATTTCCACGTGAGGTACGTGCCCACCCCAAGGCCATAGTCAGAAGGGAGGTTGTGGGTTCAACCCACCCCGACATTTTATGAACAAAATATTTATGGCTTTATTTGTGGTTCAAGCCATATCAAAATTAAGGTACAATACAAATTAGTGAGCTGTGTTACCATAAAAAGCACTTTAGAGAGCTTCTAAAGGTGTTTAATATTAAAAATTTGCTATAACCTCTGGAAATTAAGGGGTTATGTTGTCATAAAAAAACACTTCAGAGAGCTTCTAGAGGTGTTTAATAGTTAGAATCTTTCCTAGCCTTCGGCAGTTAGTGGGTTATGTTGCCATAAAAAACAATTCAGAGATCTTCTAGAACTGTTTATCATTTTGTGTCCACCAAACACTCCCTGAAATTATTGGTTGTCTACGGCCTTGTAGCCCCGCCTTTTCATTCGAGAGTTCATAGAAAGTTTAAATAAAGAAAAAGTTGCTTGTGTCAAAACAAGTAAATAAAAAAAAACTAACCAAGTGGTATATACCACTAGTCGAACCACTACCAAAACAATGTTTTGTATTGAAATATTTAGAACCCCTTGCACCAAAATAGCTATTGGTCACTAAAACCTTTTATTTTGCCATTTTGTCTATTTAAAATACAAATAATAAAGTGAAAAAGCATTGGAGATCTTTTTAATCTCGGGGCACTGGGTTCTTTTAAATCACTCAAAGAAAACATTGCAATTAAATCTTTCACCGTAATAGTTATTGATAAATTAAAACGTAGATCCCTAGTGTGCTACCCACACTTATATACACAACAATATCCTTTGACTAAAGAAGAACTGTTCCATTCGAAATTAGAAACCCGACTGCCCCTCCGGAGGAATGAACCACTGATGATCTACGCTTGCGACATCAAACGGACCCAGAGCAATATGGCGGTGAGTGCCATGTATATTCCATTCACGGTAGGAATTACTCTCTGGAAGGTCTCTTTTACTAACAATATCCTACTATATGATAGATTTCTGATAGGGAAAAAGGCCTTTCAGAAAACAATTCCTACGCTGAACCGACTTTACCTCAGCTATCACATCGAGACGTACACGGCACAAGTATGTAAAGTATATACTATGTATGATTGGTCAAACGGGGAAAGAGTGTGGGAGAGCATATCACAGGTACAGTTTTAACAATACCTGCTTACCCTGGAAACAATTGATGCAACAACACCGATTTTTAAATTTATGATATTTAAAAAAAAAATTATATTTATTGCAAATAAAAAAACTCTTCTGGGGTCCAGCCATTCACGATGGGCGCCCATTAAAGGAATGCATGCACGATAATTACATCGGCATTAACTAGGTGCAATTTGTGTAAAAATATTAATGGTTAAAATATCTAATCATGGGGTTTAAAAAAACTTAAGCTTTGCAAAATTACGATGATAGAAAGTCTAGAGGATAGAAGTACAAAAAGTTGATAACTAGAAGAGTTTACTAACAATAGAAGACAGCAGACAAAGTAAGTACAATATTGGTGGTTAGTTTTGGTCGACATATTTCAAGGTCATCATTCGACGAACAAGGGAGACATACTCATACTGTACATAAAATAAATTACTCATTACTTTTTTTTTTTACTCTGTGAGGTAACCAATATCATTACTATTAATGTTTACATTACAGTGATACATAGAATGAAGTATTTCAAAATGTAGTTTAGTTCGTTTCATGCCCAATTTTTTAAAAACATTTCTTGCTCAACAAGTGCACGGATATAGATTTCCATTTTACAATAGTAGATTTATTTTAATTCGAGGATACAGATTTAGTCTTAAAGATATTCGTTATATTATTAACCATCTCCATTATAAATTACAAATTATATATTAAATATGAGGGAGAAGGGAATAATTATATCTCACTTTCACGCGTGTAATATATATTTCCATCCTAAATTGATTCCGAGAGCTTAAAAGATTACTCCACTTCAAATTTTTGTGGTAATTTAAAATTGTGATTTTCATCTTTACAAACTTGTATTTATTCTTCAACAAGTCTTTGTATTAATTATCAAATTAACTTTTATACTGTGGATACTGGTTCTCAATTACTCAATAGTGTTTCTTTTATCAAGAGTTATTAATTGTAATAAAAGGTGTTATCATTTGAATATCTAATATAACATTTAAAAAATTAAGGAATTAAAATATATAAAATGATGGAATTGTAAAAAACAAAAGTACAATAAAAGTAAAAACACTAACACATATTTACACCCATTGCATATTTCGATGCTCTCATTACATCTTCCTCGGGAATTAGTGGTAATAAGACTGAACAGGAGGTTAGTTTCAGTGATACCAACTTGATTGTGTTGGATAAGAACTTCTCTGGTGGTTTTGGAGGTTCATCTATTGTTCTGTTCTGCCAGCACTACCCACCATCCACAGAATAATAGATTAACCTCCAGAGAATTTCAAAACCACCAGAGAAGTTCTTATCCAACACAATCAAGTTGGTATCACTGAACCTAACTTCCTGTTCAGTATTTTTACCACTAATTCCCGAGGAAGATGCAATGATAGCATCGAAATATTAAAGTGAGTGTAAATATGTGTTTGTATTTTTACTTTTATTGTGCTTTGTTTTTCTACAATTTTATTATTTGATTTATTTTATGTTATATTTTGCTTGATGTACTTTATTTCATATACACTTAAATAATTACAAATTAAAATAATTGTCTACGAGATATATCAGAAAGTGTAATTTTATGAGTTAAGGGTTGAACTTTGAATATTTATAATGGTGTAGCTCAGCTATGCCAATATTTTTACATACTATCCCCCCCCCCCCTAAACATGTAAAACTCTCAAATGGAAGATAATATTATGGAGATAATATTAATAATATCAACAGATTGAAATCCACAAGTTCGTGGGCTTGTTGAGAAAGGGAACCCCCATGACTTATTTTCCAGGAACTCTGAAAAATATTATAAAGTTGTTTTTACTCACCAATTTCTCTAATTGTTTGTACACAACGGCAAAGTAAGGGACACCATTTGTCCTGAAAAGTTTAATTAATTAAATATTAATTGTTTATTTTTTTTCTCCATGGAAGATGATTAATTTAAATACATTGAGATAGTGCAAATGATTGATATTACCGTTTAAAAAAATCATAATAATATAGTGCAAAATAAATATGCTCTTTATAAAACATAAAACTTACCTATCATTGTTTCCATTTACTCTCATGGCTGACCTTTATTTTCATGTCTGTTCAATTTTTGAATAATTTGATATTTTTTAAATATCTTATCTTCCCAACATAACAATTTGTGATTGTCATTTTCACAAGGCAATGTAATTGAATATAATATAATATTAAAAGTCTTGTGCACAGGCTTAATTAGGGTAAGGAAGGTAAGGCATGATTCGTGGGCGTATTGTTCAGTTTTATTGATCACATAATATTTTTGGATAATAGTAAATATGATAAACAAAATGGTTCTGAGTTGAACATGAGCTAACGGGCTTTGTTTATCATACCACTAAAGTTAAAATTGAAGGATACAGGGGGAAAATGGGGAGAGTACAATTGAACTCAAATAGAGTTATTGCTGCCATCTGTTGGACAACCATAATACCTTTCTAATGTGCTTTAGATCATTGTTAAAAGAGGTATAAGTTATATTTAAATTAATTAAATAAAAAGTATTTATTGGGGTTAAATATAAAAGTCCTCTAGAAATTTTTTAAATTTTTATAATGTAACTTTCCCCCTTTTTTCTTTTGTAACCTTCAATTTGGAACGACTCCTTAGACTTTTACAAGATAACAAATATTTGTTTACTTTTTTATAAAGACGATTTGGAAAGGGTATTTTTTTAAAGCCATGGATCTGTAAGGCTTACATGACCATCGGAAATTCGGGAAACACTGATCTGGCTCATTCAGGTAGCTGCATTGACAAGCGTAATAATTTAAACTCGTTTTTCTTCTAGAAACACAGAATAATGACTTTCATTATTACTCTTGAAACTTTAAACTAAACTAAACTAAAAAAAATCCTCCATGGTATCAGCCTGCAATCGAACTTTATCGACCTAGCAGCCATCGTCTGTTGACGAATGTAATGCCAACTTGTGCGAGTAGAGGGTGTCATTTTGTCAGCACAACGAACCCTCCAGCAGTTAATCTTAGCTTATCAGACCAGAGCTGCTACTTATTTATGCAAGTAGCTCCTCAATTTGTCCTCACGAGGTTGAGTTTGACTCAATTACAGACCCATTGGTTTCAAAGAAAAATCTGCAAATGCCAGGAATAAAATCCAGGACTTCTGGATCTTTGGCCACGAGTTCTGACCACTAGGTCACAAAGTCAGTTTCTATCTAAACTAAACTAAAACAAATTAACTACATTAATTATACCTATAAAGAGCGTAAATCAAATGGCAATCAACTCTGTGATACATTCGGTTTGAAATAGTAAATTTACACGAACACTATTGCACGTGGATCTTTTCTGATTAGATATTAATGGAGATAAAGAGTTGATAGAAGTTTCTAATACTGAACACTTTTGAAATATTAAATGATATTTGTTTAGAAAACTGCATTGAAAATGTCGTTTTTGAACATTTGAGAATGGCTTTACAGATAAGAACTGCAAAAATCTTCATCCTGTCATAATAGGGACATACTGCAGTTATTTACAAGAAACTTTGTCGCTTTGTCCCCCATTGTCACTACGGAAAAATTCGAATAATCATTCAGATAAGAATGTACTGCACACATTTATGGCGTATCGTAGGCGTTTTCTTTTCCCTTCTACTCCCATACCTCACGCGAGCCTAAGAATGTACTGCACACATTTATGGCATATCGTAGGCGTTTTCTTTTCCCTTCTACTCCCATACCTCACGCGAGCCAGGAGCTGAGTTAGGCCTGCTATGATGAACGCTCTTAATTATTTAAACCAAAATATTTAGCCAAGTTATTTATTTGGTTTTTTTTAAACATATGTACAAGTTTCACAGTTAATACTCGAGCTACTCAATCGACATTAAATGGACCATATATTGTATTCTCTATCAAATACATACGTTTCAAACAAAGGGTGGTAATGGTCGTATCCTTTCTGCAGGTCTACCAACAGTAAAGTGATCAGGTGTACCAATCCTTGAATGATGGCGTCCTGACTTCTTGAAACAGGTTGATTCAAGCTGTGAATTTCTTCGTACCTGTATCGTGAACACAGCATTAATAAATCACAGCGCTTGAATTGATTTGATCATGAGGACACTAATCATTTAATTTATTTGAACAATTTAACGTGCACTTTCTGAACCGACCGATTATATCTACGCACGAGAATTTCTATGAGCGAGAGCAAAAGGGCCTACCAATTTTGTCGGGAATGGTATTTTCACACACCTATCAGATTAATCTTACATATCACAATCGACATGGGACCAACTGCTTTGCTTCCCCTCCAAAGGAAGTTGTGCTATGGATTCTTTATCGCTCAAGATAAATCCGTTGACCCCAAATGGATTTGAACCCACAAACTTCCGAATCCAGAGGCGAGAACTTTACCCCCAAGACAACCGAGTTCAACGAGAGAATACTAATCAAGATGAAATAAGTCTTTTATATATTACAAATAACTAAATTATGTGAATTGGAAAAACTAATTTTAGTTTGAAAATATTATATTAATGTCAATATTAGTCTAATAAAAAATAAGTTAAATCTAAGATTTATCAGATGAATTTAAATCAAAGTAAAGTTTAGTAGAATATTAGTGTACCAAATAAATAATTATATCTACTTATTTTTAAAACTACATTTCTACTTTAAATTCGACTGATGAAATTAAAGTGATATGTTGCCGGGATTCATTCAGGTTTATTGTTAAATATACACATTAAAATAAGTTATCAACAAAATTAAAATAATTATTTTTAGCGTATAACCCGAACGTGTTGTAATCCGCGATGCTAAAAAAATAATTATAATATGATATTAATATTTTTTAATTTTTACTTTCTTGAAATCCCATGAATAGAGAGAGTATTGTGATCTTCGAAAACATATCATATTCGAAATTTTGATGGATATCGATGTGCCATAACCAGAATAACCCGAAAAAAGTGTTTTTACAATTCCGTATTTCTGTTTGTCTGTTACTGGAACTACAGTAGAAATCATTTTAACAATTAAGCTAAAACTTGGTACATCTAGGGTTTTCATAAGGTTCCTCAAAGGGATTTTTGGAATTATATATCCAACCCTAAAATTAAAGATAGTTTACTTAAAGGCAAAAAGTGAAAAAAAATCTATTTCCTATAAATAGGCTCTAACGATTTTAATCAGAACACGTATCAAGGCAGTGTTTGTAGATTACAAACGAAATGGAACGTATATTTTTTCTATGAAAATGACTGTGAAGATATTTCACAAAGGTGGAAATTTCCAATTTTAATAATATCTCCGCGAAACTTTGAGATAAGAAATAAGAAAAACTGTAGGACCATTAAAACTCAACAACTTTTAATTGAAAAAAATTGTTTATAAAATCAAAATATTTCGAGCTGTGAGCAAATATATTTTTAAAATAATTGTTTTCGGAAATGGGGAAGTTGAAAATGGATAGAAAAAAAGAATATGTATCTGTAACAGTGTATCTATACTCTAGAAAGGCTATAGAAACTCTGTACGGTGCATTGTACTATTTATTTAGTATCACCCCCCTCGGTGGCGTAGTTAGCTAACGCGCTAGTTTCATGTTGTGCTAGACTGTAGAGGACGAGGAGACAAGGATTCAAATCTCTGCCGGGTGAACTGAAAGGTTTTTTCCTGAATGGTTTACCCTTCTCCCTCCACGCAAATGCTGATACACTTCCTCTAAATTCAACTTTCCCCATTGCCAATACATTAGCATAGTTAGTACTGAAAGGGTATTAAGACGCGGTGCTATTTAGTATCCAACCGTAGTCGCTATTTCTAAACTACTATAGATAGCAAAGTTACTTTACCTAACTTCACGAATAACAAAATATAATGCACGTTGGAGAATCTTGAAGTTTGATCACGTAGTGTAGTTTAAGAAAATGTATTTAATTGTAACAGTCTGGAACAAAATGAATGATGACAATGGTGGTCTCAGATAGACGGGTTGGTGGTTTAGTTCCCCGCATAGGACTCTCATTAACGAACACTGCACAGGTACACAGGATCGATAGAGAAATCGGGGGCTCAACTCCAATTCACAGATCATTATATACTTTCAACAAGAGATACTCGGTGATCACAATTACTAGTTTACTCTATGCTCGTTAGAGAACACTTCACAACAATAATTAACGTTAGAGAACTTGTTCAACAAAAGCAGTTTTGAGATTTCTGTACTTGATTTTTTTTAGCACCACGTCTTACTACCCGTTCGGGTTATACGCCTCTATACTAATTATGCTAAGGGTTTTAGGGATTAGAGGAGCTATATTTATAGGAAGTGTACCCGAATTTGCGTAGAGGAAGAATGGAAAACCACCCTCAGTACACCCGACCAAGGTTTTAATCTCGATCTCCCGTCAACTGAAGTCTAGTCTACTGCGAGAGTAGCGCCTTAGACCATGCGGCCACCAAGCGGGTCTCTGTCCTTGTTAGACAGGGCCTATATCAGTTTC
This sequence comes from Timema californicum, assembly GCA_902141385.1. Classification (NCBI taxonomy): domain Eukaryota; kingdom Metazoa; phylum Arthropoda; class Insecta; order Phasmatodea; family Timematidae; genus Timema; species Timema californicum. The sequence continues at coordinate 97,970 of CABFOW010000534.1, read as the reverse complement.
TTTCCTCCTGCTCTACGTGCGGTATCACTGTCCACCCGGGCTATCTGCGCACAAGCACTGATGGAGTAGGGGTGAGTATGGTAGAATTTAGATAAAATATAGTCACATTTGCGTGGAGGGAGAGTGAAAAAATTCATTTAAGTAAAAACATTACTATCCAGAATTCGAACCCTGACATTCCATCACAATCTGAAACATAAGGTGGTACTTATGTAGGGGTAAATACATAAACCCCGTAGTGTTTTTGAGAAAGGGAAGGGGGGTTAGCTCTAATGTATACATGGTGTTACCTGGAGAGAAGGGAGGGTACACCACAGTGTTACGTAACACACACCTTGTACTTAAGCTATAATGTTGAAAAAATAATATTGCCGTCCATAAATACAAATATTATATTATTGTTATAAAAATACTTCGACAGAATTTCAAGAAATTGATTTTGAATATTATTTGATCTGAGCTCTTAATTTTATATCACAAAAGCTTCCAATTATGAAGTAACGACATTCACGCTTGATGTGAGAAGTTAAGTAACACAGGTTTGTGGTTTGGGGGTCATGCTAAATGCTTAATTGGTGTTAAATGAGAAGGAAGAGGGAGCGGTCATAAAGAGATGTCACTGCCAACCATTTCCTCTAGCTACAAGTATAATCTAACAAGATCGTCTATCAAAGAGTGGGGATTGTCGAGTAGGAGCGTTTAAAATAGTCAAACTCGTTGTGTTGATGGATTTATTGTAGAATAAAATATATAATGTGATGTAGATAGTTAATTGGCAAAATATTAAGAAAGTAATGGAATATGGGAAAAAAGAGGCCAAAACTTTGTTATATAAGGAATATTGTCATCCAATATTGACACATGGCTCTAAAACCTGGACATGGACGAAGCGAGATTTAAGTATATTGCAGGCAGCAGAGATGAAGTCCCTTAGAGGTACTGGGAATGTAACACGAAGAGACAGGATAAGGAATGAAGTAATTAAAGATGGTTTAAACTTATACTATCCGGAGAGACACTGAAGAGAAAAAATAAAGGCTACTGTGGTTAGGTCATGTGATGAGAATGGAGGACAGAAAGCCAAGGAAAGCCTTACGGAACAAAGAGACGGGTAGAAGACCTATTAGGAGACCACGGACAAAGATGGCTGGACCAAGCGCAGAAGGACATGGAAACTAAAGGAGTGGACTGGAGATGCGTGGATGAAGGATAAGTTTGGTAAGATCGATAAGAATGGAAAATGATGTGCCAGACGACCCGCAGAGGCGTAAGCGTTGAATGATGATAATGATGATGACCACAAAAGATATAACCCAAGTCAGTCTTTCTAGCAAACAGTTCTTGAATGCGTCTATATACCTGAACTTCTTCATCTCGTCTTGGATAAGAACTACCTAAGTCCTACCTCGATGATCCTTGCCGTTAACTATTATAAACCTTTTTTAACATTCCAAAGGTTCTCCGAAAGAAATGCTATTTTTTCCTCTTTTCGCACTTACTCATAGCTTAAAAAATGTGTCATGGTTATTGATGTTTGCTAAATGTAGTTTATTGGTACGTAACTGTGCATAAGCAAAGAAGACTTTCAAAACCAATGTGTAAACTTATTGTGGACTGTTCTGAATAAATTGGCTGGCTCAGGCATTCATTATTACGAGGGAAGTGGGAACAGTGTCTCTTATGTAACATACCTATGTCCCAATGTCCCTAGACACTGACAAATGTAATAAAATAAAAGCGTTACGTGTTCAAGTAGCCCCCCCCCCGCTACCCCCCTCTATGCGGTCGAGCAGCTTGTTATTCGTGTACCGGTAGATTGTTCGTCTCTCGAGACAAAATACATCGTCTGAGGCCCAACATATCGACACCTATCGAGCGCGCTCCGAGGACCTGAAGGCGTTATTACCAATCCAAGGTGCCTTTCTTCAGCGAGGCGATGATCTCTCCTCTGATCTCTTTGTTGAAAGGGCAGCACTTCCAGAACGCCTTCATCGTGGACATGAGACCCATGCACCTGCGACAACAAGGGCACTTTCTAAACACCAGGATATAATATGAACACGTGATTATACAAACAACTTTTGATTTGAAAGTGGGCAAAAAGATAACTTGGGCTTAGCTCAGTATTTTTGTAGTATTTATAACAATTTTTTTATATAACCAGAATAAATAAGATACTACTTCGATTGATACATTTATTATTATTATTAGAACCACGTCTTACTAACCGTTCGGATTATACGCACATGCTAATGTGAGGTGGTAGGGTGATTGTGAGATGAAATGGAGGACCTACAATTTAACGTGGGATCCGAACCACAGTGGAGGCCTGGAATTCCACAAATTCACAAGTTGTGACTAATACACGTCTTGTCATAGGTAAAGGAAGGGTTTGGCATTCAGATAAATCTGTGCCGGGATCGAGGATTGAACCCCGTACCCCCAGCACAGAAGTCTGACACCTTACCCCTAGACCGCTAGTTCACTGAAATTGATACATTTAGTTTTCTACATCTAATAATCTCGATCCAACCCCTTATATCAGTTGTTAGCGTGTCTTTTTACTGAACTAAGGGACCCGGGTTTGATTACCGGCAGGGCAGAAAAATTTATTATAGGTGAAATGAGGGTTTTTACACTTTCACAGGGATGAATTAACCGCCGGCGACTGGATGTTGTGTCTGTCTTAGTCTTAAGTAATATTATAAGGCATATGAAGCTACGACAGGCCTAGAAAGCCAGTAGTGGAGAATATATGGCTCGAATAAAAAAACTGGTCCAGGCTACAGGAGGGAAACAGTAATGGATGCAAAAAGAATTATTGGTCTCAACAGTTATTGATATATTTTTCATAAGTGGGCCCCAGATTTTGATTACCTAAAAGTGATAAAAAAATATGACGTAAACATTCTAAAATATAATGATTTATATTTTCAAAAACCGACATAAGAGTATGAACAAAAACTTCTAATAAATAGAAAAGAATAAATTAAACACAGGCTGGACAAAATTGTAAGCCAAAACAATACAAATGCAATGAAAAGGCTTTAACTCTTGCATTCTGCTAAATATAATATTGATTTACAAATATGTGCTTCAGAAGTAATAGTTACCCCTTACCAACGCAACCCTCTTTCCAGCTTAGTTGCCGTCTCAACAAGAATTTGTATTTTACAACCAAACGATAAAAGAGGATACAAAGTTTATTGACTGCATTATCTTCTCACTCCGACAAATGTTTGTTGAAAAAAATGTATAAGTTGTTTCAAGCCAAAAACCTTACCTCAGTATATATATATATATATATATATATTATATATATGTACACACACGCGCGCACACACACACACACACACACACACACACACATATAGAGGTATGTATCCCAACATGTAGGACCCACTTCAGCGGTGAACAGAAGGTACAAAAAAACACATTAAAAAAGCCTATAGAAATATGTGTCCCATTTGACCTTGTTTACAAGCTATAGTCATGTTTCTATCGCCAGTAATATGGAGCTGCTTAACATTATAGGAAGTATTCTTTAGATTGAAAAATGACACATGACCACAAGAATTGAACCCCTTACTTTTGACTTAGTACTACATATTGTATCACTGAACTATCTAGGAGTCATTCCGTGCCTAGGGTTATTCTTCACTAATATTTTAAGGAGAATATATTGGAAACAAAGTCAAAAGGGTCACATTCTTACATTAACTTTAAAAATAAAGTTTTTGTGTTTGCTGTATACCGTTGAAGTTTGCCACATATGTTATGTTACATCCTGTATATATAAATAAATGTATTTGTTTTGTCTTTATATATATATATAAAGACAAAACAAATACATTTATTTATATATACATATACATATTACCAACCAATAAATGTATTTGTTTTGTCTTTATATATATATAAAGACAAAACAAATACAGTTATTGGTTGGTAATTTCTTCACCGCTGTGTTATTAAGAAACTCTTCACTCGGAAGTCAAACAAAAGAGAGCCGTAAATGTTTTTATCCTCCTCTTTGAGACAGTTTGTCTGTGCTCCGTTAGCTCGCGCGTTAAGAGCTCTGCCACTCATAGTTATTGCTTTATTGCTATCCTTGATCCAACATGGCGGAAGGCGTGGGGAAGACAAGTGACATTCATTCAAAGGGTTAGTGGCATGGGAGTAGTTTGTGTGGGGTACCACTAAAATACAAGAGGAAATAAAAATGGTAGACATCCATTAAGTTTTAGGAGGTTGCAAAAATTCATATATATATATATAATGATATATTCTTCTTTCTATTTGACTTTTATTAGCTACTTATTTCCCTTAAGGAAATGAGGATTGTTTTACACAAAATTATATTCAAATGTCGATTGACATCTACAAAATGAAGTTAGTATTTCTTAATTTATAATTTTTTTTTAGCACCGCGTTTTACTACCCATTCTGGTTATACGCCTATATACTAATTTACGCTAACAATTTTAGGGATTAGGAAGGTTATATTTAGGGGAAGAGTACATACATTTGCATAGAGAGAGAGAGAGAGAGAGAGTGGAAAACAATTTTGGGAAAAAGATCTCAATATACCCGACTGAGATTTGGTACCTCGATCTTCCCGTCATCGACAATCTAGTCTAATGCGAGAGTAACGCGTTTGACCACGAGGCCACCGAAGCGGATGAATTGTTATCTTAACCTAATGTTTTAACACGATTATGTATGCTAATATATCGACCTCACTTAGTATTAATATGTACCCTACATCAGTGTGGGCCAAGAGGCGGCCTACGTCCACTGATAATGTGACCCTAACTGTTTCCCAGAGAAAAAATTAAGGGAAATCCTTGTTGGCTGTTGCAAAATTGTTAACGATTCAAATATATTTGGAAGAAAAGAAAAGAGGTTTTCCTTAAAGAAATATACTATATATTCGCATCCAATATCCTTTTCCTGTGTTTACCCTTAACGTTATTTCTTTTACATGTTCCTATCTAAGTTTTCTATCAACCTTTACCAATTTTTTTTATTCCCTTTTATAGTTTTTGGTTTCCTCTTTTAGGAAGTTGCATTGCGCGTTTCACACTCCACCCTGATGAGTTCTGATAAAATGAAACCTACGTCGACGGATTAGGCGGTAACGATCGATTTTCTTAAAGCGGCAGCCTTTAGCTATTTGTTCAGTGGCAGCAGTGTAAAGTTTGAACTGTGTTCTTATTTATACTCTAAAAGGCCATATTGTGTTCGTTTCATTTATATGTTTTACATCCACCTTCCCTATAACTTCTTCCGAATATATTACAAATCACCTCAAAAAGCAAGAAGAGGCTTTCCCTTAAAGAGATATAACGATTCAGATAAAAATATGTATTTGAATAGGTCATGATTGAATTATATTATGCATTTATTTGATTAATAAAAATAAGTAAGAATATATATTTATAATGTTAATTTGCTTTTGTGAAAGTGTCTATACATGCATATTTCATAATACATTTTTGGGAGATAAATACACGTTTTTTAAGTAAAATTTGAAAGATTCTAACAAACAAAAATATTATTTATATATAACTATTGAAAGTAATTGTTTATTAAGTGTTGTTTGTAAGTCTATAGTAGGATGATGGGGCTACTAAATATATCATGGGTTTTTGGTGCAAATTGATAATAATCAGATCTGGCCCTAAGGATGAAAAAGGTTGGATCACCCTTCCATATATTATAATTTTATTATAGTGTTGTGTCTATGGAGGAGATTAGAGACGATTAAGTAAACGGATCGGTCGACCATTGAATGAGTTCCTAATAGTTTAAATTAAAATAGAGCCAGTTTTTCAGACGATTCTACGACAAAGGTTCAATTTGATGAGTCACATTTACGAGAAGAAAGAGTTTAGTGAGTGACGTCATAGAAGGAAAGGCGGAAGGAAGAAAGGTACCAGGAATACCATGAACACAACTTATGAATGGCCGTAAACAGGGAAATAAGATAAAGTTTCAGGATCTAAAGAAAGAAGATGCTGATAGGACATGAGGACTCAATTTGGGCGAGGAAAAGGACCTGTACAAAGACAGTACACAGAAAAGTAATAAACATTTCAACAGAAGTACAAGTATAATAATATTATACCTACAAATCCCGGTCGCAATTTCTGAGGAGTCGTAATAATATGACCGCTTGGATGTTACCGTAATCCATTAACAACACGTTTGTTAATTTTACCCGCAGTTGCAGGCCTACTTAGTTACGTCACGCAGGGAGAAGAGTTACCAAGTTTTGCTGCTCAGTGCCTTAGAAAGTGTGCACAGCTTAGTTGCAACCCACGTCGTAAAACTGTGACAAATTTAACTAAGTGATGACAGATAACAGGTAATATTAACTGTCATAGTGGTGACAGATAGCAGTAATCATTAACTGTCATAGTGGTGACAGATAGCAGTAATCATTAACTGTCATAGTGGTGACAGATAGCAGTTAATATTAACTGTCATAGTGATTGACAGATAGCAGGCAATATTAACTGTCATATTGGTGACAGATAACAGGCAATAGTACCCACCATTGTGGTGACACACATACATTAATCACACCGACCTGAGCAGGTAGTCCAGGCGGCATGTCGCCACACGCAAGTGCGACAGGAACAATTGACGATGCTTGCGCAGCAACTGAAGAGAGTAGTCGAGGAACATGTTGAATGACTCTGCCAGACACTCCTCCTGAGGAGACAAGGTTTTCACCAGAATGTTCACCACAAGGGTTTATTGACGACTTAAGGTGGCCGTCTTAGTAAGGGAGAAATTACCGTGCAGACGTTCAGCTCTAATTCAATATTTAATTATACAATGCGTTATTTCAAAATATGGTTCACACAAAAAAAAGTATAAAGATTCCAACAGATTTCCTTTACCAACCTTATAGTTAAGGTTTTATCAATATAAACAAATGTGTGAAAATCTGACATCCCATGTTCAACGAATTTATAACATATTTGCAGAGCTATGTGACTAGGCTTGTTGAAAAAGGGCTCTAGATTTAGCCTTCCTCTAATAAGTATAGTAATTTTTTGATAGGCGCACAACAGAAAATTTTAAGATGTTTGAGAACTAGCAGATTTTCTCTTCACCTTGATATGAAAAGTTTCGTAATATTTTTTTCCCTTCGTTCTTATTGACATGACAAAAGGTGGTTGTATGTGAAGGGTGAAAGGAGGTATAAGATTAGATATAATATATAAGTATTTCCAGACGACACAGATCATTTTTTTAAGCCATTTGGCCTGGAAGCGATTGATACTGTCTCACTGATTAACACGGATTGGTTCCCCCCGAGTTAAACCTTCCTCATCCTTACCTCCTAGGTATAAATACGTAGAAAATATCTTGGATTGTATATCAAGTTGTAGAGGTCCACCGTTACCCCACCTCCGACCCCAAAAAGATATCTCTTATACACTTTCAAGGAAACGCATCCCATCATTAACCGACGAATCGCGTTTTTATTTACAAAAATCTTTATATTTAAATTTGTTTATTAATTCTTTTATTTGTGTTCACTGAATATTGTGATTCGATACGTCTATGTACATATTTTTTTATTTGACACATTTTTGTGGATATTTCACAATAAAAAACATCACCTAAGATTTGACGGGACAATTTATTTGGAAAGTTAAACTAAAACATGGTTAATTGATTAACTTAACCTAGGGCAGCTTCTGATTTAAAAACAAACGCGCAGCCTTTCCGACATTGTATTAATTATATTTGATCCAGGACTAGCTATAGCCCTAAAACTATTGGTTTTTGTCCTTATAAAGATCGAACCAAGGCTTACAAGACAAAACGGCCATGTAGAAGTGCCTGTTGGTTGAACAAACGTATAAACCCATTAACTTTGAGGCTAATCAAACCCGTTGTATAGTAGTCAGTTCACCTGGCTCCGAGCCTAAGGGTCTGGGGTTTGATTCACAGTTGGGATCTTGGTTATTTTTCCCTAAAGGATAACTATCCCAACGGTCACCAGGGTTTGGTCAATCAGGTTTAAGTGTTTCCAATAGTTCCAAACCCTCATACTCACTATCACCATCAGCTCAACTCATCGGGACAAGGAAAATATGTACTATTAGTATATTCGGGCGTCCCCTGGTAAAATGTACATTAGTACTGGCTCTACTAATAGGCTCATTCTACGTTGACTCTTAACTTTAATGTATTGTCTCATTCAAAAGATAAATAACTCACTTTACATGGTTGAAAATTTAACCGAAAGTAAAACACACATAACTAGAACATTACCGCCAACTATGTAAATAATTAAGTTTGTTCTTGTAATTCAAAGTAAATTAATTAACTAATGGGATGGGGTAAAGTTTCTTTGGACAAAATATTTGAATAAATAAAAGGTCTGGTTAAAATTCTGACTCTTACTAAGAAATAACTACCTAGTATCATTAAGTACCTGCAAAAATATCCGGGGAAAAAAAGAAAAGAACTTATTACTCACGTTAAACAGCTGCTTGATAACTCAAACCAAGATTACCCAGTCAGCAAAAATTGCTAAAAGAACACCTTATCCATTGCAAACTTACGGTTGTATTCCCTCTTTTAGTGATTGTTACAGATGAAGAATAGAGAAATCCTCCCCTACGTATACTCCACGCATGTATTCACTCTGTTAGTGTTTGTTCCAGATGAAGAATGGAGAAAACCTCCCCTACGTATACTCTACGCAAGCATTCCCTCTGTTAGTGTTTGTTCCGAATGAAGAATAGAGTAAACCTCCCCTACGTATACTTTACGCATGTATTCCTTCTGTTAGTGTTAGTTCCAAATGAAGAATGGAGAAAACCTCCCCTACGTATAATCTACGCAAGAATTCCCTCTGTTAGTGTTTGTTCCAAATGAAGAATGGAGAAAACCTCCCCTACGTATATTTTACGCATGTATTCACTCTTTTAGTGCTTGTCCCAGATGAAGAATAGAGAAAACCTCCCCTACGTATATTATACGCATGTATTCCTTCTGTTAGTGCTTGTTCCAGGTGAAGACTAGGGAGATTATTTCCTAGGTCCACTCTACGCAAGAATTCCCTCTGTTAGTGCTTGTTCCAAGTGAAGACTAGGGAGATTATTTCCTAGGTCCACTCTACGCATGTATTCCTTCTGTTAGTGCTTGTTCCAGATGAAGAATGGAGAAAACATCCCCTACATATACTTTACGCATGTATTCCTTCTGTTAGTGTTTGTTCCAAATGAAGAATGGAGAAAACCCCCCTACGTATACTTTACGCATGTATTCCTTCTGTTAGTGTTTGTTCCAAATGAAGAATAGAGAAAACCTCCCCTACGTATACTATTCCCTCTGTTAGTGCTTGTTCCAGGTGAAGACTAGAAAGATTATTTCCTAGGTCCACTCTACGCATGTATTCCCTCTGTTAGTGCTTGTTCAAGGTGAAGACTAGGGAGATTATGTCCTAGGTCCACTCTACGCATGTATTCCCACTGTTAATGCTTGTCCCAGATAGGGAATAGTGAGATAATCTCCACTAGTCTAGTCTGCCTATGAGCAATAGGTCACCATACCTCCTCCTTGGAAAGAGTCTCCATGCTCCAGTGTTGGTCCAGCTCTTGAAGCAGCCGGTACAGTATCCTGTAGTCCAAGGGACGCTCCAGGGCCTTCCTGGAGTAAGATATCCAGCGGACCATGGCCAGTTGGAGCTCGGTCACGTCCCCTTGGATGGCGTGTTGGTGTAAGATGGTGAGGGCCACGTGTGGCAGTTCCCCGTTCCATTCCCACGAGGGGCCCTGCGTTACGAACAACACAGTCAGGGCACGGGATCAGAACAAAGGGAATTGAAGATTACCACCCCCCCCTTACCCATTCCATAGTTTTGAAACTTGAAACACTCGGGAACATCTTCTGTGTTTAGGGGGACGTCCATAAATTACGTAAGGGTTTAAAAAAAAGATTTTAAACGATCGTTCCTCCCACGTAAGGGATCTTAAGATTTTCCACCACCCCCTATCTGACTTTACGATTTGACAAATTGGATTAATTTAATACTTTGATTATTTTTATTATTATTAAAACGTTAAGCCAGTTTAAATGTGTGTTGTAATTAACTATCTTTGTGCAAAATTTGAAATATATATTTCAATTATTTCTACAAAACAGCGAAAATTGGTGATTAAAGTGGGGTTAATCAATGTATGAAAATGAAACAGTTCAGGATTTTCTGATTTTTTACTTTTTCATCATCTTACAGGCAGAGAAAGTATTGTGATAGTAAAAAAAATCGAACTCAAAATTTGCGATTAGTATTGAAATTTATTAAAGGCAAACAATAAGAACACCGGTGGTTATTAAGAGAGAAATAAGTTTAAATATTATAACAATTATTATGTAGATAGTTTTTTTTAGCTATTCAATCAATTAGACAAAATAGATGGAATTATTCAGATTTCGAACAATAGAATTTTAACTCCACTCTGTAGTATAGCTAGTTAGTTCTCATTCTAAATCGAAATTTTACCACTAAGCCATACGAGCACTTTATGTGTGTGGTATTATTAAAGGATTTTGTTTAGAGCAAGTTATTTAAAAGTAAATTATTTTAAAGATCTTTACTTATTATTAGAAATAATAATAATAAAAATGATAAAATAAATTTAAACCTAAACAAGGTTTGTGCAAAAAGGTGAGAGGCGCGCAACTTAAATTTGGGTAATTTCATTAATACCTATTTTCACCCCTTTAATACTTAATGTGATTGTCTTAAGTATTAATAATTATTACTGTATATTAATCATTTAATAATATTACTAATAACAATATAAATAAATAGTACGAAACTCCACACGGACTTTCTCGCTCTATTGTTTAAAAATGGATATATTTACTCAAAACTTGTAATATATGTGAAACGAAATAATATACACGAGAAAACCCAAGCAGAAATTGCACTATACTTACGTAAAACATTGTTTGAGTCCTGGTTTTAAATTTTATAATTTTATTTAAAAAAAAAAATGTCCTCATTTGTATGTTTGGACCAATACAAATGATCGATTTTGGTTCCAAAAGGGTCAACAATTCGAATTAAAATTTCGAATTCTTGTTAAGATTTTAACATTTTACTAAGTGTTTCACATATTCAGGTCATTTCATCGCTATTCAATTCCTCATTTATAGCTTTGACCAGTAAAAAATGTAAATATTGACCATTGAATATAAAATGAAGGATATAGATCATTGTCGTACAAACATTTCTCTTAAGAGGTTTATGGAAAACAACATACACGTTTAGAGACTTACTTATATTTAATTTATATGGCATTGGAGAATCATTGCGTTAAAACTTTAGTTTCTTTACAACTAAAACTCACAACATTGTATTAATATGTTTACTAATATCTCAGAAATTGTTGGATTTATAAAAATATATTTGATATAAAGATTTTTAATTTTTAATAGTACTACAATTTTGCAATGATAAGTTATTTATTATCTTAAATAGTTGCGGAGATACTGAAATTTCCGCTTCTCTAAAATAACCTAAAATTCATTTTTATAGAAAAATGAAAATGGCCATTTTATTTATAATCTTAATCAACGCCTAGATACGAATTTTAATCAAAATCATTTGGGTCGATTTTAAGAAAATTTATTTTTTCCCTTTTCGCGTTTTATTAATCTACTCTTAATTTTAGGGTTAAACAGTCACACAGACAGACAGACGGCATTGCAAAAAACACTCTTTGGGTTAGGGGGGTGGAGGGGTCATGAAACGTCAAATTTCATCAAAATCTCGAATTAGATATTTTGAAGATCATAATACTTTTTCTCTACCTGTAAGATAGCGAGAAAGTAAAAACAACCTTGTACCTAATCCATCCTCACTAACTTTCTCCACACTCCCCTATCCTTGCATACTCCCTTCGCTTCAACAACATCCATACACCAAGTCATGCATACTCTTTTGTTCTTAAAATTATTAATGTTTCTCTTTTTCACACAATCGTCTAAAGTCTACACCATTTAATCATGTCTTACATGGCTTAACCCTTCCGATTGATACACACACTCTACCTTCATATATTTGCTTCATCACTCGATCCACACTCATCCTTTCATCATGCCCAAACCAACCTAAGACAATTCTTTCCCATTGATGAGCTATTGGATTACCTTTCAAACCTCATTTTTTCAGCACCCATCCACTACTGTGAAAACTAATAGTTTGGCTTGAAAGTTTTGATTGCCAAACGGGATGGCAGCTCAACACGTGGTCTTACAGATAATATTGTTTAACTAATGGATACATGAAAGCATATGTGGTAATTTTTGTTATCCGTCAGTTATCACCACTCCTATGCTGGATAGCCTATAGTTATAAACCTTTAATACTGGCAATCCCGCTCGGCACTGCCCGTGACCCACTGTGTTAAAAGAATTATATAAGCCCCCCACACCCTCTATGGTGACCGATTTAATTTTGAAACGTAATTCTAAACTAGATTTAAAATATTTTCTCCAAACATTTGTTTAAAATAGCCTAATTAAAAAGATAATTAAAAAAATTTAAAAATCCGGCTTAAAGGTGCATTCGGACCCCATTCCGTCCACCTATGTTAAACATTTCAGATCTCTGCGTGCTGTAGATTTGGCTGGGAATCGCACACAAACACACAGACAAGCACTTCCTTTTATTATTATAGATTACATTACATCACACAAAAATAAATAGGACTCATACTAAAGTTGGGACATTTGCTAATTTTATTTCATACCCGTCATTGTATTATTACTATATAATAATTTTAGAACATGGCTTGAGAACTATTTGTGACGTCTCACTAAATGGTTACGAAAATCTTATAACGTCATTAAAAATACTATATAAATGACGTCAAACTTTTAAAGTGAAATTAAATACTCTGCAGCTATTCATAACTAAACGGATCACAGAAACTGACTGACAAACTTAGTTTATGGGTTATACATTCATGAGATGTCGACTCGCCTTGAGCCATAAACGAATATGCAGAATCTTAGACTGTGTCGTTGAGCGGGAATGCATATTTAAAACTTTGCAGGCGCTAATACTTATTTTAATAGGGCCCTTGGCGAGTGAGTGGAAGGACGCAATCATATATTTATGCTTAACATAGCTGCATCAAAAATAGATTTAGAGAGTGTATAACATATTTAAGGTGGGAGTATAGGGAACGTGTTAAAAATGGTTGTTTTTTTTTGCCATTTTTGTTGGTAGCAAAACTTTTTTGATTAACATGAATAAAATATTGCTTCATTAGAAATGTATAGTTTAATTTTCTTCACATAGTGATATCAATTCGACATCTTAGCTCAGTCTTTAGCGTGTTTTTTTGTTCGATTCCCAGCATGGCCGAAATATTTATCATTGATGAAATGTAGGTTTACCCTTTCACAGTGATAAATTAACAGCTGGGAACTGGATATTGTGATTGTCCTGGTCTTAAGCTAGATTATAAGGGATATTAAGCTACGACAGGCCTAGCCGGCCGATAGTGAAAAATATATGACTTGAATAAAAAACTGACCCAGGCCACTGGCTGGAAACATTAATGGATGTAAAAAGTAACATGGTGATATTAACAATTGTTGAATATTTTCTGTTACGAGTATAGTGGCATTAGATGAGAAATTTTCTAATTGAAGAGCAAAATTGTAATTAAATTCCAGGACACCCTTCGGTTAAAATATCGATACAACTTTTAACAGTAAACGAGTTTGGTGTTAGCTGGAATGAACACTAAAATATTTTCTATGATCTTATAGCGTATTAGATAAACTTGTAAATATAGTCTAAAACTTTAGATTTTTCACTCTGTTAAATTCCCAAATCCACAATTTTAACTTTTAGTTAGGACATAAATGCCCGGTAAACGGAAGGTACAGTAGCCCCATGGCTTCTTTGGTTCTGACTGACAGCTCACAGCTTCTAGTTGACAGCTTTGAAAAGTTACCAGACCAAATTACGTATCCCTACGTCGAGCCAGATGATCTGCAAAAACATGTGTTTAGCAGCTGTCACTTCTGACGATCAAAATTTAGGTATATACCTAAATTTTAACTGTCAGATGTAAGCTGTATGCTGTTAGTCAGCACCAAAGAAGCCACGGGGCTACTGTAACTGATATTCGAATGTAGAATGTTTCTTTTAAAGAATCGAATTATGTCATTTAATCCTGAGGTCACAACACACATCGTATTGACATTTGTATTTAATCCTCCCCTGTCTGTTATGATACTGACCAACAGCTACACCTAGTTACGTTTTAACCTGCCCGGTTTAAGGTGGTAGTGAATTTCTACTCGACTATTCTGACACCTTACACACACCATTGCGTATTATAAAAGCTATCTCATCAAAAAACTTTTTTAATTTTCTTTAAGGATAACTTTATTGAACATAAATTGCTTTCCTTCTGAACTGCATACGCCCACCCTGTGCTCAAGGTCTAACATATTATATTAAACTTTAACTTCCTCAAACCCCCTTGTCTCACTCACTACCCGGCCGGGATATCTGCAGATTTACATCAACAGTGTAGGGTTGTGGAAGGTAGAATAAAGGGAAGAAATTTGCGTGGAGGGAGAGTGTAAAAACATTTATCATTGGGTTTTATACCTGAAATTACAGTCAAATTTTGTGATAATTTTTATTTTCGATAGTACTTGACAGCAAATGTTTGTTTATTTCTCCTTACACCACACATTTATTTTAACTTTAAGGTGATTCTTACTGGCACCACTGGACACGCGGTTAAATGCGTCAGTCATATAGTCTGTTTTAATGGTGACGGGTAGGTCCGATTTGGAATCATAGAAAGGTTTAGAGGGGCGAATTTTTTTTACATTATTTCCTACACCCTCTTTAAGTAAATGTGATAGCCCAGACTAAACGTCAATTGAGTCCAGTCTGGTTTTACTGTGACAGGATGATCAGGGTTTGAATCTATTAACGGTGCATAGAGGGTATTAAAAAAATATTCTACCCTGTTTCTTTAAATAAATGAGGTACTGTACCTGCTTCAGTGAACCATGCGGAATAAACGTCAAGAGAATCTAGTTTGGTTTAAACTTGTGACAGGTAGGTCAGGTTTTTATTTGAATACCGAGGGTTCGGGGGGTACAGTTTTTCCAAAAATTTGTTCAGTACTTTTTTTTTAGCACCTCGTCTTACCACCCGTTTGGGTTTTACGATTATGTACTAATTATGCTAATGGTTTTAAGGATTACGAAGGTTATATTTATAGGTAGTGTACCCGTATTTGCGTGGAGGGATGGTGGTGAACCATTTTGTAAAAACAAGCCTCAGTACACCCGGGCAAGATTCGAACCTCGATCTCCCCTTCATTGTCAGCCTAGTCTACTGGCGATAATAGCACGTTAAACCATGCAGATTCTGAAGCGGGTCACTCCTTCTTTAGGTGAACCACGCGTACTAAACGTCAAGAGAGTTTTATCTGGTTTGCCTGTGACTGGGAGGTCAGGCTTACAGTCAAGCTGCGTGTACCGAGGGTTGTTTACCCTAAAATATATTTCACTACCCCTACAATTTAATTCGGATACATTCCGTCCAAATCCCCTGATTGTAAACACGTGGATATCCCAGTAAGACACGCCACTGACCTGGAACCTCGCAAGCTCATAGTTGATGAAGATGGCGTGAAGTCTTTCCTGCTGACGGATCTCTGACCAGTTGTCCTCCTCGGAGTTGCCACGGTCCTCCCTTGTGGACAACCACAGTTTCAGTCTGATGCGTCCTTGGATGTTGGAGCGTTGGGTTCGAGCCTCGAGCTTGTACCAGCAATCTAGGCCCGTCGACGGTATGTCCTGTTTGGAGGAAAGAATTACGTTCGTACTTATATAGCTGAGTGGTCTACGTTTTAAAATCACAATAATAATCTTCAGTTAAATTTCAGTTTGCACTTTGCATTCTAATACAGTAAGTAGGTGTGACAGTTTATACAGTACATTCTAGAATAGTAAGTAGGTGTGACAGTTTATACAGTGCATTCTAGAATAGTAGGTAGGTGTGACAGTTTATACAGTGCATTCCAGAATTAGTAAGTGGTTGTGACAGTTTATACAGTGCATTCCAGTATAGTAAGTGGTTGTGACAGTTTATACAGTGCATTCCAGTATAGAGAGTGCGTCTGACCTGCAGAGGGACGTTGACGCAGCCCAGGAAGTCGTCCTGACTCCCGGAACGAGCGCTCTGGGCGATCTGTTTGAAAAACCTCCCAAGCCCTTTGACGCCACGCACCTCGTTCAGTTTGCTGACAGCGTCGAAGACGGAGGACTCGTCGTCGTGATCCCTGTATGCACGCACGCACAAACACAAACTCAACATTTTCCATGGATATCTGCGTGCCAAGCTAAGGGTAATGGGTTCAATGACTGGGCATGGGCGAAACATTTATCATAGGTAGAATGTAGGTTTTCCTTCTCACAGTGGTGACTTAACTGCCTGGGGGCTGGATGTTGTGTCTGTTTTTATGTTTAAGATAGTTTATAAGTCGTGAGTTTATATAATCAGTCTGTTCAGAAAGTGCACTTTAAGGTCACTACTAGTTTTATTTTCACGTAATACTATCTCATTAACCAGATTTTATTTTTTTAAATTGTTATTGGTCATGTTATTAAATTATTAATATACGGTAATTATTATGAATACTTAAGACAATCACATTAAGTATTAACGTGGTGAAAATAGGCATTAATGAAACTACACAAATTTAAGTTGCGCGCCTCTAACCTTGTTGCACAAACCTTGTTTAGGTTTAAATTTATTTTATCTTTCTTATTATTTCTATTTCAATGATTAATAATATTTTTTAAATAACAAGCTTTAAACAAAATCTTTGAATAATACTACACACATAACGTGTTAGTATGACTTAGTAGTAAAATTTCGATTTAGAATGAGAACTAACTAGCTCTACCATGGTGTGGAGTTAAAGTTCAATTGATCGAAATCTAAATAATTCTATCTATTTTGTCTAATTGATTGAATAGATAAAAAAAACTATTTGGATAATAATTGTTATAATGTTTAAACTTATTTCTCTCTTAATAATCCCTCATTGTTGATGTTCTTATGGTTTGATTTTAATAAATTTCAATACTAATCACACATTTCGAGTTATAACCTTAATTAGAGGATTATTCTCAAGTTTAGCGTTGCACTGAAAAATTACTCAAATATTTACTCTCAAATTTTGAAGTATTCTTGTATCAAAATTTCTTGAGGGGGCCCCCAACCCCCTCCCGATGGGAGCACCCACGTCCCTCCCCCCCTCATGAAAATCCTGGATTCACCCCTGTGCTGCACACATCTCCCCTAAGAGGTTAAGGCAAAAACAACATCAACTTCTTGAAAGACTTACTTATTTACTTAGTTTATGGCATTAGAGAATTATTGCGTTTAAACTTAAGCAGTATATCTTCACAACTCAAGCTCACAAAATTATATTAATATATTTGCCAATATCTAAGAAATGATTGGTTTTATAAAAATATATTTCAAATAAAAGTTTTTTTTAATAGTACTAAAATGAGAAAATGGAATTATTCTCTTTTCACCCTTGAGTAAAATGATCTTAATTTTAGGGTTGGACAGACACACAGACAGACGGCATTTTAAAAAACCCCTTTTTAGGGTTCGGGGGGTCATGAAACTTTGACATCCATCAACATATCGAGTTACATTTTTTTGTTGGTTGTAATACTTTACCTTAAAGTGGTGGAAAAGTTTATATATATATAAACTTTTCCACCGCTTTAAGGTAAATATATAGGTATATATATATATATATATCTTTGCGTATATTATTATTTATTATTATTTAGCACCACGTCTTACTACCCGTTCGGGTTATACGCTTTAAGTACTAATTACGCTAATGGAATAGAAATTAGGAAGGTTGAATTAAAGGAAGTGAACCCGTATTTGCGTGGATGGAGAGTGGAAAACCATTTAGGAAAAACCACCCCAAGTTCACCCGACCGAGATTCGAACCTCGATCTCCCCGTTCTCAGCAGTCGAGCTCAACACAATTAGCGCGTTAGCCAACTACGCCAGCGAGGCGGATTTTAAAACGCAGTAGATTAGACTGATGATCACGGGGAGATTTTTGTTCGAGTCTCAGTTTGTGTACTGTGGGTAGTTTTTCTTAAATATCTCTAAACTATTCCTCCCCACGCTGATGCGGGTATATTTTATCTAAACGTATGCGACATAACATTATCACAGTGAAAAGAAAAATATTATTTTTTCAATTGGTTAAGAGTTTTTTCTTTTTATCTACTTTAACAGAATATTTTCTTATCTTTATTTCCTCTTTAATTTAATTAAAAAAGTACTCATAACATGCTTTATCGATTTTTAATTATTTTTTTTAGTTAAGAAAGGAGTGAAAAAGAAGCCTATCCTCTTTTAATTTCTTTTCTTAGCTTAGTTTATTGGTTTATTTCCTTTTACTTCATCTTCAACGTTATAGTTTTATCTCGCTACGCCTCTCCAGTTTTTTTATATCTTTTTTTTTCTTTTCCTTAAACTCTTATCTTTATTTCTTATATTTTTATTTTTCTCTTTATCATCCCCATCATCCTAAACTACTGCACATCCTTAGTTTCCCACCAAGGTCCAAGATCTTCTGGTTCTTTTTACCCTCCTTGTATCACTTCTTCCTCTTAATTTTTCCCAGATGGTGGTCCCCCATTCCCTTCGTCTTATCACTGGAGTGATTGCAGACTTGGTCGTCAAGTTAAATTTCCCTTCACCCCTCCATACTTCTCTTCCCGTTCCCCTATTATGTGGTTTCACGCTATACGGTTGTGATCATAAAACAATTTATTACTTAAACCTAACAAAATAATGATAGAGGACATTTTTATAACCATCAGTGTGTTGATCCTAATTTATTTTTAAGCACCACGTGTTACTTACTACCCTTTACATTTATATAAATATAATATCTACTAATAACGCTAGTCCGTTGGATAAAATGAACGTTAAATTTAGATTAATTGCACCAACATGTGCACGAAGAGAGATGGGGAAAATACATCTAAGAAAGACCACCCTTAATACACCTGACCAAGACTCGAACCCCAATTTTCCCATCATCCACAGTCAAGTCTAATGCGAGAGTCACACCTAAGGGCTCAGGCCATGGCAGACACTAAAGAGGGTTTAGTCATTAAAAAAACACCTCATTTTACTACCTGTTAAAGTTATCAAGTTGTGATGGGTTTGGGATGAGAAAGGAAGAATTTTAGAAGTAATATACCCGCATTTGTGTGGAAGTATAGAAGGAAACCATTTATGAAATACCACTCTCAGTAAACCCGACCGATATTCGAACCCCAATCTCTCCGTCATCAGAAGGCCAGTATAACACTAGTGACGCCTTAGACTTTTCGACCACTGAAACGGGTAGGGGATTTAATCTTAATTGATAACCAACAACAACAACAACAACACAAAGTTGTTGCCTTATTGGTATGCATATTATCACCTTGCTTTAAGTATCGTGCCGGTTTTTGCAGATAACTAAGATGAATAACTGTCAGAAGTTAATTAACTATCGTGCTTTCTTGGTTTAGTTGGCTCGCTGCGCGGGTTGCATCTCAAGTCGCACAGGCTTTACATTATCTCTCCCCCCC
>CABFOW010000534.1:43880-76046 GCA_902141385.1 Timema californicum | reverse complement strand
GGAATGAAAAGATAATGTAGGCCATGAACTTTGTAACACAGTTGTCGGAATGAAAAGATAATGTAGGCCATGAACTTTGTAACACAGTTGTCGAATGAAAAGATAATGTAGGCCATGAACTTTGTAACACAGCTGTCGGAATGAAAAGAAAATGTAGGCCATGAACTTTGTAACACAGTTGTTGAATGAAAAGATAATGTAGGCTATGAGCTTTGTAACACTGTTGTCGGAAAGAGAAGATAATTTAGGCCATGAACTTTGTAACACAGCTGTCGGAATTAAAATAATGTAGGCCATGAACTTTGTAACACGGTTGTCGGAATGAGAAGATAATGTAGGCCATGAACTTTGTATCCTCTTTACTTGTTTGCTTGTAAAATACATATTCCAGGTGAGATTACAACTAAGGTGGAGAGGGTTGCGTTTGAAGGGGGTAGCTATTACTTCTGAAGCAGATATGTGTAATTCAATATTATATTCAGCAGATTGCAATTGTTTGGTTGTTAAAGGCTTATCATCGCATATATGTTGTTTGTTTCCATTATTTTGTAACGTGCGTGTTTGATTTAGTCGTGGGCTCTCATTACGATTTTTTTGTTCACAATTTCAGTTTTTATTTGTAAATTTAAATTAATTTTTAAGTATATTTATTCCACTTTATAGGTCATATTTTGAATATTCTTAGGTCATCAAAATCATGGCTCTGATTATTGCACATGCGTACAACTCGAATTGATAATAAGACGCGCTGTTAAAATAAACTCTCCCTGTCATTGGTCATTTCGTTCACCGTCCATTTCCTCCAGCCCCTCCGGTGCGTGAAGAGAGGGTTCTGGTTCCCATGACGTCAGTACTCAAACTCCCCCGCGGGAACAGGAATTTAGTGACTCCATGAAGAGCACTTAAACTTTAGGGCGGTACAGCGTGTGATAAGGTTCGTGGCATTTTATGTCGTCGTTTCTGTCTGCTTTCATGTTACTACGTTCGGCGTCGTTATTGTGTTTTTACTCTCATTGTGTCATCCTTCCCCCCCCCCCCTAGATATATCTAGTTCTTTGATAAACGTAATCTTTATCGTCTTGTATTTTTATTTTCGTATAAATGTTCTTGTTTTTATTTTTCAAAATGAAATTAAAAGATAAATATTTAAATTGCTCGTTATACATAATTGTTTAGGAATATTTGAACTTTCTGTGTGCATCAACATAATAATAATAATAATAATAATAATAATAATAATACTACTAATTTTATTAATAATACTAGACTATAAATCAAAAGTGTTAATAAACGCTTCTAAAATTGATTACTGTATTATTTGCTTTTTGGTAACTTATTGAAAGAACCAAATATAATAAAATATCTATTATATTTTTTGTTTCGCGGTTGTGGCAATCATATATATTATAGTGTAAGAAACGACAAATTAAAAAGTGTTATATTCACGTTTGTATCTTGTTATAACTGGCCACAAAAGATTTTTTTTTTATCATAACATAGAGAAAGAGCCATACAAAATATTAGTCTAAAAATAAAACGTTTTTATTTTGTATGCAGATGCGCATGAATACAGCCGAAACACCATCTGTGTGACGTTATCAGCGGCCTTAGTTTCGTCTGGTTCACCATCTTATTTTGTGAAGAGAAGGCAGCCCTTTAGTAGCTCTAGTTTGAAAACTGTTTCTAGGTGAACCACAAAGGTACAAAAAAAAAGAGATATCTCCAATCGGTTATTTTCACAACCTTATGTTTCAATTTTATTTAAACGGTTAAAGGAAAAATATAATTAAAAACAAGTTGTTTGCTGTGAAATTTTTAATTGCCAAAAATGACAGCAGATTAACACATGGTCTGGCGGATAATGGTTTGGCGAATGGATAGTTGAGTTTTGTTAGCTGTCACCCACAATCAAGGCGAGTCGAATTTATGTGGACTGGTATTATTATACATGTCACGTAGTGTGTGAAATCCAGGCGTTCCATGAAATGCCTAGGCTTTATATATATATGACAGAGTGATTTTGGCAAAGTATGAAATAAAAGAGTTTTTCTGTTGTATTTCATACTTATTTTTAAGTCCTTTGCCTTTTTTAACTACCAAGATATGTTATCAATTCTTTTATTCAGTTCTATGTAAGTCTTGCGCTGTTTTCTTGCAGGTTCACAAAAAACCTAGGATTGAAGTTGGTCAGGAGCCGTTATTTTAGAATAGGAAAGTTAGGTTAGGTATTGTTCTCGGTAATATATAATGACTGGTTATTCTATAAATTTCGTACGAAAAGTATGAAATACAACGGAAAAATTAATTTATTTCATAATTTGCTAAAACTACTTTGGAATTTTATAGAAAGCCTAGGAATTTTATAGAATGCCTGGTTTACACACATTGCTGTTAAAAACACACACACACACACACATATATATATATAGTGGAAAAGCGTGATGTTTATTTTTGGTAGGGCCAGGTCAAAGCTTACCGGTAGTGATTTTTTCTCCCCATGTGTTAACATAATAAATTAGATTCATTTAAGTTTTCTTAAGTTTTAAAATCCCTAGAACCACAAAAACACTAAAAAAATCTACAAACAGAAGGCATAAAAGAATTGTATTAAACTTACCAAGTGCTGAGAGTATTGTACACAAGTTGGGAGCGTCTCTATCTTAATGGCAGGTCACGAGTACCACAGTATTTTAAGCATTTTATGACTAATATATGCCTATTTTTTTCACAACTGTTCTTTGTGTTTTTGGACTGAAATTTTGACCATGGTATTTGTGATGCAATATTTACTGTTTAGAATGGTTTTTTTAAAAACTTAAATTAATTTTACAAATGAATTATATATTCCTAATGATATTTTAATTCTTTTACTTAATTGTTAAAGCCAACTGTTGACCAAACCCCCTCACTAGGAAAAAATAAGAAAAAATAAGCTCTATATTTTTAAACTCACAGTCAACCACAATTGTTTACCAAACAAAGCTTTTGAAAAAGTTATTTTTTCTTGCCATCCACCTGCATAAATATCACCGTTTAGTTTCCTTTTTTCCTTGCAGTTTTAATGAATAAAACGAAGATTTTTAGTAAAGAATTTACTTTATTTAATTTAATTATTATTATTATTAGCACCGCGTCTTACTACCCATTTGGGTTGTACGCATTTACACTAATGTGTAATGGTAGGGTGATTGTGAGATGAAATGGAGGACCTACAGTTTAACGTGGAATCCGAACCACGGCGGAGGCCTGGCATTCCCCACATTCACAAGATGTCTTGTCAGAGGTGAAGGAAGGGTTTGGTATTTTAATTAAATGGTGACCTGGTGGTCTAGGGGTTAGGTGTCAGACTTCTGTGCTGGTGGCCTGGGTTCAATCCTCGGTCCCGGCACAGATTTTTATGATTACCAAACCCTTCCTTCACCTCTGACAAGACATCTTGTGAATGTGGGGAATGCCAGGCCTCCACCGTGGTTCGGATTCCACGTTAAGCCGTAGGTCCTCCATTTCATTTCACAATCACCCTACCATTACACATTAGCGTAAGTGCGTATAACCCGAACGGGTAGTAAGACACGATGCTAATAATAATATTTTAATTAATCATTTTAACGCTCATCTTACTTATTGGGTCTTATATGCCACATACTAAAACATAGACACATAAATACCACATACTAAAACACAAACACATAAAGGCAAAAACAAACTATAGACCCCTTTTATCGTATAGCGGGCCCTCTCAGGCTGGCCCCATTCACTAGTGTAGAGCTGGCAACGGAATGGTAAGGGGATTGACCTTGAGAGAAGCTCACACTGGGTGTGGCTTCTCTGAAAAGGTCTGTCAGAGCTCGCACTGCTCAGATTCTTTATTCAGTCACGAGAACGCTGGTACAGTCTTAGCGTGACGTTTGGAGCAAGGAATGAATAATCTTGACTTGTAATACTGTACAACGAATTCAATGATTCACTGCGTGCAGAGAATGGTGTTCCACCTTTTTCATGTTTCCCCCACAAATATTTGATAGACTAAAAATAAAGAGATAAAGAAAATATTTTTTATTTAAAAAAAATGTTGGCGGGGCCTGGCCCCTGTGGTGCCTAATGACGGTCCACCCCTGTATATATATAATCTTTCCGGGATGTAAGAATTTAATTACAATAATATGGTACGGATATATAAGATATAATCTAAAGAAACTATACCCTTACTTCACGGAAAAGGAAAATGAGAAAACATTTAGGAAATACACGCCCTCAGTACAGCCAATATAGTTTTGAACCAATACCTCCCCGACCGCGGAAAACCCAACCAGACGAGATTGACTTTTAGTCCGCGTTCTCTTCCATGCACGTTGATCGGTTTTAAGCAAAGGCCCTTTAATAGAAACTTAAGTTAGTTTACTTACCATATATCTAAATGAAGAATATCACTGCCAACATCATCAATGTCACTGTGGACAAAACAAAATTTATGATTAATTTATTTTAGGTGTAGTTTATTTAATACCAATAACAAGATTATATTTTCATAAAAATATAGGTTTGTATGGATGCTTAAACAATGAGTGCATCAATATCGGTTACGGTGACCTGGCGGTCTAGGGGTAAGGTGTCAGACTTATATACTGGCAGCCGGGGTTCAATCCTCGGTTCCGGCACCGATTTATCTGATTACCAAACCCTTACTTCACCTCTGACAAGACATCTTGTGAATGTGGAGAATGACAGGCCTCCACCGTGGTTCGGATTCCACGTTAAACTGTAGGTTCACAATCACCCTACCATTACACATTAGCGTAAGTGCGTATAACCCGAACGGGTAGTAAGACGCGGTGCTAATAATAATATCGGTTACAACTTTATGTGTAAGCACCGAATCTGAAGTGTCTTCACATGTTTCCCTACAATATAAATACTTACCTCAAATGCAATGCCTTGACTTATATTGACAATGGACCCACTTTTGTACCTGAGTAAGCCATCTCAACATTGCCATTCAAACTTAAAATATTAACATTAAAGATAATGTTATCCTTTGTCAGTAGAACAGGTTGTTTTTATTACATTTAATTTCTAATAACATAAAAAGGATTTATTGTGTTTCATTATTCAGTCTAGTTTACATAAATTCTAATCTAAACGCTATTTTTTATTTACACAAATTTAATAAGATGGGTATTAGATCTTCCATAGTTATAATACTTTTATTCTAAACAGTAATATTCTGAATTTCAGCTTAAAAACGAGTTTAAAAAAAGTTCATGCATCTTAAAAAAAATTGGCTTGTAAATAGATTATCACACTTTTATCTTTATAAATCCCATACGGGATTATTCAAATCTCCAGTTAAAATACTATACAAGCTGTAAGGGATGACAAGACAAGTGTCGCCCCGTAATGAACTTGGGGTCTGCGATGCCAAATTACGGCGCTACGAGACGTTAAAAATGACGCTCTATGAACCTAAAGGATAGGCAACACACGCAGCACGCCACACAGCCCAACACAGGCATCCCAGCGATACTACGTCTCTTGATTAGATCGATCTAGAGAATCGATTCAAAGCCCATGAATCGAACATCCCTATCTCTGCCACCCCCCCTACTCAACCGACTCACACGATGGCACTAGCGTAGCCAGCACTTCTTTCAGATACCTGTTGTCTGTCAATTCAATACATGCTACTAGTCATAATTTACACCACACTCTGTTATGTTCTGAAGATTGATGAATTGCCTACTCTCTAGGTTAGAGCTATTCAATTGGCAGCCCACGGGCAACATCCAGCTGCCCAAGCACCGCAGATTGGCCCACGGATTGAAAAGTCCAACACTACTGTAGTACTGGTTTATCAGTGGTGGGAGAAGCTACAAGCCCAGTACTACTCGGTCCTTGGCGTCACCAACATCATGTGTTTACAAGGGAGTGTGAGCTTACACTCCAGTGGCGTGCGTCCCCCACTATAGACCCGGTATCACCCCCTATAAGAGCCACCACTTAATGGCTGAGCTATATAACGCATTCTTGCTTTTGACCTTGAGCAATACAGGTGGCTGAAGGGCAGGATGGCTGAGAGTGACTCTCACATCTTTTCCCCTCCACACAACAGCAGCCGATGTCTCGCCAGTTGATATTTGCCTGGCTTATCATTCGTGCGCTATTTATAGTAATAGCGGAGTGCTTTGCTTGTAATTAGTCTTATTGCATTTTCGCCATTATTGGTTTGTATTTTAGTAATGATTATTTATATTTAATTGAGTTTTACATGATATACTTTTTCATATTTACTAGGCCTAACCTTATCCTAACTTTTACATTTTTTAAAGTTCACTGAAATATATAGATATTATATATAATATCAAATAAAGTTTGACTGCTTCCCCCCCTCGCCTTTTAAACTACAAAAGTATAATCTAATAACGTTCCAAATTACTGCCAGACTGAATTAAATGTCTGGCTTGCCAAATATTATGATTTTTTGGAATGGCTCGCTTGGATAAATGATTGAATAGCCCTGCTCTAGGTGTCTACAGAGCCAACTTTGACATCACGCAATACCACCGTATTTTGGTGTCGCTAACCCCAAGTGGATTGCGTGGAAATACTTGTCTTGTAACATCCTACAACTTGCATAAAATATTACCCGGATATCTGAATTACTCTATATACTTCAATTTGTTTTTAGTAAAAAGTATTTAGTTGTTTCGTAAACTAGTAAAATAGCTTAGTGTTTTAAATATATGTTTTTTTATCAAGCGTTCTATTTACGGTTTAACCAATAAATTAAATAATTTTAATGCAACCAACACTTTTCACTGAATCTTTATTTCATAGCGTATATTAAATAACACGAATCAAATAAAGCTTCAATATAATATGAATATGCAATTAAAATGTTCCATTAACAGATATATAAATGTTTATCACCAAAAAATAGTTCAAATAATAGAACCATATTCGATTAAGTGAAAAATGAATATATGATTTGTATCGGTTGTAATGAAGAAAAAACTCAGCTGGGAAAATATCTCGTTTAATTGAATTCCATTTTTTTTCAATCCTCATAGCATAATTAAATAATAATTATAAAACAGTAACCATATTAGAAATTAATTATCAATATAATTTTACATACAAATTCTAATAACTATGAGCATGTTGATTGTCGAATAACCACTATTAGCTATCCAAATAATTTTCCAAATGCGTTCAATTATCTCTCGAAACAAAGCTAAATTTAGGAAAGCAATTTTGGTCACGGTAAAAGATATGTTTTATTGAATATCTATTTCTACAGTAGCTAAACACTAAATAAGGGCTATTCATTACTCAAACCAAAGTCAATGTGAAGTCGGAATCAATATTATCTTGCCTAATTTTGTTTCGTATGATATATAGCCTAAATATTTTACTTTGTCGTGATTATAAACAGAGGTTTCTAGGAGAAAATGGGATAATCGATCGTTTAAGTACTATATATATTATAAATCAAATTAAATATTTATTTTTAACTTAACAACACGGTATTAACCATTTCGGTGACCACGTAGTCTAACGATACACTATCCTATTAGACTAACTACTAGACTGCCAAGGACGAATAAATCAAGGTTCGAATCCTGGCCGGGTGTACTGAGAGTGGTTTCTCCAAAATTGTTTTCCATTATCCTCCAGTCAGAATTTCTATAAATATAATATTCCTAATTCCTAAACCATTATCCTAATTAATACATAAACTTATAATCCGAACGGATAGTAAGATGTAGCGCTATAAATAAACCAAGATTTTATACCCCTAAATTGAAAATTCAAGTATATGTTTTATTTCACATTGTAATCTATTCAGGTTATACACATGCATTACAATCATTCTAATAAAGTAGGAATACAGAAGGAAATTTTTAGAGGTAATTCTCCTACATTTGTGGGGAAGGGGAGTGGGAAAATATATAGGAAAAACCACCCTCAGTAGATCCAACCGGGATTCAAACCCTGATCTCCCCGTAATTACAAAGTCAGTCTAATACGAGAATGACGCCTTAGACCATTCGGCCACTGGAGTGGGCAAGTATACATTTAAAATAGAACATATTTAAATAACATTTTGGCTCTACTTACCTTCTCGAAATTATTTAATGTATTTTATAGATATATGATTTAGTAACTAGTGGTGTGTGAAGGTCACTTTTCAAATTTGAAGCAAAGTCAAAGTTAATCTTTAAACATCTGAAGAAAAGTTTAAATTAAAGATAAGCTTTTTGTGGTTGAAACATAACACCAAATTTTATATTCTCTAAATTGAAAAAGACACCTGGACATGGTGTTTGAACCCGGGATCTTTAGCTTACTACGCCAATGCTCTAACCCCTAAACTATCCAATAATAATAATAATAATAATAATAACCAGGCGCATATTCAACTCCATAGCGTTAGCCCGTAATAGAACTATAGCAACCAAGCGGCCACCATTTGTTGGTGGAGCTAGTGCCAACTTTTGCTAAAAGAGGGTCTCATATGGCCAGCACAACGAGCCCTACGGTCGCTAATCTCAGTTTTATAGACCGGAAACACAACCTTTTTTCCAGTAGCTCCTCATTTGACCTCAGGAGGCTGAGTAGGCCCCGTTCCAGACCCACTGTTTCACATAAAATGTGGACGTGCCGGAGATCGACCGCGGAATCTCTGGCTCTGTAGCCAGGAACTCTGACCAGTAGATCACAGAGGCGGTTAATTTAAGTGAATCTGGGTAAATAAAAACGTTTAGCAATAATAAAAATAAATGGTACGGAACTCCGCACGGACTTTATCGCTCTATTGTTTGAAAATGAAGATATTTACTCAAAACTCGTAATATATGTGAAACTAAATAACAATATACACTAGCAAACCAAAGCATAAAAGCACTATACTTATGTAACACATTTTTTTAGTCCCGGTTTTAAATTTTATAATTTTATTTTTAAAGAATTAATATCCTCATTTGTATGTTTGGACCGATAAGAAAGATCAATGTTGGGTCCACAAGAGTCAAAACTTTGTATTAACATTTTATCTTCCGGTTAAAATTTACGAAATTTTACTAGGTGTTGCAAATCTTCATGCCATCGAATTGCTATTAAATTCCTCATTTATAAATTTCGACCAACAAAAAATGTAAATATTGACTATTGAGTCTAAAATGAATATATATCATTGTTGTACAAACATTTTCCCTAAGACGTTTAAGGAAAAACAACATAAACCTTTAGAGACTTACATATATTTAATTACTCTATGGCATTGGAGAATTATTGTGTTGAAAATTAGGTAGTATCTCTTTACAATTAAAGCTCACAAAATTATATTAGTATATTTGCCAATATCTCAGAAACTATTGGATTTATAAAAATATATTTCATGTAAAAGTTCTTTATCTTTAATAGTACTACAATTTTGCAATTAAAAGTTATTTAGTGTCTCAAATAGTTTCGGAGATACGGAAGTTTCTGCTTCTGTTAAGTACCCAAAAATTCATTTTCATGGTAAAATGAAAATAGCCAGTTTATTTATAATCTTAATCAACACCTAGATACGAATTTTAATCTAAATCATTAGAGTTGATTTTGAGAAAATCGATATTTCTCTTTTCGCACTTTCTTAAACTACTCTTAATTTTAGGTTTAAACAGACACACAGACAGACTTCATAGTAAAACAACTTTTTAGGGTTTGGGGGGTGGGGGGGGGGGTTCTTGAGTCGTCGACATCCATTAACATTTCAGGTTAGATTTTCTTTTGCGGTCGCAATACTTTTACCTTTTATGTTAGAAAAGTTAAAAAAAAATATTTACGTATAGCTTGAAAGTTATTGGTTTTATAAAAATATGCTTCTAAAAAAATATTTGTATTATAAAGAAACCTATATATTTGTAACGATAAGTAATTTCATATCTCAAATAGTTTAGGAGAAAATATTTAAAAAATATGATTTACGCATCAGACCGGAGCCCTTAAAATCATTTTGCCGAAATATTGAGAGAAACCATTTTGTTTGGAATATTTATAAATGTTTAGAAATGAAATTTAATCAAACTCATTAGAGTATATTTTGAGAAAATCGACTTTTTCTCTTTTTTCCCTTCAGTAAACTACCTTTAATTTTAGGGTTAGATATCCAATTCCAAAAAACCCTTGGGTGCAACCCTATGAAAACCCTAGATACCAAGTTTTAGCCTGATCGGTAAAATAGTTTAGGCTCTAGTTGGAGGTACAGACAGAAGTAAAGTCAGAAAC
Organism: Timema californicum; assembly: GCA_902141385.1. Classification (NCBI taxonomy): domain Eukaryota; kingdom Metazoa; phylum Arthropoda; class Insecta; order Phasmatodea; family Timematidae; genus Timema; species Timema californicum. Next base: position 65,774 of record CABFOW010000534.1, on the reverse strand, counting down.
AACCTTTTTGGATTAGGTGGTTCATGAAACGTCAAGATTCATCAAAATCTTGAGTTAGATTTTTTTTACGATCACAATACTTTTTCTACCTGTAAGATAGCGAGAAAGTAAAAATACTATATTATTTTACGATGACATGTTTTAATTTATTTATGCTTATGTTATAGATGTTATGTAATCACTAATCGGTAATAAAATACTGTTTAATAACTATTAACAAATTGATATTTTTAAGCATGTCATATTTGGTGAGATATTTTTCACCATGATTTACATCAAAGCTTTTTTTTATTCTTTCAAAATGTTTCGAAAATGCGAACACTATAGTTGGTATTGACAAATAAGTAAAGGAAATTTAGGCTTGGACTTTGACATTTTGAAACTTCACACACTCCTAACAATAAAAAAATATTTTAGTTGGTTAAAGTGAAGTTTAAATATACACACACATACACAAAGACACCCATGTGGGTTTTACATATGGGGGTGGTGGAATTTGAGTCTGGTCTCTCAGGAATGTGGCACCCCCCTCCTCCTCGAGAAAAAATTTCAGGAATTTAATCTTTTGTGAGGAAATTTTAAGGCATCTGTACATAATTCTGAACTAATTAATTTTATGGGATTCAAGAATCAATTTTTGAAAAATAAAAAAATTAAAAATTAATAAAAAAAATAATTTTTTTTTGTAACCAGAACCCATTGAAAGAAACATATTTTTCACAAGTTTATTGAACAGAATAAAATGAAGAAAAAAAACCTTGAAGAGGGTTTTGGAGGAAATATATATTTTGCCATTTTTATCTCTTAACTCGGTTATTGATGATTCTCAAAGTTGTTAATCGCAAATTGTAGCCAAACACAAATACATAATTTTTTAGGAATTAAAAAAAAAGTAAATATTTCANATATATATATATATATATATATATATATATATACATGTGTGTGTTTATATATGTGTGTTATCCCTCTGCAACACATACTTTTTCGCTATTGTTTTTGTTATATATATATTGTTTTTGTTATATATATAAAACAAAATATATATACAATATACAATATATATAACAAAAACAATAGCGAAAAAGTATGTGTTGCAGAGGGATAAAATCCGTCCAGGTGTGCACACACATATATAAACACACACACATGTATATATATATATGGGCACCCATAAATTAGCTGGAGGCCCCTTTATCACTATGAAATATTTACTTTTTTTTTGTTAATTTCTAAAAAAATTGTGTATTTGTGTTTGGCTACAATTTGCGATTAACAACTTTGAGAATCATCAATAACCGAGTTAAGAGATAAAAATGGCAAAATATATATTTCCTCCCAGACCCTCTTCAAGGTTTTTTTTCTTCATTTTATTCTGTTCAATAAACTTGTGAAAAATATGTTTCTTTCAATGGGTTCTGGTTNTATATATATATATATATATATATATATATATATATGAATATGTTTAAATGTAAATTAACATCTAAAAAATATTCATTTAAAAGAATTCAACTTTAATGAACTGCAAAGATACATTTTTAAGCCCTCAGACACAGAACAGAACGCAGTCCAGACTTACAATCTGAATTTCTCATTCCAGCGTGGGTTGAGAGTTTGCGGCTTAACGGTGGTAGCCCTGATGAATTTGGCGGGAACGGCCGTGGATATACTATCTCTGTGTTCCCTTCTATCTCGACCATACGAGCTGTGTTCCTTGCGTTTGAAGCTCAAGCGGAAACTGACAAACAAATTATCATGTTTTGTGTCATGACGGTGGTAGTACTGATGAACTTGGCGGGAACAGGGACAGATATATAGTTTAGAACTATAGTTTGTGTTTTTAAGATGTTATATCTGATAAATTGATATGGATCAAAGGTAGCTGTGAAGTTATAGTCTTTGTCATGGTAACACTAAAGAACTTGAGAGGTTTGCCAAGCTTACTGTAAGGTCGATGCAATTTGTATGGACATACTTGTGGTGCTTGAGAAGCATCTAGTGGGGACATACCTGTGGTGCTTGAGAAGTTTCTAGTGGTGACATACCTGTGGTGCTTGAGAAGCTTCTAGTGGGGAAATACCTGTGATTATTGAGAAGTTTCTAGTGTGGACATACCTGTGATGCTTGAGACGTTTCTAGTGGTGACATACCTGTGGTGCTTGAGAAGCTTCTAGTGTGGACATACCTGTGATGCTTGAAAAGCTTCTAGTGGAGGCATACCTGTGATGCTTGAAAAGCTTCTATTGTAGACATACCCGTGATGCTTGAGAAGCTTCTAGTGGATACATGTTGTAGTGCTTGAGAAGCTTCTAGTGGGGACATAACTGTGGTGCTTGAGAAGCTTCTAGTGGGGATTTACCTGTGGAGCTTGAGGAGCTTTTAGTGGGGACATAACTGTGGTGCTTGAGAAGCTTCTAGTGGGGATTTACCTGTGGTGCTTGAGAAGCTTCTAGTGGGGATTTACCTGTGGTGCTTGAAAAGCTTCTAGTGGGGACATACCTGTGGTGCTTGAGAAGCTTCTAGTGGGGACATACCTGTGGCGCTTGAGAAGCTTCTGGTGGGGACATACTGTGATTCTTGAGAAGCTTCTAGTGGAGACATACTGTGGTGCTTGAGAAGCTCCTAGAGGCGACATACCTGTGATGCTTGCGCAGCTTCTAGTGGAGACATACCTGTGGTGCTTGAGGAACTTCTATTGGGGATATACCTGTGATGCTTGCGCAGCTTCTCATGCGGTGATTCATGTTTGGAAGAGGCGTCCGTCTCGACGCCGCTATCAGACAGGGTCCTGCTGTTGGCCGGGTTCCTGGGCGACCCCGGAGGCGTCTCTCGCTGGGACGTCGGCTGAGGTGATGGTGGGGCGATGTTTCCCGGTTGGATACCCAGCATGCAGTATGGGTCGCTGAATCCTGTGACAAATACGGGTGCACCCATGTGGTTAGCGTGGCTCACTCTATCTTATTATGCCCAGGGAAATGGGGGGAGACTTTAAAAGGTCTCGTGTTGAGATTATAACTTGCCCCATTCGTGTCCGATGAGTCCTAGAAAAGTTGTTTTGACAAAAAATAAATACCATTAGTAATCACATTCTTTTTCTGATAATACTGTCCTTACAACTTTGGCCCTATTCTCCTAAAAGGAAACTTCTATCTTAGTAGAGTACAATCAATGACACAGGATATTAGAAACTGTAAAACGCAGGAGCTTGTCAATGTTTATCCAATGTTTCCAATTAAAGGTGCTATTTGTGTGTCTATACTACTTGTACCTGATTTAACAGAATGCACACTCAGTTTTTCCTGAAACGTAACTAGGTTACCTTGTTCTGTGGGTCCGGGGTTCAATCCTAGGTCCTGGCACAGATGTATCTGATTGCCAAACCCTTACTTCACCTCTGCCAAGACGTGTATTAATCACAATTTGTGAATGTATGGAATGCCAGCCCTCCACCGTGGTTCGGATCCCACGTTAAACTGTAGGTCCTCCATTTCATCTCACAATCACCCTGCCATTACACGTTAGCGTAAGTGCGTATAACCAGAGCGGGTAGTAAGACGCGGTTTTTTAATAATAATAATAATACTAATAATAATAATAATAATAACAAGGCTACCGTGAACGTTTTTGCTATGGAGTACCCACTTCGGTGGCCACGTTGTTTAAAGCACAACTATCGTAGTAGACTAGATTGCCAATGACGGGGATATTTATGTTCGAATCTCATTCGCTCATTCGGGTGTACTGAGGGTTTTCCACAAAATGGTTTTCTGTTCTACCCACAAGCAGATGCGGTTACACCTCCTATAAGTATAACCACCCTAATCCCTAAAATCATTAGCGTAATTTGTGCATAATCCGAACGTGTAGAAAGACGTTGTACTAAAAAAAAACTTTTCTTTGCAAAATTAACTGTTAAATTATTATTTAAATACGTAAATATTGTCATCTCAATAAATTGGATTTATAATGTCATATCAGGACAACATATTTCATATCGTAGACCACATAAGGACCCCAGCAAGTACTTCTACTAAAAAAAATAATTCAAATTTGACAGATAACTATTTTAAGCAAAATTTATATAAAGTGCGTTGGAAAGGTCTCATGATTGTATAATAGATGGCAGCACTATCACGATTTGAGTTAAAAATATAATTTCCTTATTTCCTCTCTGTACTCTTTATATGTATCAACTAGCTTCACTGCAATATATGGGTGTGGTAGGCCTATATGTTTTCAAAATCACATTCTGAAATACTTGTTTGCCGACTTTGAGAGAAATACAAATCGATAATATTGATAGATTGGGTGGCTAATTAAGAGGTTCCCATTTAATATAATAACCAAATAAGTTCCTGAACATCTGTCATGGAAATCGTGGAATTCAACCAGAACTTTCTCCATTAAAAAAAAGTATTTTATCTAATGCCGCTATGTCCATAGACAATATTTAAGTACTGTTCAGAATAATATATTTATAATATTAAACTAAATATGTCTACAACAGCAAAACTTTACCACCTCTGTGGTAGGGACCAAAGTTTCTGGGTACAGATACAGAGGTCTGGGATTGATCCACGGTGCTTACAGATTTTTCTTTGAAGCTGTGGCTCAGAAACGGCGTAGACTCAGCCAAGTGAGGAAAATATTTAGGAGCTACTCGAATAAAAAAGTAGTGAATATGGTCTAAAAAACTGAGCATAACGTCCGAAGGGTTCGTTGTGCTAACCACATGACATCCTCTATCTGCAAAATTTGGCACTATCTTCGCCAACAGACGGTTTGTATGGCTCGATTGCAGGCTTACACCAAAGAGTTTGTTTTGGTAATAGTAACATTTTATTTATTTTGAACAAAAATGTGTTTTAGTCATAAAATCTGCAAAAAATACGGACTTACATTCGCGTTCCTTCTTATTCCACCTTAAAGTCTAATATTCTCGAAATTTAAGTAGACCTATGGCAAAAACAAGTGTTTGCAGCAAACATAATCCCTAAAATAAGAGAGGGAAGGCAATTTGAATAATCTCTAGAAACTCATTTCATGTTAAGATGACAGTTAAAGTGGTGGAATAGCAGCGAAAAACAGCAAGAAATCCGAGATAAAGCGAAAGGTGAGTGAAATACATTTTACTGGAGTTTTGTAAACACAAACATAATAAGACCGTGAAAGTGAAGAGAGCTTATGAAAATTCTTTGATATTTATTAAAAATATGGTAGAGTCATGATGAGCGGAAATTTGAAGAAGGAAAGTTATTGCTAAGGAAATTGTTTGCGACTGAAATATTCCACTGTTTATTAAGACAACATTTATTAGAGTCAATACACCAACAAAGGTGACCTGGCGGTCTTGGGGTAAGGTATAGGACTTCTGTGCTGAGGGTCCGGGGTTCAATCCCCGGTCATGGCACAGATTTAATTGATTTCCAAACCCTTCCTTCACCTCTGACAAGACATATTGTGAATGTGGGGAATGCCAAGCCTCCACCATGGTTCGGATTCCACGTTAAACCGTAGGTCCTCCATTTCATCTCACAATCACCCTACCATTTCACATTAGCTAAGTGCATACAACCCGAACTGTTAGTAAGATGCGGTGATAATAATAATAATAATAATAATAATAATAATAATAATAATAAAAATACACCAACAAGTAATGAAAGATAGTCTTGGATACTAAACGAGCCAGTATGGATCAGTGGTGCTCAAAGTCAAAGGTTTCGGGTTCAATTCTCGTGTTCAGGTTGTCATTTTTCACTTAATTGAAGTTTATTATGAAGTTTTTCATGAGCATAGCTTAAGGATTATTTTAGATTCAGTTTTACCCTGCAATATAAAAAGCTTACCTTGACTCTTTACACTCTGGTATAGCTTATAAGATGAGGTCATAGAGTAATTCATCAAGGTAAGATTGTCAAATTTCAGGATCTAAGGGGCTGTACATCGTTGACGTTTGTAGTATAATTCCGCTGAAGGCTTATTTTGGAACTTTTCTAATACGAACCATTGTTTTCGAAAGCCACAAGTAAATTGTGATGCCATGAAACTTCAGTTTTTATTAGAGAATAATATCCTTGGAAATGAACCCAATAGCTGAGTCACTTATCATCCCACCTGCTCCGGTGTCCACATGGTTTAAAGCGTCACTCTCGCAATATACTAGACTACCGATGACTGTAAGATCAAAGTTCGAATCTCGGTTGGGTGTTTTGAGGGTGGTTTTTCCTAAATAGCTTTCCACTCTCCATCCACGAAAATGTGTGGACATTTCTTCTAAATCAAATTTCCCAATCCCTAACAGATTAGTGTAATTAGTTCATATGCGTCTTACTACCCATCCGATTAAAAATTTTATGTACCATTTACACTAATGTATTAGTAGGGATGTGATAGGGTTAATTTAGATGAAGTGTACCCACATTTGCGTGGAGGGACATAATAAAAACAATTAGCAAAAACGACCCTCAGTTTACTAGACCGGGATTTGACTCTCGTTATTCCGGTCATAGGTAGATCCTTCTATTGCGAGAGTGAAAATCATTAGACTACCCGAGCGGGTATTTTCCATTGTTGATTTTAGTAATATGGCTCACGTACTAGAACTGACCATTAGCATATTTTATGGATTTTTCATGTAACTTTATAATGTATACGGTAGATTAAAAAAAAAGCGATTGTGATTTATCCGACTAACAGCGATTGAAATACGTTATAATTGGTATCTATTGTCAAAATATTGACGTTGCCTTTTTTGATTGAAGGTTTACTATTCAGGATAGAACTACTACAGCCACTACCTCTAATGGTTCTTATGATCTGCGGTCCACCCAAACACTAGCACACAAAGGTTACTAAAGTTGAAAGCGAGATATACCTACAACGTAGCGTACGTACTATGTACATTACGAGCAGAAAGTTAGCTGTTATGTTCCAAAGGCGTAAGAGAGGGATAGACAATGATTCGGATAAGGATAAAGACAGGCTTTGTTGGTAGGTCCTTTCAAACATGTTTGAGCAATTAGCGAACACAGAATGGCCATTGGCTGCCTTTGAACACCGTTCAAATTCCTATCGACAAATTAATTTCGATCTGTGCTGTAATAGAGTTATATAGATATTTGCCCCGATAAAGTTACCTATTAAAAAGTAACAACACAATGAGTTATAAAATATACTACTCTTCAATGTTTGGTTGGTAAAATGGACCAAAAGATTTTTTTAAATAAATGGTATGGTACACCGCACAGACTTTCTCCCGCTTTTATCCTAAAATAAATATTTACAAAAAGATTCTTCCATATAACACCTCGAGAGTTCACAAAATTTCCGATAGTATGGATTAAAATAAATCATATTTATTAAAAATAAGGCCTGAAGATGGTATAACATCACCGACACATGTCACCATAGAAGACTAAATCTTTAACAAATCAAGGTGACCTGGCGGTATTGGGGTAAAGTGTCAGACTTCTGTACTGGCGGCCGGGGTTCAATCCTCGGTCCCGGCAAAGATTTATCTGATTACCAAACCCTTCCTTCACCTCTGACAAGACATCTTGTGAATGTGAGGAATGCCAGGCCTCCACCGTGGTTCGGATTCCACGTTAAACTGTAGGTCCTCCATTTCATCTCACAATCACCCTACCATTACACATTAGCGTAAGTGGGAATAGCTCGAACGGGTAGTAAGACGCGGTGATAATAATAATAATAATAATAATTTAACAAATCAGAAGAAGGGAATAAAAAATATAACCAAGAAGGTATAACCTTATCAAAAACTCATAAGATTTGTGAAATAAAATAATAGGTCTATACATTTTTGTAGAAAACCTAAACGAAATATCATAAATATGACAATATAATATACTGTTACTTAATCTATGACAAAAGGATCTACGAACACTGTTACAGAAAAATTGTGAAAAGAGAAATATCTTTGACCACCAAAGAGCATAATAATCAAATTAATTTTCAAAAATCTGAATTAAAAAGTATAGTACATATATTTGCATATAGCTGAGAAATTAAAGCGTTTATAAAAATACATTTCAATTGAAAGAGTTTTATCTTTAATAGTACTACAGCTTTACAGTGATAATTTATTTCATATCTCAAATAGTTACGCAGAAATGATGAATATTGGAAAATTTCCGTCATATAAAGTATTCTCAAAGCCATTTTCATGAGAAAATGACAACTGTCATCTTGTTTATAATGATAAACAGTATCTAGATATAAAATTTAATCAAAATCGATAAAGCAAATTTTGAGAAAATAGATTTTTTTTCTGCCCTTGAGTAAACTACCCTTAAGTATAGGGTTAAAAATCTAATTCCAAAATCCCACCGGGGCGACCTTATAAAAATACCAGATACCAGGTTTTAGCCCAATCAGTAAAATATTTTCAGCCCTAGCCCGAGGTAAAGGCAGACAGACGACCGGCATTGCGAAAATAACTTTTTTTGGTTTCATGGGGTTATGAAACGTCAACATTTAAACAAATCTCGAATTTTATTTTTTTGACTATCACAATACTTTATCTCTAAGGTTCAGAGAGAAAGTAAAAATAGGCCTATTTTTGGAATTTCAAACTGAGATTCCTATCAAACGAATGAGTTCCAAAAATTAGAAGTCGCCAAGATATCCAATTAAGTTAATTTTGATTTACACGTCTGTTTAGTCGAATATTCATAGTAAAAAAAATATTAAGGGAAAATGTTTGTTTTAGCACTGATTCTTACTATCCATTCATGATACCTGCATATTTAAAAACTACGCAATAAGGAAGGTACGATTTGGGAGGAAATGTGTTCGTATTTAAGTGAAGAAAGAGTGGGAATACTGTTTAGGACCTTCACTATTCTTCTTTATAAACATGAACAAAATTGGCACCTTGATACTCTTGACTCCTCGGTCCCGTCACAGATTTATCTGATTACCAAACCCTTCCTTCACCTCTGACAATACATCTTGTGGATGTGGGGAGTGCCAGGCCTCCACCGTGGTTCGGATTCCACGTTAAACTGTAGGTCCTCCATTTCATCTCACAATCACCCTACCATTACACATTAGCGTAAGAGCGTATAGCCCGAACGGGTAGTAAGATGCGGTGATAATAGCAATAATAATAATAATAATACTATTGACCTTGAAAAACCATATCGACGAGTTTGGCGTCTTAGACCACATCCCTACCTATGTGGGTGTCTTTTGGATCGTTTCTTTCATTTAAATAAATTAAGTTTTCCGCAAATCTACAACAATAGAATTGAAATAAACGTATGACACATCTTGGCAAAATATATTACATAATTTTATCCCGTTTTAGGCTAAGTTCCCAATTTAGAACCTTAGTTCCATACCTTTGTAATTAATTACGGATAGACCAGATGGGTAGTAAGACATGGTTTAAAATGCAAATACATATGCGGCGTAACAGAGGGGCGTGGGGGCAAACACTCGGACCAAGCATGCGAGTGACGTCACAGACCTAACTACTATCCAGACCTACCAATGTAACACGTATATATTCCCCTGACGTAACGCAAGGATTCCATTGTAACCAATTCATGGTGGAGAGATTTGAAATATTTATGCAACGCGCGTTACCGTCCCTATTCGAATGCGTTTGTTTTCCGACCAACAACACCCCCTGATTCCAACACTTCCACAGGGGAGTAGGGGGTGGGGTGTGTGTCTGGTGTTCTCTATCTTCCATCACTCTCCAACTCATCCTGTTGCCATGGCAACATAAATAGCAACAATCCATCTCAGATGAGTTGAGAGCTCTTGAGTAAAGAGGTAGACAGGACTCAGATCGGGCCGATGCTACCTTCATTTTGGTAGGAATTAAGTTCAGGAAGGCCCTTTATCTTATTATTAGATTACTATACAGTAGGATTCAGATTAGAAATAAGGCCTTCCAGAATGGTAGTAGGAACTCCGTATTGGAAGGCACTTTATCCTACCAATATATTACTATAAGGTCAGATATGAAATAAGGCCTTCTATAGCGGGCTTTCTAACAAAATAAGAGTATAATGGGCCGATAGGAGCCAGATCGGGGCTCTAATTCTGGTTGGCCCTAAAGTGATGTATCTTCCTATATGGATTCCTACCCTCCCTTCCCTCTAATGCGGGCACAGTTTACATATGAATGTGGGGAAAGCCAGGCCTCCACCGTGGTTCGGATTCCACGTTAAACTGTAGGTCCTAAATTTCATCTCGCAATCACACTACCATTACACACTAGCGTAATTGCGTATAGCCCGAACGGATAGTTAGACGCGGCGCTAATAATATTAATAATAATAAATAGGGTGAAATATCTAGAGACTTAGGAAAAGTGCTTAAACAATTTTTATATATTCAAACGTAAAGTCAGGATATCTAAATCGGTATCTTTTGATAGATATTATCAATACCCATAATATAGTAAGATGTTATCAATGCTTGTAGAAAACATGTGTTCATATTTTCTAAATTATTGGTTTCCTACCAAAATACTACTGTACTTGTGTTGAATTTTTTTATATGATTATGTTTAACACCTTGGTTATTGATTATGTAGTCCAAGGAGTATGGGTGAGGAAGGTTATTTATTTAGTGAAGAGCATCAACATGGAGCTGGAATGAGAAAATCACAGTAGACAAATCACATATTGAAAACTTCCCCACGTGCAACCAGGACAAGATTCGAACTCAGATATCTACGCCACCAGGACTCCAATGTATTTACAGACTGTTGCTTTATTGTCTGCGAAGAATAATAATTATGTCTTCACCAATATTTTCATCTAAGCGCCATTTGGTAAGTTTAATGTTTTTAAACAAAAAATTTAATCTTTTGTATAACAAAAGTAATTATTATATTTCTATTACTCTAGGATGAAATGTTTTAGAAAATACAAGCATATTACTTTGTTGTCATAATTGATTACATTTAGATTATTATTAATATCTTTTCATAGATATTGATACTATCTATGAAAAGTGACAGTTAAAAATCCCAAAACCTACGTATATATTATATACATGAGAATTGTTTTAGTAACATTTATAACAGATGTTAAAATAGTTTATTCCTATTGAAATAGAACTGTAGCTTTAAACTGAGATATATGGGTGTTAATGACAGGCAGGTTTAGATAAAATCAGTCATATAGACAGTGGCGTATCATGGAATGTCACCAGGGTAAGCAGAGCTAGTATAAACTCCAGATGTAATATGAGGTTCTAATCACTTAGTAACACAGTCCGACACCTTATCTAAGTCGGTAGCTTATCTTCCTACTGATCTAAGGAGCCCAAGTTCGATTCTCGACATGGTAGACAAATTTATCTTTAATGAAAGTATGGTTTTATCCTTTCACATTGATAAATTAACGGTCAGGGACTGTATGTTGTGCCTGTCCTAGTCTAGAGTTAGATTATAAGGCATATGAAGCTACGACAAGCCTAGCAAGCCATTAGTGGAAATATATGGCTTGAATAAGAGACTGACCCAGTCCATAGGCTGGAAACAGTAATGGATGTAAAAATAAATTTACTAACAATCATTTGTCAGGTAGCACCGAAAATAATGCCAAAATTAGGTGTGCAGACTATATAAAATGGAAATCGAGTGAGTGAAAACATGATAACTACCCGCTTTGATGGCCACGTGGTCTAACGCTCTACTCTCGCAGTAAACTAGACTGACGATTTCGGGTAGATAGGAGTTCGGATATTGATCGTGTGTACTGAGATGGGTTTTTACCAAATTGTTTTCCACTACGATTCCACGCATGTGCGGGTACACTTCCTTTAAATATACCCTCCTTCGTCCCTAAAACCATTGGCGTAATTAATACATAGGTTTATAACATGAACAGGTAGCAAGACACGGCGCTAGAAAAAAAAAAATGCTGCTCAGAGGGAAAAGATAAATAATTATTTTGGCTGCTTTAACAAATGGGCCGAATTATTTTTAATTTTTGTTCACTAACATTGAAAATAAGCCCTGTTACATTTTTATGCAACTATGTAAATAAAAATATCCATATCGAAGAAAATAAAGAACTGTATATTTGCGAAATATTTTAAACTACAGAATTATGATTTAAACAAAGTTTTAATTTCAAAATCAAATAACTTAGAAGGAGATTCTAGACTTATATGCCATGTATTTTATCCAGCTCGATATCTGAAGCAATCGGAAATAAAAAATGTGCTAAGTTTAGATACTGCTGTTTTTGTATTTTGGTGTTCGTTTTTGTTAAAAAATTCAAGAGGCTCACTCACAGCTTCAAAGGTTTATGGTTTAATTCAGGTCCAACTAAAAAAATAATTCGAATTTTAGGATGCCATTTAGCTGCACAATCACTTTTAGAAAACGTAATTTTAAACTTGCCAGCATTACATGCCTTGACCGGTTATAATAAAACAAATCACTTAAATTTATGTTAAATGCCTTGAATCTTGCTGAATTGCAACCAATTAACACCCTCTTTGATATATAATTGAAATGCAATTATTACAGAACTGTTAAATCAGCTGAAAAAAGTGTGTTAGTATATTTTATGCAAAAATAAAACAACCAAAATTTCAGCAGAGTAAATTTGGTTCTGATCAATTTCTTCAGACTTTAGCCTGAACTAATCACGAGTACTCTGCATATTTTGGGCATTAGATTTGCATTGTCTGATAGCTTATTTGGCAAAAAGCATACTGATCTTTATTTGAGCCCTTAAATTTTGAAGAGTTTGGATACAAGCTCAAAGAAAATTCTACATTGTGCTCCAAGACTATGAACATAATACCAATACAGCTAACTTTACTATGCCGTGTGGATGTAAAAATGCATGTAGCACCAAATTGTATAGTTTAAAAACTTGAAAAAAGCAACCCTGTGTATAAGTTTATGTAAATAATACTTAGCACCTCGTCTTACTAACCGTTCGGGCTATACGCTTAAGTACTAATTACATTAATGAGTTAGTAATTGCGAAGGTTGAATACAGAGGAAGTGAGCCCGTATTCGAGTAGAGGGAGATCGGAAAGCCATTTAGGAAAAACCACCCCCAGCTCACCCGAGCGAGATTCGAACCACAATATCCCCGTCCTCAGCAGTCGAGATCAATACAAAACTATAGCGTTAGCCAACTATTCCACCAAGGCGGGATGTTATGTTAATGTTCATATGAAAATTGTAAACATTTTGAAGCCAACAAATACATTTTAATTTGTTCTTCAATAAAAACTTTCAAAACTGTAAAAACCATTATTATCCCTTGATACTTCTTTTTTACTACGATGTTCTGGCCAAAAGGTACATTTTTGTCACACTTGAGAATATTTATTTGTACAAAAACGGTGTACAAAGTTAGTTCTTCGATCACGTACCAATCGCCATATGGTATGTAATGTAAAAATGTATTCGACAAATAAATCACCTGGTAATAGAAATTGTATTAAATTCAATGGCCTTCTTGAAATATTAAAAAAACAAACACAGAATGCGTCTCTCATATTTTGCAAACAAAACCTCTCCAGCGTCCTGTCTATATTACAGATACAATTTTAATAAGCTCAGCTTCCCCTGGAAATGTTATAAATAACCTGTGTATGAATGGTAAAATGGGGACTAAGTGGGAAATAGCTCACCATAGATACAGATTTAACTGGCTTTATCTACTCCGGCAACACTATACCTATGTATAACTGGTCAAATAGGGACTGAAAGAGGAATAACACATCACAAGTGCAGTTTAAACAAGCTCTACTTACCCTGGCAAAACTCTAAAAAAAAGCTTATGTATGTTTGATCAAATGGGGACCAAGTGGGAGAGAACATATCACAGGTACAGTTTAAAAAAGATCTCGCTACCTATCAACATTCTAAAGAGCCTATATTTGATGGGTCAAATGGAGACAGAGTGGGAGAAAACATAGGACAGATACAGTTTAAACAAGATCTTGCTACCTATCAACATTCTAAAGAGCCTATATTTGATGGGTCAAATGGAGACAGAAAGGGTGAGAACATGTCACAGGTAGTTTTAACAAGCTTTGCTTACCCTGGCATCACTCCACTACGCGTCACTGCTACTGGGTTAATGTCAATAGTAAAAAAAACCCGCAGGTAAAAATCTCAGCACAGCTTTCCCTCTCAACTAAGCAGGTACGTGTTACATTGCAACCGCTGATTTGGACCTGAAGTGCTAGAGTTGATACGATATAGCAGAATTTGCGTTAAGTGCTGGATGAATTTTGCATTCTCTAGGGACTTGGTGGGAATATGTATATAATTCATCTCACTCCACGTTTCCATAACGTTTGGCAATCATCTCGTACAGTCGGTCACAAAATATGATGACAAAGAGTTAGCTTAAGGCTTTAGAATAATCGAGTAGAGGTTTCTAAACGTCAGATACCAAGTGGGTTTATTACAATACTGGATGGAGCTGTCCAGGCAGTAGAGAAACAAACAGAGGAGGAGAATATATATTATGACAAAACACTGGGTGCCGAGACACCCTATTACGACATATTACAACATTCAAGTCTCAAAGCTCTTCTCTGCGATCCTATACCAGATACCTTTCACTCACCGGGAATTTAGGCATCAGTGATCAAACTTTATATATGTGAATTGTTGTACTTTTAGAAGTGTCAAATGCCAACTTTTAAACTATGTTTACGAGTATATATACTCATAAATCATGAAACTATAGAAAATGTAGTTTTGGGCGAGTTACAGTAAGCACCACACTCGTGTATAGTTAAAAGATTTAGTCAATATTTAAACTAAGATAAATATATTATTTGTAATATCTTAGATTTCTAAGCAACTCTCATAACATATCTGAAAAATAGCTGTAACAGCCATTAGAACTCAGACAAAGGCCTCATTTTAGTCATAATTGCAAGTGACTTAAAGGTAAAGTTCGAATCCCAGCCGTGTGTATTGAGGTAGTTTAGTTTTATAAAAGGTTTATCACACATTATCAACGCTGATACATGTGCAGGTTTATTAAATTCTACCTTTATCTTTCCAACCCATTAGTTTAAATATGCAACTCTCTGACGGATTATATATAAAATATAATATTACAAAAAGATATGGCACAACTTTTATCTTATAATATAAAAATTTACTAAGAATTCGAGAGATTTGCTAAATCAAATAATTTTATTTTGTAAGAACACTCGCCCATAGATCACAAATGAAATAATATACCCTGTTACGGAAACATTGAGAAAAGAATGACATTTCTACCAACCAAAGAGCACAAGAATCAACGTAATTTTAAAATAACTTCATAATGTCTTAATGTTTTTAGCTCGGAAATGATTGTTTTTGTAAAAAAAATATTTTAAATTAACGATTTTAATAGTACTACAACTTTAGAGTGATAAGATATTTCGTATGTCAAATATTTCCGTAGATTTGATAAATATTTTGGCCGTTCTGTTTTGGAAAGTACTCTTGGAATAATTTTCATGGGTAAATGAGAGTTGCCATTTTGCTTTTAAAAGAAAAATACCTGGATACAAAATGTAATCAAAACCGTTAAAGCGGATTTCAAGAAATTGAGTTTTTCTCTTTTTGTATCATAAACTAACCTTACTTTTAGGGTAAAATATCTAATTCCAAAAATTATTCGGGGGAAATTTATGAAGTTCCTAGATACCAAGTTATCAGTAAAATAATGTTGGCTCTAGGCCTAGATACATACCTACATACATACATACCTACATATTTACATATGTGCATACATACCTACATACATACCTATTTACATACATACATACATACATACCTATTTACATACATACATACATACATACATACCTATTTACATACATACATACATACATTTACATACATACATACATACATACATACATACATACATACATACATACATACATACATACATACATACATACATACACACACATGCAGCACATATTCATATACATACATATACACACACATACAGAAAGATGGCGTCGAGAAAACGTCATGAAACGTCACATTTATCAAAATCTCAAATTTGATTTTTCGATGATCACAATACTTCTTTCTCCAAGCGGTTGAGATAAAATAAATAGTAATATAATAGTACATAAATATATTTATAAGTTATATAAACATTGTTAAGTGAATTTATGATGGTTTGTAGCTTTTGAAGGAACTGTACCTGTCAATATTTCCTGGCAATTCATTATTACCGTGGCAGCTATTATTTGCAGTCAGTTACAAATACCAATATCAGTCAATTACAAAAGAGAAACTTTAGCGCGTAGAGATTACAAACGATCCCTAAGGGCCACAACAATGGCCCTGCTTTTATTTGAATAAACAAAAGGAAAAACTTTGTCCGAAACAATGTAATCTTTTGTAGACCTGTTATATGTGAATCTTACAATGTAAACCCTTGGTAAAAACTAAAATATGGTGCAGATATTTTGCATAGAGATTTGAAATAACACAAAATCAACCTAATTTGTTAAACATTGTTGTCGTATAGTGATCACAGCACCTGACCGGGTTTGATTCTCAGCTGGTACTTGGGGATTTTTCTAGAATGTGGAATAGTCCTCATAATAACCTGTGTTTAGTTAATTAGGCTTACGTTAGGTTTAAGATTATCATCGGCTCCTAACCCCTATCATATTCACTAATATCATCTATCATATTATAGGAACATGGAAAAAGCCTCTCCGGAAAGGATGTACAATTAGTACATCCGGGAAACTGTATATTAGTACTGGCTAATCTTTTCTCAAACTGACTTATAGATTGATGTAACCCGGGCGTGCTATTATTATTAACCTGATTTGTTATATTGGTTGCCTGTTTGAGAACACATAAAGCTTCAAGTATTTTCTGAAAGAGTAATTTTTAAAAGTTTTAAGACTTAATACAATCTTTTATCCGTTGTGGGATTCTACTTAAATTACCTTAACTCAAGTCAGTATAGTATTTAAATTTTACATTACTTGTTTACTGTTGATATAAATGATATAAAGTCGAAATTAGGCTGAAGGAAAGATCTAGAAAATATAAACATAGAACTTTGTATTTTTAGTTTTATTTTATTATTGCTAATTAATATATATCAGAAGTGACAGTGGCATATCTCACGACTTGGTATTTGAATATGCAAAAATAAATCTTTTAAATTTTCTAGTTATTAGATAACCTTATACCTTTATAACTGTAAACAAATATTCATAGCTTTACATGTTTGTTATATACATATATATCACCGCGCCTTACTACCCGTTCGGCTTCTACGCTTAAGTACTAATTGCATTAATGGATTAGGAATTGGGAATGTTAAATTTAGAGTTTGTGAACCCACATTTGCGTGGAGGGAGAGTGAAAAACCATTTATAAAAACCCACCCCCAGTTTACCCAACCGAGATTCGAACCTCGATTTTCCAGCAGTCTAGCTCAACACGACTAGCGAGTTAGCCAACCATGTAACCGAGGCGGGTTATTTTATATAGTATTTAGTTAATCTTCTACTTTATGATACAATAATCTATGGTTACGGAATAACGCTATGTATCCTCCAAAATATCAATACATTCTATAGATTATTTTTGTCAACCGGTATTTTTGAGAGCTAAAAAAATACACGTTCAAAACGTTAAAAAACCCAATAAAGTTTTGAAACATTAGCGTTAAATATAATAAAATGTAAACTACTTTATGAGTATAACAAATAATTAAATCTTAGGAAATAATTAATTTCAAACGACGACCAATATGCATTTTAGTTTAAATATGTTATGTCCAACACCATTAGCTCAGTTGGTATACTGATCTACTGGTCTACTGATCTTAGCGTCCAGGGGTTGATTCCGGGTATGGCCGAAAAATGTATCGTTGTTGAAATTAGGTTTTAGCAGGGTATGGAGGTTGCGTTTGTTCTAGATTTAAGTTAGTTTATAAGTCGTGTCCTGATATAAACACTCGGTTCATAAAGTGAACGTTAAATACCTCATATAAATGAAAAAAACCCTTTGATATCAGTATTATCCATTAGTGACTTAAACTATGTAATATGATAAAGCAGGATTAAATAGGGGGATTTTAAGTTTGTGCTATCTTTAACGCCTGGCAGAGGATGGGGAAAACACGGTAAAAAACTATTCTCTTAGTAAAATTGTCTGGGATTGAACCCTAACATTTAAATTAGAGCTCTCAACAGTGTCTAGAAAATTAAAGCTCTTAACTCTAGTACACATTACTTTTGATTATATTTTAATTTGTACTTATTGTTTTACAAATATAATTCCATTGATAGCTTATTAAAATTTTTTAGTCACCGCGTCTTAGTAACCATTCGGGCTGTATTTAAATGTAATCATTACACTAGTGTGTTGGGGATGAGTTCCTGAAAGGGAAGTAAGATACGGGGCTAGCAAAAAAACAAAACAAGAATTGGACCCTAATTTGCGTATAAAGTGAGTAGAAAATTATTAAAAAAAACATAACAAAACACACAATACACCCGACCAAATTCGAACTCTAATCTCACCGTCATCGCCAGTCTAATATATTGAGAAAGAGGGACGCCTTTCAGCATTCGACCACTAAAGCGAATCGTAAAAAAAAGGTTTCTAATTTATTTATACGATGAATTAAAGGCTATCACTAAGAATCAGAGATGAGGAGTTTATCTTGGAGGAAATGAGCTCATGTTAACATGACATGTTAAAAATCTCACTAATAAGCACAGTCAGAAAACAATCCCATCTACACACAGCTGGAAATTGAGCCCCGATCTTACTACCAATGACAACCAATTGAAATACAATCTCAGGTATTTCATGGTGAGAAGGAAGAATACTAAAGTTAAAGCAAGTAATTTTATTTTTTACAAGTTTTACCTTAAACATTAATTCTGAGCCCAATAAATAAAATATTGCTTCAGTACCTACATTTAGTTTAATTTTATACACATAGTAAGTAATCTTCATATTTATTGAATAATGTTCACGGATATTCAAAAACTTTCTCATCATACATACAGTAGCCCCATGGCTTCTTTGGTGTTGACTGACAGCTGACGGCTTTGAAAAGTTACCAGACCAAATTATGAATCCCTACGCCGAACCATATGATCTGCATAATTTTTTTTTTAGCAGCTGTCACTTCTGACAGTCAAAATTTAGGTATATACCTAAATGTTGACTGTCAGAAGTCAGCTGTGAGCTGTCAGTCAGCACCAAAGAAGCCACGGGGCTACTGTATATACCTAAATGTTGACTGTCAGAAGTCAGCTGTGAGCTGTCAGTCAGCACCAAAGAAGCCACGGGGCTACTGTATATACCTAAATGTTGACTGTCAGAAGTCAGCTGTGAGCTGTCAGTCAGCACCAAAGAAGCCACGGGGCTACTGTACATACATACCCAATCACCCCATTCCCTTACGGGGTAGGAAAAAGACTGCATATAGCTCAAACAACAACTCAGCACTGAATACATCTTCACTAACTTTCTCCACTCTCACCTCGCATACTCTCTTCGTTTCAACAACATCCATACACTGACTCATAGTATGCTCTTTTATTCTAAAAACGCTTGATTTTCTCTTTTACACACATTCATACTCAACATTTAGCTGCGTCTTATCCCTTCCTTTTGATCCACACACTCTACCTTCATATATTTGCTACATCACTCGATACAAAGTCATTCTCTCACAGGCCCGGATTAACACTTTTAGGGGCCCTGTACCAAATATAACTTGGGGTCCTTAGAAGTTAGTTCCCCAATAAATTATTTGAAATCTTACATACACATCATACATGGATATATTTATTTAGAGACACATTTTTTTGCAAACGTTTAGCAATCATGGTGAGTACTGTGAGTTTTGTTATTAACATATTAATTATTGATACTTTATTACACTGGTGGAGCCAGGATTCGTCTGTGCGGGGGAGGGGGGTTAGTTTTACTGACCAACCAAGCGGGGTCCATTGATTTTTTGCGTAAAAAAATTGAAAATTCAAGTACCGCAAAATGCAAATGCATCAAAAGAAATACAATATTATCCAACATAATTTAAAATTTAGAAAAATGGTCATGATTCTGTAATAATTATGTCTATTAAGTTTTTATGAACAAATTTGTATACATGCATACTGCTAAAATATACAAACATGTAAGTTTCAATGAATTGTATTTTGGAAATTTGATTTATAAAATTATTTTATGAGCTAAAATCTGAAAATTCAAATAAGCAACTTGCAATAACTCTTAACTCACAAAATCACTTTTGAATTAATTCACTTTAGTCTTATGTTAATTTTCCTTGGCTTCATAGAAAGTTCATTCAGAACTTCCATCCTCCACATGTGGAAAGACTATATCTGGCCAGAACTGGTCCATATCCATATTTTCCCACATTGGCCCGTAACTGACACCTTTGGATGTATGTACAGTACATGAAGCCCATTAATTCTGTCTTCATTTGTAGAGTTTTTCATGTATGATTTCAACAGATTTAGGGACGAGAAAGTGGTAGGTGGATAGCGTGGTCTGGGAGGGGAGGGGGTGTTCAATCCTAACCTACCCCCCCCCCTTGGCTGTTCCAGGACTTTAGTAACTATTAAACTATACAGTCTATTATATACTGAGTTCTTTTTTGTACAATAAATTAATAGCTAATAATATAATAATACTGGACATTATATAACTGTAAATTATTTCTGTGTGATTGCATTTTATGTAATCCGCCGTCTACGGATAAAGTAGTAATAGTATTAGCAGAGTAAAAATTATTTTATTTTTGAAAACTCTTTTGCGTTCTTCTCACGTTGCATTTAGTTAATTCTTCAATATTAATAATTTTACTATTCTACCTCAGAAATTATTGTCAATAGATAATCATTGTTTATTTTTCTATAAAATGTCAACGGTACCGTCTGCAGATACGTAGTATGGTCGGTTTGCAAAAGCTAAGATTGCGTTAGTTTTTAAGTACGGAATTTCGGACTCCACGTAATACCAGGCTACCAGTGCCCTTCGATTAGAGAATTTCTAGATTAGTTTAGGATAAATGTTACGAAAAAACATAAACATAGCCTAATGAAATATTAAAATATAATATTATCACAAAATAAATATGACAAGTCAAAGTGATTTATTTGCCTGGAGGGTGGTGGCGCTTAGCCTGAGGGACCCCTGTGCTTGGCACAATTGGCACATGCCTTAACCTGAGGGACCCCTGTGCTTGGCACAATTGGCACATGCCTTAACGCGGGCCTGTTCTCTCAACATGACCAAACCAACGCAAGACGCACCTTTAATATTTACCAATGGGATTCCCTTTCAAACAGCACTCCGTCAGCACCCATTCCTTACTGACTGTCCATTATAGTTTTTACCCATACATTTCTTAGATATAGGCCTATATAGTTCCATCTGAAATCACCTTCCTCCTTAACATGCGTTCACTTTCACTCAGACTTGATTATTTGGCTGACTAAGGGGTATAAATTGAGATTTTAATACAATATGTATTAAATGTTTAAATATACATTTAAATCATAATTGACGATGTTTCAATCACAAACATAATCCTCTTACTTTTCTAACATAGTGTATTATGGACTGAGGCGAGAGGGTAGGGGAAAGATGATTATAGGGATGTTTATAAAGCCCAGTAAAGTTAAAAGGAGTAAACTAAACCACCCTCTCCCTCGTGTTCAACGCTATTACAAACAAACATGTTTGTCAGAAAATAAAGTTTTGGTCAGCCCAGAACTGTTATCTCACTGGGAAAACAATGTTTGACTTGGGTATGATAGGTTTGGGTGGGGGGGGGAGGGGGGCGAGGTAATATTAGCCGACCCCATTTCCTTCAAAACCTTTCA
>CABFOW010000534.1:30505-40686 GCA_902141385.1 Timema californicum | reverse complement strand
GATTGTGGTTCGATACCGGTCCGGTGTAATGAGGGTGATATTACCAAAATGATTTCCTACTGTCTTTCCCCACGAAAATGCGGGAACACTTTCTCTTAATTCAACCTATCTCATATCTATCTCATTAGGGTAATTAATAATAAGTGTTTAGCCCTAACGGATGGTAAGACGCAGTGTTAAAAAAAATTGTAATCGAATGTTTTGCTTTGTATTCAGATTGTATTTGTCCGCTAAGAATATAAAATCACAAAACATTTTATTAATTTAGTGATCAGGAAGAACAAAATAATAACATTTATCTGTTTTAACTATTTTATTTCCTAAAGTTCTCTAGTAACCTTTTTTGTGTGTATTTTATTCTAGATGAATCAAATCATAGTTTTTTTTAAAGAACAATATGTTTTTGTCGTAGATTAGAATAATTTGTGTTTAAGAAGTGCACGTTTGATTCTAAAAAAATCTACATATTTTTTCGGTCGGTAGCTTGTCTGTCTACTAAACTAAGGCTCCCGAGCTCGATTCCTGAAATGGTCGAAAAATGTATCGTTAGTGAAATGTGGGTTTTCCCCTTTAATAGCGATTAATTAACGGCTGGGTGTCGTGTCTATTCTATATTTAAGCTAGTTAATGTGTGCTCATATAAACATATGGTTCAGAAAGTGCACGTTTAAAACCTTGAGTAAATAAAATCACAATAAAATGTCGTGCAACCCGAAAGAGTAGTAGGACGCGGTGCTTAAAAAACACTAAAAAATATATATATTTTATGTTTTACAGATGAATATATTTCTTATAGAGGTGAAGGAAACTTTATCTTAAAATATATTTCTAAACTAGTCTGGATATTATTTATAATGTTAAACGATTCTCAGCCGCCATGAGAAAGATGTATTGTGATCGCAAAAAAAAATGATTTTCATGATTAATGGCGACGTTTCATAATGCCCTGGAACTGAAACCTTTGTTTTTCCAATTCTGTATATCTGTATCTTGGCCTAGGGCCGAAATAATTCTAACGATAGTGATAAAACTTGATATTTAGTATTTTCATAAGGTCCCAGCGAGGAAATTTTAGAATTAGATATCCAGCCTTAAGATTAAGTGTTGTTTAACTAAGACCAAAAAGAGAAATGATCGATTTTCTTGAAATTGACCTTAAAGATTTTGATTAAAGTTGGTATTTAGGTACTGATTAGCATTACAAATAAAATAATTCATCTAATTTATCCAGGAAAATAGCTTTGACATTACTTTACATTAGGGGGTATGTTCAGTTTTGGTCATATGTCAACATGCCTTTGAGATAAGAATTAACTTACCGAGCTCATAGAAAAGTTGTAGTGTTGTTAAAAGTTAAAAATAATTTATCTGAAATATATTTGTAAAAAAACACACGATAGTTTATGAGAAATTAGTAGATATATTTTTAAAACTGAGGTCTGGGAAAATTATTGCATTGCTCTTTAGTGAATAGTAATGTTAGATTTTTTTTATCAATATGTTTCTGTAAAAGTGTACATTATTTAATTCATACTCTTGTTGGAATGTTTTTGCAAAAAGGTATATTATTTTATTTCACATTTCTTACGGGTTTTGAGTAAATATATCCATTTTTAGCCAATGGAGAGAGATCATGTTGTGAACCATATATATATTTTTTAATATTGGTTTTATAGAATGTCAAATTTAATGATTTTACTACGAGCTATTTATTACGTGCTGTAGTGCTTTGTATTAAATACATTTTTTAAATGTCGTTCCGATTTAGCTCTATTCTCTGTTCTATCCAAATATAATTATTTTAGTAATTAACTTTTGTAAATTTGGTTGTAATTTTCCCACAAAGTTGCACGATAGCATAATAGCAAATATACATTTATTGATCAAACCTGAAATACTGATTTACAATTTTAATTGACAAAATACGAACGTTTATTAGAATCTCGTTTATATGTCAATTTGTATATTCTTAGTAATATTTATTTGCAAAGTTTTTAGTTTTTATTGTAAATTTGTTGGCTTACTAACCATAAAATTCGATTTTTATGGAAATAATGGTTTTTTCGTTTTTACAGATAAAATTATAAAATCTAGACTTTTTATTTGGCTTGTATGATGTACGTTTGTATGTTTTTGCTTGGCGCTAAAAAGGTTCAAAATTTATTTTAGAATAATTTATCCTTAAATTTTTGTTTCATAAACCATTATTAGATAAATATGATCGCATTTTCACCGTACATATTAATTGCGTACTACCCACTTCAGTGACCGCATGGTCTAAGGCGCTAATCTCGCTATTGACTAGACTAACGATGAAGGGGAAATCAAAGTTCGAACCTCGATCGGGTGTACTGAGGGTGGGTTTTCAAAAATTGTCTTCTATTCTTCATCCATTAAAATGAGAGTATAGTTCCTTTAAATATAACCTTACTCATCCTAAAACTATTAATGTAATTAGCACATAAGCGTATAGCTCAAACCGGTAGTAAGATGCAATGATAAAATAAAATTACATATTAATGATGCAGATTTTATATCACGATAAATCTATCTATATTCCTTCCTTTACTTTTAGACATTGTTGATGCCTGCCGATATAAAATTTAATAAAAACTGGATATGTTAGCTCAAATATTATTATATATTATAATAAACTTTTAGAATGTATTGACAATTTAATTAGATCTCTCTCTTTATAAAGGATGTACTTTAGCATGAGGAATCCACTTCATCGGTGTAGAAGAAACCCAAAAACAATTTAAAAAGTCCATATAAAAATAATTGTCCCATTTTACCTTGTTTCCTAGAAATAGCCATGATTGTACTCCAGTAATGTGGAGCTGACCAACGTTATAGAAAGTGCTCAAAATGGTCAAATTTGGCCCGAATGTAAGCCTGAAGTCGTCGTGTCGTAGAATTCAGCACTGTCTTTTAAGAAAAATACCAGTGTTTATTGGATTCAGTAGCGGCCTTCTTATGTAAGTTAACGAAATATTTCAACGCTGGAAATAGCTGTTGAAGAAACAATCGAGTTTAATTGACCCCACAAATAAAAATGTAATGGGTCTAATTCTGAGAAATGGTCAGGTCCCTCACGATCTGTCTGTTAGATCGTTGGTTGAAGAAATGTTTGGCTTCTCAGCTAAAACGTGCAATTATGTTACATAAACAGTTTAGTGAAACTACTTGGCTGTATCTTGGAAACAAGGTCAAATGGGACACATGTGTATACGATTTTTTTTCACTATTTTTGTGTCTCCTGCTCACCACTGAAGTGGGTCCTACATGTTTACATTATGCATAAAATTTGTAAAGTTCTAATAACTAATGGACAACTAAATATACATTATCGGAACCTACATTCTATTTTAGCCATGCCTATTAATTTATACATGAACAAATTAGGGATTAGACCCTAAATCCTTAGACTTTCTTAACTCCTTAAGGATATTAAAGATTTGAATATTCATGCAAATTTAGTATTCAAGATTCAAAAATAAAAATGTGTTATTTTTCAAACATTAATACTAAAATTTGTTTTAGGGCTCTAATTCTGCTTATTGTTGATTTAATCCCTCAACATAAGTACTGGAATAGCTTAGCAACCAAACCCCAGACCATTAATTTAACACTTAACTGAATGCATATGTGTTATGGTAACGGAATTTTTGGCGGAAATTTTAACGTTTAGCTACTTTACTGTTTATATTTGTTATAATTCTGGTTTATTCATATTTCCTCTTATTTTCATACTTTTTTTCAAAGATTTGGATTCAAGTTCAATATTTGAAATATGAAGATTTAGATTCGTAAAATAGGGCATTTGACCCACATATAGAATGAATATATAGCTAATACCATTTAAATGCATCAATATAATATTTACATGAAAAATAACAATTAACTACACATTGTAAAGTTAAAACAAAAGGATTCAATATACAGAAAATTACTGTGCTGGGTGGGTGAGTATGTGATCACGTGGAAGGTTATCGTAACCGCATATCTATCTACTATAGTGCTCCGGGAGTAAGTGATTAAAAAAAGGATTACTTAAAGTGCAAAAATAAGTGCAAAAAGAACCATTCTTTGCTCCTCTGGATGGTTTTGAAAAATATATATGAATACGTTTGATCAACGTGTGATGCTTCAACCAATAACTTGTGCACAAAAATAATATTTATATTGTGTAGCCTTAGTTAATTTTGATATAAACTACTTTTAAAGATTAGCTTCAAATTTACTGTGAGTATAGATTTTTTTCTGCCATTAGCCGTTTAAATTATACTACCATTATATGTTAATATAATTACGAGACTATTTAGTGAGAAATATTTCTATATATAAGTCTTAAATTAATTTACTGATACAGTTTCTTGTGTTATATTCATTAGTTAAGTGTGATAGTCACTTTTATTTTCATAAATATATAGCTTGGATACTTTATACATTAACATAAGGGTCAAATACATATTCTTAGTATGTTTTAGATGAAGTTTTTCTTGAAAAGTATTTGTGCTTTCCCTTTGTGTGGAGCTATGTAATATAAATAGGACTTTGGGCAGGGCTATACTTGATACCAGAACATCAGCACGCAAAGCCTTTATGTAACGGGTAAGGTCCGACCCCGGATAAAGTCAATATTATCCAGACAATGATGACGTTATCCAAAATAAGTCAATAATGTTGAGTGAGAGGTGATTGAATAATTTTTATCGAAGTTTATCAAGATAATATTGATATTATCCACCCACACTCAGATTGAGCTAATTTATATGGTTACGCTAGGTTAGTTAGGTTAGGCTAGGCTAAGTTAGATCAAGTTAGGTGAGTTTAGGCTATTTTAGATTAGTTTAAGTTAGGCTAGGTTAAGCTAGGTTAGTTTAGTGGAAAAAAGCATAAAATGAGGCATTTTGAATGTTAATGCACTGATACGTTCTAATTTACTGTCCAATTTCGAAATATTATTTCAAAATAAAATTCATATAGAAACTTTGCTTAGTTTTACAAATATTATTCCACGTTATCCAAGTCTTGCTGGCTAGTGCCGATATTATCCAGATAGTGTCGTAAATGAGATAAATTACTTTCTATTTCTGACTTGATCCACTGCATCCGGCTAATGCTGACATCTCCCGGCTAAAATTGACATTATCCAGATTCCGAATACTACCTTTAATATATACAGTTTAATTTTCTGGGGATTATCAATTTAGCCCTACTAATCTTTTAGTCATACTAATTAGACCGCATTGCCTGTTCTAATTTGGCCCTATCAACAAACAATACTTTCCTTCTGCTTTAATAAAGGTTTATTTTGTTGTGTCAGAGATTAGGTTAAGCTAGTAAAATGTTTTCAATTTGGTCTTCAAAAATAAAATAATATATAGGTTTTTAAAGGCCCTTCCTATAAACAATGGACTGTGTATGTAGAGATGATAATGATACGTGATTACCGTCTAGTTTGGTAGCAAAATTGAGCTACTTTTATTTATTTTATTTAGCACCTCGTCTTACTACCCGTTCTGGTTATACGCTTAACCACTAATTATACTAATGGATTAGGAATCGGGAAGGTTTAATTTAGAGGAAGTGAACCCACACTTGCTTGGAGAAAGAGTATAAAACCATTTAGAATAAAACCACCCCCAGTTTACCCAACCGAGAGTCGAACCTCGATCTCCCAGTCTTCAGCAGTATAGCATAATGTAACAATAAATGCCAATGTTGACAACTTTTAAATAGTCTATTCCCTTTGGTTTGTAAACTCAAACAATAATGTTACCATTAATGTTTCAGTATTCGCGGTAGGTTAGTAGATACAATAAATAGCGTGTGTTTACTTTACTTCGCGATTTAAATTCCAGTCACGCCAAACATCACGTGACAGGCTTGCGATTACCGTTCGTTCCGCCGCCTCCTCCAATTCCTAACTAATCAGCCCCTAAAAAAAAACATGGTCGCGTTCCAATGGTCTCACGTTCCTTTCCCACAGACAAGTGGCTGAATCAAAATACGTCGTCTAAATATATTACTAGAATTAGGAAAGCAATTCACGTTTCTAGAGTACATCATACAAATAAAATACAAGTATTATGTCCGTATACTAGTTTCTCATACGATATTAATCTTATATTCTTTATTTAGTTTGAAGTAATGTATGTATGTTTAATATAATTTATATATAGGATAGATATAATCTCATAATATCAAGAAAACATTAGTTGATCTATATTTGAATATCCATACAAATGTTGGTACTTAATTTTACATAGATTTTTTAAAAACAAAACCTACAAGATTAGTGATTCAACACAATATACACTCATTTACATTTAATGTAAACATAATGAATAAACGGACCCATGGTGTAGTAGTCAATGCACCGGGTTACTAGCCTATGGGTCTAGGGTTTGATTCCCGGCTGGTATCTTGTGTACTTTTACCGAAAGGGGAATTACCCCAACGGTCACCAGGTTTTGGTCAGTTAGGTTAAAAGTGTTACCACTGGTTCCACACCCTCATTCCCACTATCAACACCATCTTATCTAATCGGGAAATGGAAAGAGCCTCTACGGAAAGGATGTACGATTAGTACATTCGGGCGTCCCCTGGACAACGGTACATTAGTAGGCTACTCGATAATCTTTCTACTATTGGGCTATGAATGATGTAGCCC
The DNA here is from genome assembly GCA_902141385.1 of Timema californicum. Taxonomy (NCBI): domain Eukaryota; kingdom Metazoa; phylum Arthropoda; class Insecta; order Phasmatodea; family Timematidae; genus Timema; species Timema californicum. The sequence continues at coordinate 34,007 of CABFOW010000534.1, read as the reverse complement.
AGACGCGCAATATTATTATTAATCTAATTATATTTTAACTTGATAAACAATGATAATTCGTTTTATATCTACTTATTTTAGCACCTCTTTTGGGCTATAAGCATTTTCACTAATTACTCTTATATGTTAGGGATTAGGAAGGATGAATTTAGAGCAGGCGTACCAGCCCCCATTTCTCATAAAAATAGAGTGGAAAACCACCCTAAGGACAATCGAAAGAGATTTGAACCTCAATCTCCCCTTTGTCGAAAATGCAGTCTATTGTGATATTGACGACCTAGATCATTCGACCACGGAAGAGGGATATATTTTATTTAATATACTGTATTGTTTACTATTAATATATGATTTTATTACCTTGATATGATGGCTATGAATACTTAATTCTACCTTAAGCATACATTTACATCTTAAACAAGAAACTGGAAGTTAGCACAAAAAGACGAATTAGCGGGCCTATAACGAAGGGTGTAAGCAAAACACATCACAGGCGTTAGTAAGAGAAGAGATATACTATAAATTTCACGTGGAATATGTTCACGAAGACTGACACAACAATAAGCTTTTAAGTTGATAAATGTCCAGAAAAATAAAACAGAGCAGCAAAGTTATTTGATATCTTCAGGCAACAAGAATTTCACAATGCACGATTAGAAAGTTTAAGGAGTTCTCAAAACTGATGACAATGTTTATCAGGGCCACAGCTAAAGATAAAGTTTTAGTAACATAATTTTATAATGAGATAGAATATTTTATCTTAAGGAATTGTAATTCCATTTTATATCCTGAAGATAAACACAGAAACACAATCGATAATGTTTTGAAACAACTGGTTTTACATATAAAACAATTTGATGTGAGCTTATTCATGGAGTCCGTGTTCGAATCCCTGTTCATGACCTATAGGAGAGATTTATTTTAGCACCACGTGTTACTACACGTTCGAATTATACGATTATGTACTAATTATGATAATAGTTTTAGGTATTAGAAAGGTTATATTTATAGGAAGTGTACGTACATTTGCGTGGAGGAAGGGTAAAAACAATGTTTGAAAAACCAACCTTACTACATCCAACCAAGATTCAAACTTCGATCTCCCCATCACCTGCAGTCTAATCTACTGCGATAGTAGCGTGCTAGACTATGCAGCCACCAAAATGGGGGAGATATTAACTAACCCAACCGTACTTTGTTAGAGTTACATATAATCAGATCTTAGATTACAGGTACTCAATAGAAAATAAATTATTTAAAACAAAAATTATCAAACTTAACCAAATTATAAACAAATGTTTTGGAAGAATATTAAAAATTTAGAAATAATAATATATGGCATCCTACTAATATATAAAAGTGAACTATCTGTTAATTTTTAAACTTAAAAACCACTAAGTCAATCGTTCTGGAATTTCACATGGCCAGAGCTCAGGCATCCAGTTAACATATAGGGCTAATTTAAATTTTGTATCTCCGTACTTTTGTATTAATGAGAAGATTAATTGATAAACCACTGTAATTTAACCAATGCCCAACTATGCATCTAATTAATTTTACTAGTGTTTGCTATGATTGAAAATTAAATGTAGTTAAATATTTGAAAATAAAGGTTTTTATTATTTTTATAGCAATGTTTGATACACAGATAAAATATATGTTGTGGGTTTGTTTAGATATAAATAAAGTTTAAATTTCATTGTAAACTTGTAATTTTCTAAATTAAATAAAATAAGTATTACATATTTTATTAATTATATTATTGATGCGTAACACATAACAGGGGCTACCTACTTTAAAATATATATTTAGTGACATGATTTTAAATATAGCAATCAAGTAAAATGGGTTCTTATTCATTATTTTAGATTTACTTAGATAATTATACTTTTAAAAGTGATAAATACTACTATATTATATATTTGGCTTCTTTAGCTGTGGCTTTTTAGTTTCAGACCAAACACATACATTTATATGGTGTGGGCACATTTGAATAGTTTAAAAAACAGGCACAAAAACATGTTATACAAGAGCAGGTACACAGGCATTAAAATATTTTATGTAGGTTCGGCGAACCTTTGAAGACTATGACAGGCGCGAGCACTACACAAACACTGCAACATAACAAAGATAGGTCATGGAAGCAATCAGTGTGGCCAACTATCGGCATGACAGTTCCCTCACGAGAGAGACATACAAGTAAACAAACTTTTCCCACAAAATCACTAGTTTTGGGACGAGTATTTTCAAAGTGATATTTTTGTGATTTCCATCAGGATTTTATGCTAGTCTACCTCAAAAGTTTTGATTTAAGAATCAATCTCTGACCCACGTTATTTTTTGCACAACGCGAGGGACTCCAGAAACAACCGGGGTCCAATGTGGTGCAAAAAATCGGTATGTTAGGTTCTTAGGACCAGTTTCATATTCAGACTTGGTACGCCTCAAGTGCGGAGCTTTACTAAAACAAGACGACATCTACCTAAACCATAATAGAATGGGCCAGTTTCGCATATGAAACTGGCCCATTTCCTTCTGGTCTAGTTAGTTGTCTTGTGTTTGGTACCAAGGCGCACTTGAGGCACACACATTCGGGACCTCTAAAAACTTAATCTTTAGCTCACAAAGGGAATTTTTATGAATCTATATAATCTGAACTATTTGAAGATTGGTTGTAAAACTGATATTTAGAAAGTAAAAAAGTTATCGGTGAAGTTAGTAGAGTTAAACTCCGGTTTTCTTGGGCCAGGCTAAATAATTAGTGTGGCTAACCACGTCCCTTATTAACATTTTTTTATCAGTGAAATAATAAGCTATGCTTGAGAACATTTTGAACATATCATTTCAATTCTACGTTAATACAACAGTTTATATGAAAGTATTTGGTCACATTTTTTTCATAAAACGGGGAAAAAAATACCCTGCCCTCAACTCTTGTTCCCTACATCCCCATCCTTGCCATGCTAATTGAGTAGAGGCGATAAACGTTAAACGTAGAGTACGTGTGCCCCCATTTGCGTGGAGAGAAGTGTGTAAAACACCTCAGAACACTCGATTGGGATTAGAGTTTGTACCTTACCGCCACCAATAACATTAAACTAGATGACCTTGACAATCAGCCTACGTGCATACAGGTAAGGGTTTGGTAGACTCTGATTCACAATGTAATAGAGAAAAGAGAATGACTTTAGGTCAAAATGTAGCCATTTTAAATTTTATATAAACTGAAGTGGTAAAAAATTCTAGTTTCAAAAATACATTGACAAAAGAGATATATTTTATAAAGTAAGTTGGCGACACTGATCACTTGAGTTTAAAACCCACAACCCGGTCGTTCGACGTCGATTCCGTCGTCGCAGAGGAGTCACACAAAGACGAGAAAGAGAGAGAGAGAGAGTGTGAAATATACGACCATAGACAGACAGGGAGGAAGGGGTGCGCCAGGGGAGGCGAATAATGAGTAGAGAGAGAGAAAGATAGAAAAGGTGGGGGGGGGGGGGGGGGG
>CABFOW010000534.1:7981-30421 GCA_902141385.1 Timema californicum | reverse complement strand
AGAACTGTAATGGAATCACCGAGAGTCCCCGCCATGACGGAAACCGGCGTGGCAACGAGAGACGAGCTGCTGCTACAACTGCCGACGACGACGATCTCTTCCGACGCGTTCTCGAAGCTCGTCTGCCGGCTGATACAGGCAACACTGGAGCTGCTACAAGACGGCGAGGAGCCCGTGGAACGACCGTCGCTGTCGAGCGCCGCGACGCCGGGCACCAGACCCAACAGGCAGTAAGGGTCGCTGAAACCTGTCACAAGGGAACGGTGGGAGGGGTTACATACCTCTTTTCTATAGATAAACAAACCGTGGCTAGATAGATCCCTCCTGAAAAAATAAAAAAAATATCCAAATCGTTGGAAGACAAATTCTGTTTCACAATATTTCCCACTCTAGTTTTAATCTTGCACATTCTTGGAACACATTTTTCTCCTTGGCTTAGGTAATCGTTTTTCAACCGGTGTGCTGAGGCACAATGGTGTTCCACTAAGGGTCAGCAGGAAGCATGGGGGAGGGTCGAAAAGAAGAGTTTTAGAAATAAAAATATTTAAAAAAATCATTATTATTTTTAGCAATTGAATTTTTAAACATAATCTTAATACTAGTTTTTTAAATTATAAAATCTCTACTTAAAAAATAATGATGGTGTGCTTTCACAATTTTAGCACCTTTTTCAATGTGCCATAAGCTGAAAAAAAAAGGTTGAATAGTTTTTTGATAGTACCCATTTATCGGCAAAGGTTTATGTGCGAAGATCCGGGCAACACAGCTCACAGATAATCTGTAAAACATAAATACAATCTCATTTGAGTAATAATTGCGAACATACTTATAGTGAGATTCTAGTAGTAAGGAACTTTTAGAAAATACATACACATTATTTTGCGATCGACATTGGTTTTATATATTCTTGATATGAAATTGTAGGTGTTGATTTTATCCACTAAAAGCGACAGTTGCAGATAATAGAAATGTATTTATAAATATAATAAACATTTTATAGTAAATTTATTAACCAGCAAATAATTTCCTTAAACTCTATTAGGTGGCCACCTGGTCTAACGCGTTACTCTCGCATTAGACTAGATTGCCGATGATGGGGAGATTAAGGTTCAAATCTCGGTCGGGTGTACTGAGTGTAGTTTTAAAAAATGTTTTTCCACTCTACCTCCACGAAAATGCGAGTACACTTCCTATTAATTTAAGCTACCCAATCCCCAAATCCATTAGCATAATTAGTACATAAGAATAAAACCCGAACGGTTAGTAAGACGTGATGCTAATAATAATAAAAATAATAAAACTTGGTGCCTACCAAGCTATACTGCAATGGATAAAGATATAATAAACACATATATACTTTTTTAACAATTTTTTTTTGTACTATAAAAAACATTAAAATAAATATTTGTTCATTCATCAGCCTATAGTTTTGCAATAACTTGACGAAAATTACTTTCCTTACAAAAAAAATAATATTTTTTTCAAACACATTGCTTTAGTTTATTATCATCATTATTTAGAAATTGCTTTTATAAAACATTATGTTTTCTTGAAAGTTATGTTGAAAATAGAGAGCGTCATTAAAACTTTTCTTAATTATTCATTAAAATCACGCAGTGTTCTATTTGATATCTTAGTCAGATAATATGCAGTACATTTTCTTAATATAGCTCGTATTATTTCAAAGGGAAATGGTGCTACAGTAATTTCTCTACAAAACAAAAGTCAAACTATTGTATAACATCCCTTAAATAACAGTTCCTTAGCTCGACAATTCCCATGACCACTTCATCAGTTTAGTTTTTGCGACCTCCGTCGCACCCATAAACCGCTCTTAATCTACCGGTTTGTTATATCGTAAATAAAACGTTAGCGGTATCAACTGCCTGACATTTAACAAGATTAACCCAAGAGGCCACCTCCGTTGTATTACGTATGTGGAGTGTAATTTACGGACGTGGCGGAGTGCTGTGGATAACGAGAAGGACATATTACGTAACCGAACTATGATTTCATTACAAAGTTTCGCTTTGTGTGAATACTCGAGTGTTTATAGAGGTGGTAGGGGTACGGGATTTTGACCCATTTACTAAAATGAGGTGTAGGGTGGGCGGGGGAAAGGTCCCCTGTTTAGATAAATTCCATTCCATTTAATTGATGTACCATATCTATAATGTTGTATATTGTATTAGGTTGAATACCCACTCGTAACTTTCACACGAACACACAATGAAACCTATTGTGGAAAGTGTTATAATTTTTTTTTTGATAAAATAACTTGGTTCTTACCCCTATTTATCTCATTTAAAACAAATCGACATTTTTCAAATATACTAAGAATAATCAAGACATTGATTTTTTAAATCTTTTTTGACAATTTGAAATATTCTGTTAAAGTCTTATTAAAATATATATTGTTAACTAATGATTAAATAAATGTAAATAATTAAAGCTATATTTGAAATTTATTATTTATTTATCTCTGTGTATAATTTTCTAATGCGTGTGTGTGTCTCTCTACACAACTTCTGGAAGCCATAGAATGGTGAAACTTAGCACATTTATAGAATATACCACGGCACAGAACCTAATTAAGCTAACTTTAGATTTTTTTTTCTGATACATTTTTTAAAATATTCCGTGAATTAAAAGAACGGGGTGTGGTGTTTGCGTTTTCAGTTTATAGTAAACATGTACTTTGCATTCTAATTGTTCAAGTTTAGTTTACCTGTTGCTGACAGGTTTAAAATACTAGTAATTCATATTTAAGTAAATAAGTTTAATGTTTATAAAACTAATAGATTAAAGAGTGTTATCAAATTTAAAATCTAATGGAACTTTAGATAAACAGTTTGTTTAGTATTAAACATTTATTTGATATTTTAAACACAATCTATGACACACTTTGTAGGTCGAATAGTCTAAGGAATCACTCATATAATATACTGGACTACCGGTTACGGATAGATTGGAGTTCTAACCCCGGTCAGGTGTGTTGAGGTTGGTTTTCCTAAATGGTTTTACAGTTTACTTCAACGCAAATGAGAGTACACTTCATCTAAATTCAAACTTATTCATCCCTAAAAGCCTGACGTAATTAGTACACACCTGAACGGGTAGTATGACGTGGTGACCAAAAAAACAAGATATAAGGACTAAAATACCCTTTAATTGAACTTGAGAAACTATTCCCCGTTATTTAAGAAAGCGTAAGAAAAAAAAGACGACCCTGTCGATATTTAAGCCGAAGGGTTCAGCGACTTAATTCATACATATCAAATCATGTAGCTATTTCTAAACTTGGAAGTGGGGATAGTTAAAACAAGAAAAACAAGCTACCTTAAATATTATAAAACTAATACCTTTATTGATATCACTTATTTTGTTCAAACGCTTTAGTTTAGTAAGCCTCTTTTGAAATTAAAATCGTATTATATTGATTAAAACAAATTAAGCACACGTTTGAATAAATAACTACTATTTTACTCGTGAATAACAATAAACGCTATCAAATAAATATTATTTAATATAAAATTGATGAACTGGCTAGTGGAGATAGGGAGAAGATAAGGCATGGATATCAACATAAATAAGTCAAAAGCGATGGTGATTTCAAAAAACTAAAAGCTGTTGAAAATCAAAATTGGACAACAGGTGTTGGAAAACAAATGGTAGTTCAGGTAACTGGTATGTCTGTTGACAAAGGATGACTACTGCACCAAGGAAATTAGGTCAAGGATCACCGTGGCCAAGGAAGCTTTCAGCAAGAGGAGGTTACTGCTGACCACCAAGTTGAGTTTGTAACTGAGGAAGAAACTGATTAAATTATACATATGGAACATCGCACTGTATGGAGCAGAAGCTTGGACTCTCAGGATGATGGAGAAGAAATACTTGAAAAGTCTCTAAATGTGATGTTGGAGAAGACTTGAGAAAATCAGGTGGTCAGACAGGGTGACAAATGAAGGAGTTCTAAGAATAGTGGGTGAGAAGAGAACTATTTTGGATGTGATTCTTAGGTGCAAAGGAAACTGGATTGGGCACATCCTTATGAGAAACTATCTTCTACATGACGTTATGGAAGGAAAGGTTGAGGGAAAGAGGAGCTTAGGAGGAAGAAGGGTTAAAATATTAGATGACAAAAAGAAAATTATGGAAGCTGACAAGTTCACCGACAAAAGGAATGGACCTTTCGTAAGACAATACACCTCGTAATAAATAAATATATATCCTAGAAACATCTGAACCTCCAAGTATGAGTCATCATTATTGTTATATACACTAACAGTGCTTTTATAGTTTAGACTTAAAATTCGTGATATTCTGCTGGCAGCTTATGTTGTTATTTAATTAATACCAAGTCTATCCCTTCAAACACAAACCATTTATACTGGAAACAAATAATAAAATGGCAGTAAAAATACAAAGTCTAAGTTACATGTTTTTTTTAGTAATTCTATTAAATGAATTTACTATAAAAATAAATAAATAAAATCTATATGCATCTAAAAAAAGTTTTGATAATATAATGCAATCTTATTTTACTATACCAGATTCTATAGGATGTCAACTTTGCTTCTTAGGCATCAAGCAATCACACTAATCACCAAGGTTGTTGGTTGTGTATAACTTTAAATTCCAAATTAATAACTTTTAACCAAGTCCTTGTGTGTGATGCAGTTCTAGCTTATTTTATTTCAAGGTGATTGTGTTATATCCCCTGAAACGATACAGTGTTACAACCAGTGTACCAGAATTGTATGGCATATTGCTGCCTAGTTCTATCTCACGGTGCCTGCATCTTATATCCCCTGAGAAGATTCAGTGATGCAACCCGTGTAAACACAATTGTATGACATATTGCTTGCTCGTTCTAACTCACGGGGTTTGAATATTAATCCCCTGCAAATAAATGGTGACGCAACCGTAATAAGCACAGGTATATGACATATTGCTTGCTCGTTCTATCTCACGGGGTTTGAATCTAAATCCCCTGCAAAGACGCTGTGTCGGCCTGTGTAAACAAACACAAGTATTATGATTATTATGTTAATGTCTCACTCTATCTATCACCCGGGTTTTTATTAGTGGTTATTTCCTTAACATTGTCTTTATGATACAAATCCAATAATAGTAAGAATACTTTGTTTTTTTTACCCACCTCAATGACCAAATGGTCTAAGGCGTCACCCTTGCAATATATTAGATTGCCGATGATGGGAAGATCAATGTTTGAATTCCTGCCAGGTGTACTGTGTTTTTTTGCTATAGAGGGCCACTTTACTTCCACACAAATGCGGGTACACTTCCTATAAATTAAACCTTATTCATCATTAACACATTATCGTAACATACGTGCATAGCGGTAATTATAGTAGGAAGTGTTGTTAAAAAAATCTTTACAAATATAATTACTTCTATCAATGTTATTTTGAAATGATGAATCAACTAAGTTAACTCAGCACCAGTGTGTTTGACTGGCGTAACTAATTTAGGCAAAAGGGGTCACATTCGGATCCCGGATGGGTGCAATGAGGCTGATTAACCAACGAGGATTTTTATTTATCCTTCATTAATTTAAATTTTGATAAAATTTATCTTAATTACTTTGTTGATTCCGATCCTATTTGATTAATATTAATGACCATTGCGTCAGACATACAACTAAAAAAATATGACACAGAGGCAATTTTATTTTCAGTGTGGTTATGGTGTAATTTATGGTAAATTCTTATAGATTTCACATAACATAATGAAATATGCCAGAATATATATATATATATATGTATATATATATATATATTTATATCTAAATTAAAATATTGTTTTTTGTAATATTTTTTATGAATTTACTAAATGTGAAGAGTTAAAATGATGACACTTATATAAGGTTGTATTATGTATGTAAAGTTGTTCACTCGACCATTTTGACTTAATTTTATTTTATATTTCAATACCTCTTCTAGTTACAATTAAATTTTGTCAGGTTTAGTGTTATAGAAATAAATAAAGAGAATTTATAGAATATTCATATTTAGATCTTTTTCTTAAAATATTGTTTATTATGAAAAAAGATGTAGTCATTGATTAATTACAACGTCCTTCCTTACCTTAATATGCGAATGCATGGAACGCGTGCTAAGGCTCATCATATCTTCACGGTTTCTTTTAACAAAACACTCTTTTTGGGACAAATTAAATAATATGTCACATCAACAGAAATATTTAGTTTGATTTTCTATATATAGCAATATAAACAGATTTGTTTTTTTGTGTCGTAATTATTGCTCAATTTGAACAGGACTTTTCTTATTAATTTAAAATGTAACTCTGATCATAACATATATTCAAAAACTTTTAAGATTATGATTTGTAGAATATTGAAATAATTTTTTTTTTACTGAAGCAGTATATGATATATTGTGGTATAGTTATCAAAGTTCTTGGCTCCAAATTTAGAGATACCAGGTTCAATCCCCAGCGTTTACAGCATTTATCTATGAACCAGTGGGTCTGGAACGGCGTCAAACTCAGCCTCATGAGGGCAAATAATCAGCTACATGAATAAATAAGTTGTATTCCCTGTAAAATAAACCACCATTAAAGGTGGTGTCAACTCGGTCGGTAAAGCTCACTCCATGGAGTTATTTTTATTTATTTATAACTGCAGCGTACACCTCAATTAAATGTTGTCCCTCCATAATTAAGTTTATTTCTACCGTGTCTGCACCAATAGCGGTTCGTGTATAGGCAGAACTGCAGCACCCCCTATTTCCACTTGATGTTATCGATAACATTTAATATTATGAGTCCTTTTTTATTTAATTATTTCTTTATTTTTGTAGTACAATATATATTCCATAAGCTTAATGCCAGTACTTCAGTAGCCATCCCCCAGTTTATGAAAAATATACAAAAGTCTTTGTATAAAACTGTGCACTTCACAGTGCCAGTGACGTGTTGTTTGACTGTTGTGCGCATGCGCACATAGGAGGAGGGTAGGGAGGAAGGCGGGACTTCCAGGTAGAGAGAGAACTGTTGCTCTTGCAGTGCTGGCTCTGGTGTGATGGTGGAAGGACGTTGTTTTTGTTACTCAGAGTGTGTTGTGCTTAAAAACCATGTAACATATTCTTGAATGTGATAAAGTGTAGAAGAGTGTAGAATTACATTATTATTCTGCTTCTAGCTATTCTATTTGATTTTTTTTCGGTTCTTTTATTTAACAGTACTTGCTTGCAGTACGTTCAATGGAGAAAAATTTCCTCAATTGTCATCCAGAGATCAAGGAGAAATTTATTGAACTTTTTTGCGCAAATTAAAACAAGAAGAATGGATTTAATTTTTAAATGAATAGATCGGTCTTGAACTGTAACAATTTAAGTTAAAGTAAGTAAAAAATGTGTTTTTTTGTTAAGATTTTATCAAGTTCCTGAATAAAATTTCTTTTTATAAATGTTTTCCCCCCTTTTACACAATTTTAAAACAAAGGCTAAAAATCTTCCGAAGCAGCACCCTCACTAATTTTAGCTACGAGCCACCACTGGTCTGCTCAATACATCAAGCTATTCCATGTCTATCTCAAGTTTGTTCTGTTCCTAGCACTTGGGTTGTGTGCTTGTATTTCCAAGTGTTGTTTTTGGACCAGTGTACACTGTACAAGGACGTTTATGCCACCTTTCTCCTAGATATCGCGAGATAAGGACAAAAACAATACAAGGCTAACGTAGTAGGCCCCACCTCCACCCCTATTTCAGGGTTTTCTTAGAAGTCTGGTGTTCGAAGGACTAGGTTAAGTGGACGAGTGCGAGCCTTGACAAACCCACGACCCCCGGTGGGAGAGTTACGTTGTGTTGACGAGTTCATTCCATTAGGAAAATGGATGGCCACTCCCGACTTTATGTGTAGTCAGCCCAAACAAAACCCCGAGAGCATGGATGAAAAATAGATAGATAGATGTATTTATATAGATGTTTTTAGTATCCGATATATCGATCACTTTATCGATTTCTGTTTATCGGACTACAGATCGGTATCTTTGACTAGTGTTTATCATTACTGGCTATTAATCTAAAGGTCCCGGGTTTGATTCACGGTGCGACTATAGGTATTTTTCCCGAAGGGGAATTGTTTCTCTGGTTAATTAGTTTTAAGGATTATACTGGAACCAAATAATAATCATAATCATCGTCATCATCACATCATCTCAGTGGAGTGAAGTAATTGCACCTCTATGGTATCCCAGCCTCAGAAGACGATTGTATATCCGCCACTGCCAATAGAAACCAGAAATATCTAGCTGACAAACCATGGTGGACTACGCTAAACAAGAAATAAAAATTTGACTCTTCTTTAAAGCTTGTGAATTAAAAAAAAATTGAACGATTTCTTAAAATCTATTTTTATAAAAATATTCTATTATTTCCTTTTTTTTTTACCAAACTTATCTACTATTTTCAACATTAAAACATTAAAAAGTGAAGAGTTACAAGCAGTATAATTACAGAACAGCCATCTTAATAACACTATTACAACTCGCCCTGACCAATGCAATTCTATATATCGTAACTAGGTGATATATCGATATAACTTGATCAATATACTGTAGAGTTCGATCTATCAAAGTATGATAAATATATTGATAACATCTGGAAAGTTTAAATCCCTATTCAGGAAGGACCTTAGCGTACACTCCAGCTAACACTTATTAGAACTTTCCAAGCAATTGTTTTCAGACGCTCTGATGCTACAGTACAATATCCATAGGCAAAACATTATCTAACGGATAGAAAAGATACTAAATATAATTTAACCTATTCATACGCCAAGTCGTGTAATATAGAGCTGTTCCTTCTGATAGATATTATCAATACCTATAAAATAACTATAATAATATGGTAAAATGTTATTACTCTTGGTGGCATAAACATATGTTTGTATTTTCTAAAATTCCCTTTCTAATAAAATCGGATTGTAGCACCCTATAATATTTTTTTCCCTAGCACGTGGTCTTACTACCTGTCCATGTTATACCATTATGTACTAATTACGCTAGTGGTTTTTAGAGATAGAGGTTTTATTAATAGGAAATTTAACCGCATTTGAATGGAAGAAGAGTGGATAGCCATTTGAGAAAAACCACCCTCATTACACCCGACCGAGATTCAATCCCCAATCTCCCTGTCATCGGCAGTATAGTCTACTTTTAGAGTAGCACGTTATACCATGCTGCCACCCCAAGTGGGTTTGATAAATATTATACGGACAAAATTTCCCAAATTATTATTATTATTATTATTATTATTATTATTATTAGCACCGCGTCTTACTACCCGTTCGGGTTATACTCACTTACGCTAATGTGTAATGGTAGGATGATTGCGAGATGAAATGGAGGACCTACAGTTTAACGTGGACTCCGAGCCACGGTGGAGGCCTGGCATTCCCCACATTCACAAGATGTCTTGTCAGAGGTGAAGGAAGGGTTTGACAATCAGATAAATCTGTGCCTGGACCGAGGATTGAACCCCGGCCGCCAGCACAGAAGTCTGACATCTTACCCCTAGACCAACAGCTCACCGCCCAAATGATTGAATACATTAAAGTTGATAAAAACAGTTGCATTGTATAAAGTTACCAATGGATGGTACGCAAGAACGAGTTTGCGTGTTGTTTGAGTGCTAGTGTAGTGTAAATTTATATTTACTGTTTAACCTTAATATACAGGGTGTTACAAATAATAATTTAATAAGCGTACAATACTGACTTAAGTGTGCTTTTATCCGGCTTAAGGCATAGAACACATATGCTATTTTCCTTACTCACGGAAGGCTTGGGTTGTATTTCAAACTAGGCGTATAAGAAGATTTTTTTTCACAAATGGTTTTCCACCTCTTTTTTTTTCATGCGAAATAAAGTAAATTTCCTCTTTAAGTCTACCTTTCATATCCATATTTCTCCATTATTGTAAATATGTGTATGGCCCGAATGACGTAATAAAGAAAAGGAAGTACACTATCACACAAAAGTACACTTTGTTTTATGTATTAATAGTCTCGATGGTAGCCCCTCCCCTCCTATTTCCTTCCCGCGTGTCAGTCGCAGGTAACCAACACGAGTGGGGGAAACTGTCGCGTGACAAAACGAGTCTCGTATCGTGCCAACTTACAGACAGAATGTCGGCTAGATAATACGTCTCGACGTTGTACACGCAGCCTTTTAGCGAAAATATTCTATTATTCTGGTGTTTAGCACTCAGCCCAAGGTAGTTTATTTTAAGTGACTCAGATTATTTGATTCTTTCTACTTCCTTTAGAAAAAGACTGAAAACTCTACTAGAAAAAACCCTAAAAAATACTATATTAATTTATGAATTAGTCATGACGGAAAACCCTCAAAGAAGAGGCAAAAACAGATAATTTTTTTTTACCAATTGGACATACGCTTTATTATTATTTTATAAATAAAAAACAAACAAATTTAGTCTAAATTCATCCATATGAGTGGTCACATGGTCTATGGAGTCATTCAATCAAAATACTTGACTATCGACGAGGTGAATAACGGGGGATATCCATCTGGATGTATTGAAGAAGGTTTTTTTCCTAAATAATTGTTTCCTAATCTCCCTTCATGAAAATATGGGTACTTTTCCTTCTGAAACTATACCTACCTCATCCCTATTCTATTAAATAATTTAATATATACGTATAGTTCAGATGGATACTGAGAGGTAGTGAAAATAAAATATAGTTTTAAATTAGGTTAATTTAAGTAGAATTATTTTCCTCTTCATTTTAAAACTGACACTCTTTAAAGAGCAAGAGCCGCAAGATGGTGACCTGGCGGTCTAGGGGTAAGGTGTCGGACTTCTGAGCTGGGGTCCGGGTTTCAATCCTAGGTCCAGGCACAGATTTATCTGATTACCAAACCCCTTCCTTCACCTCTGATAAGGCGTGTATTAATCACAACTTGTGACTGTGGGGAATGCCAGGCCTCCACCGTGGTTCGGATTCCACGTTAAACTGTAGGTCCTCCATTTCATCTCACAATCACCCTACCATTACACATTAACGTAAGTGCTTATAACCCGAACGGGTAGTAAGACGCGGTGCTAATAATAATAATAATAATAATAGCCGCAAGACCTATGACTTGGAGTGTATAATTAGAGTATACTCGTATATATCATAAAAGTTATTCAAGTGGTGGATCGTTAACATCGTGCCTAAAGTGCATACAAATTAATATGTTTAATTTAGTGCTGATAGTACATACAAGCTCTTATTTCTGACTCAGTGCTGATGTCTTACACGAGTTGACATGCCTGGCTTACTGCAAGGAACTGTATCGGACTACAACATTGGGTGTTGCAATGAAATGTGAATAGACTAGTTAATAAGTATATAAAGCAACCTAGGCACGTTTTCAAGCTGGATGATGAGATTGCCGGGGTGTAGACAGGTATTTTATCACCCTACTTAACTCCCACAACGCCATCACGTGCCCCCTATCAAGCTGAAGGGTTCGTATCACGTATAGCCTCAGAAGGAGAAATAAATGGCCAATCGTATTACTTTTCTTAAATCCCCGACCGACCACTTTTATATTTATTATTATATGTTACGAGCGTCTTTTAACATCCTATAAAGGAGCTCGATATTGTTTTAGATATAAGGCGACTATTACTGGGTAAAGGTTTTAGAAATATTGCTAGGTTATGGAGGGGGTAAAACTATCGAGACTTTAATAAAATCGACATTTTCCTTCCAGTACCAATATATATTTAATCGATAGTGTTTTAGAAATATACACACCTAGGTGGAGTAGTTAGCTAACGCGCTAGTTTCGTGTTGAGCTAGACTACCGAAGACGAGAAGATTGAGGTTCGAATCTCGCTCGGGTGAACTAGGGTGGTTTTTAAAAAATGGTTTTTCATTCTCCTTCCGCAAAAATGTGGGTTAACTTCCTTTATATTCAACTTTTTCAATTCCTAGCCCATTAGCGTAATTAGTACTTAAGCGTATAGCCTGAACGGGTAGTAAGACGCGGTGCTAAGTATTATTATTGTTTTAGAAATACAGCTAGATATGGAGGGGGTAAAACTATCGATTCTTTAATACTATCGATATTTTCCTTTAGATACAACTATATTTTTACTCGATATTTTTATTTCGATACTCTTACTTTTTTTAGTACCGCTTCTTACTACCTGTTCGGATTATACGCTTATGTACTAATTTTACTAATGATTTTAGGGATGAGGTCAGCTATATTTATGGGAAGTTTACCCGCATTTGCATGGAGGGAGAGTGAAAAACCATTTTGGCAAAATCAATCTAGATACACCTGACCGAAATTCGAGCCTCATTCTCCCCGCCATCGGCAGTCTAGTCTACTGCAAGTGTAGCGCGTTAGACTACGCGGACACAGACGCAGGGGATAATTTTATTTACACGAGTACTTATACCCCGGTATCGGATCGGTATTGAGTTTTTTAATGTATTATTAATAAAATTAAGAGTTTATTTGTGTGCTTGTCATGAGCATTGCATGATATGTATCGAACATGGAGGGCTGAAATTTAAACAGTAACATATGAGCTCCAACATATGCCCCGAGAAGCCAACCTTTTAATATTGTTTTTTTTAATTAATTGAAAACTGAATTGGAGGAAATAAAATGAAGAATTTATTTACGTCTGTTAGAAGCAAATAAAAGTGCTTCTGGTTGCGTGGCTACCCCGGTACAACACCGGATACTTATGCTAATGTAATATATTTAAGACTACACTCACTGCTGTTTTGAATAAAAGTTCTTTCTACTTCACTCGGAAATGAGTTAGTCATATAACTAAGCCCACCCTATATGACAATTTTGTGATATTTTTTTTTGTGATATAATATACGGGATATGAAAAAATATTTTATAATTCCATATTTTATTTATATTTAAAAGATATTAGATGTGGTAGAGTGATCAGAATTCCTGGTTACGGATCCAGAGGTCCCGGGCTAGACCCCCGGCATTTCCATTTTTTTTGATGAAAAGGTGGGTCTAGAACAGGGTTGAACACAGCCTCATTAATAAAAACGAGCTATTTATTTACTTATCCCCACGTCTTACTACCCGTTAGGGTTATACGCTTTAATAAAACTACCCCAATTTACCCAAGAGAGATTCGAACCTCGATATCCCCATTCTCGGAAGTCTTGCTCAACACTAAACTAGTACGTTAGTTAACTACACCACCAAGGCGGGTTAAAAATGATTTAATTGAATAAAAACGTAGAAAATCTTGTCTAAAAGAGTGAGATTACTGGCTGGAGGATTCATTGTGCTGGCTACATGACACCCTGTATTCGAAGAAGCTGAGACCATCTTCACTAGAAGAAAGCGGCCACTCGATATCGGGCTGACGTCATGAAGTTGATTAGATAAGTATAAAAAGTACTAGAAAAAACATTAAATTTTCGAACATAAAAAAATAATAAGACATTATATTTCCTGTTATTTTTTTAATCACCGTGTCTTACTACCTGTTCATGTTATCCGCATATATTATAATTACTATAATGGTGTAGGTATGAGTAAGGAAGAATTTTAGAGCTAGGAATCTACCCGCATTTGCGTAGAAGCAGAATGGGAAACCATTGGGGAAAAAACATCTTCAGTACAGCTGACCGGGCTTCGATCCCCGAGCTTCCGGTTGATCACCACGAAAGTCTAACACGAAAGAGACGCCTTAGAAATTTCGGCCACCGAAGCGGGATTCCTTACGATATTCTTAATGAGAAAAGTAGCCATAATTTTTCTTTCCGTACTAAATTATTATATACTAATAACCTTTTTGTGACAAACTTTAATACCTCATAGTATTATTAGAAATAATATCTACATTTGAAGGCTACATGGGGAAAGGGGGAAAAAAGTTTATTTGAGCTAATGTTGAGTTAGTGCTTCCATCTCTTAGACAATCATGAGACCTGTACAAAGCCCTTTAGATTATGCTTAAAAGAGGTCTCTGTTATATTTATATTAACTTTAAGCATAGTATTGATTTGGAAAATATGTGTAATGTGAATACTCCATTTGAGTAATTATTTTAGATGCGTATAACCTAAACAGGTAGTAGGACGCGGTGATAAAAAATTATTTACTACTTGAGAATAAAAATTGTGCATGTAAAATCCCTTAAATGACTCTGTACAGTTTTGTATATACAGTATTTAAAAAGTTATAATCAATTTGTTACTTTATTTTATATCCTTAGCCACCCACAGTTAAAAAAAATTCTTTTTAGAAATGTAGCTTATGATACAAATCAGAGATGTTCTGATGGATATATGTATTAAGTTTGGTGAAAATCCAGAGAGATTATTGAAACAATGTCTAGTTTGGTATAAATTGGTTGATTAATTAAAGGTTATACATTTTGTTTGAAATATGTTGATTATTTAAGAAATATAATGTTTGTTGTAACTCGGTTATATAAACAGTTTTAAGTTTGGTTGAAAGCTGTTAGTTATGTTAAGAATATAAATATTGCTTGACTTTATTTTTATCACCACTATAATAATTATTAGTTCTATCTAGCAAAAAAAAAATATCTCTAAATCAAGAAGACCTATGAAGCTGAAAATTTGCAGGCAAGTAGCCCACCACGAGTACTGGAATACATGGTAACCCAAAATTCTCATGGGAGCCTCCAAACTCAGAAAGTTTCCAAAAAACAAAGTTGAAAAAATATTCAAAGACAGAAGACCTCTAGGTAATTAAAATGTTTCATGCACGTAACCTCTCTCCAAAGAGGGTACAGTAATAACTGATGATCGAAAATTCACAAGGGGGGGGGGGCTCTAATAACCAAAGAGGCGTACAATAAATGTTGTTTATAATTAAATCTTCAATTGATGAACAGTTTCACACTTTTATTGGGGTAGATATTTGATCTATTGTAGATATTTTAATTTAAATCTGCCGCCCAGATTTTGAGGTTCATTAAAAAATAATTTCCATTCGCAATCATTATCAAACATTTCCAGCAGTACACATTACACAACCATAAATGAAGCCATTTATTTACAAACAGTAATTATGTTAGTTATTTAAATGATATAAATTTTGGTAGAAATCTGTTAATCATTTAAGGAACATAAATTTTGATGGTGATCTGTCGATTATTTAAAAAGTATAAGGAAAAAATAATAATATGGCTCCTTGTTTTTTTTATAGAAAAAATATTTTACAGTTGACGCAGAATGTATAAGCTGTATAATAGAATAATAATAATAACAATAATAATAATACTTGGTTAATAATGACAAACAAACCATTGACCGAGACCCAGTAAAACAAGTTCTACAGGATGACAAACTCATGGAACTGAATCAAAACAGAGTTGTTTGTCATGCAAGGGTAATCATTAGGTCAACATACATCACTGTCGCACCAACAGCAAAAACAACATCCGGAAGTCGATCCCGTAAACAGCGGGAAGGGAGAGATTTAGTTCAGATTAAAGACGATGAGGAAGGTAACAAAATTATATAGGACAAAGAAAAGTAACTAGATGGTCAATAGTGGCTTAGCGATCACATTTTCCTAAACTGTAAATTTTTCTTTTATAAGATTAACTTTAAAACTATATCAACAAATTATAAAATACGTTACTTTAATAGACCTCTATACAATGATTGTTTTTTTAGCACCGCGTCTTACTACCCGTTCGGGTTATACGATTATGTACTAGTTACACTAATGGTTTTATGAATTAGGAAGGCTATATTTAAAGAAAGTGTTCCAACATTCGCGTGGAAGGAGAGTGTAAAACCATGTTGGGAGAACCAACTTTTAGCACATACGACTGAGATTCGAACCTGGATCTCCCCATCATCGGCAGTATAAGGGGCAAGTTCACATAGGTGGACAGTGGACACGTGGTCAAAATGTCAAGCTCATTTAATTTAGTTTAGTTGATAATGGGTGCGTCGGGGTTTAAATCCCATTCGGGTGTACCGAGGGTATTTTTTTTACTAATTGTTTTCCTTCTACCTCCATGCAAATCCGAGTACATATTTTATAAGCTCTACCTTATACATCCTCACCCTATTAGTGTAATTAGTATATACATATCATATTTGGTGTTCAAATGGTCTAAGGCGTCACACTCTCAAGATTCTAGACTTCAGATGAGAAGGAGATCGGGGTTCGAATCCCATTCGGGTGTGTTGAGGGCGGTTTTACCTAAATGGTTCTACACTCTTCCTGCACCAAATTGTGGGTACCCTTTCTCTAAATTCAACTTTCCTTTTCCTTGACACATACGGCAACCCGAACGGGTATTAAACTCAAATAGATGTTTAATAAATCTGGACACGAAAGATTAATGCAAGGACTATCCCTTCTAACTGACTCCGAATAATGAGGTTCAAATGCCAGTAGGGTACCCTTGGGGCTTGTGCTTTTACACCATGTGCTTCACGACTTTCCTTCCAGAGGAAATGCTGGTGCAAATCTTTAGAATTCACTTTTATCAACCTTTTATATCTTATTAGATTATAGACTTTATGTTTATCTTGTGAGAAGTCTATTGGCATTAAAGCGTGTTAACAATTAACTTGAACGAGGGAAAAAACCCACCAAAAGCTAGGTTTGCTTTCTGGGAGATCAATGCCATCCTTACCATAAACAACTATATCAAAGGGCAATATAATTTGATGGTAATTAAGTGGCCAACCAGATATATCCATGGGCAGTGGGCACCACTTCTTTTTACTATCAGTATATTCTTCCTCATTTAAATTTAAAAAAGAATCAACGTCAAAAAACACTGAAATCTTTCCCAACAACTTGGTTTATTTTGGGTTGTTCACATGTATAGTTGCGGTAATAGACATAAGGACGAGGAAAATAAGTGGAGGAAACACATTAAGTTAGGTTGTCATAATTTATAGTGTCAATGCTGAGTACAAGGACGCTGCATGGTTGCAGTGTGGTTTCATGAGCAGGGGGGCAGCATTACCCCCATGCCATAAAGAGGTGGGGTGGGGCAGGGACCTTGCTTACCGTTGGCATCCTTCGCCTCCAGACCTTCCGCCTCCAGCACCACCACGTTCAGCACCACGATGGGTGGCTGGAAACAAAGAAAGACACGTCACTATGATATACACGTCATTGTGAAGATAAACAATCAGTTTATCTTGAAAAGTAGCAGTCTTACCTTGAAGGATTACACTAAAACTCTATATTATAAGATATACCATAGTGTAATAACACAAGGTAAGCTTTATATCTTACAAGGCACACAACCGTTGACTCAACATACATTTCACCTTCTTGCTACACTAAGACCTCAGCTGGGAATGAGAGGGATAAGGCAGGAATATAAATAACGTTAGTTAAGGGCAGTATTTTTGCATAAAAACATTTTTTGGTTAAATTAAATCAAATAATTCTCCAGCAGAAACATATAATTTAATTTTCTTCACATGGTTCAAAAGTTGTTGAATATCTGTCAAGGGTGCCCTGGAATTTAATTACAATCTTTTCTCTTCAATTAAAACGTTTCTCACGACAAATATTCAAGAATTAATAATGGTACTATCATGTGTGGAAAATAAAACTTAACAGCCAGTTAGACTTACTACGGCTCAAGTGAAACGATCTACAAAATACAAGATGACACTCACTTAGACCAGAATGGAATGGGCCAACTTCATATGCGGAACACGCTGGGCTAACAGGTGTTTTCCTAACTGTTCCAAACGTTCTATGACCAACATGGTTCAAACGACCCATGTTTTTCACCTAGGATAATCACAGATTGCGCCAAAAGTCCCACGCAACCAGATTTGTTACGCGATCTCCCAGTGACCAGAAATCCAGTCAAACGTGAGTCTAGCACCTTTGATCACGTACCCACAGGAATGGTTAGCGATATGGCACAACGACAACTTGTTTGATACGCTGGTCCGCTCTTGTATATTCCCAGGAAGGAGGTTTAGTTCGCCGTTTGATGTGTAATCTGCTGAAAGCTTGTATGAGTAGCTGGTAAAATCATGAGCATGTGTACAGGATTGATACTGCTGCAGCAAACTAAACCTCAGCTTATAAACGTGCCCTCAAAGTGCACTAATTAGTTGCGGGGCTTTCAAACACATAATTTCATCAATAAACACTTTTCAGCCCCTCCCTCGAGCCTAGCCTGTTCATACACTGACCATGAGGCAAGGTTTCAGTTTGAACTATACAGAGTGTTTTAAATAACTTTATTTTTATGTTTATTAGCGCAGCTACCTGATCATACTATACGCATTAATGAAAATTATTCTAATGGAGTAGGGCTGAGGAAGGAATAATTATAGAGGTAATATAATCGCATTTTCGTGGAAGGAGACTAGTAAACCATTTTGGAAAAAATCACACTCAGTATAACTAAATCACGATTATAGCACCTATTTAATCATCAGAAGGTCAGTTTAACACGATATTGACGCCTTAAATCCATATTGCCACTGAAGCGGGTTTCAATTTAGTGTTTTAAAACCACACGCCAGTAGATACTAGGTTTATTTGTCAAATTTATAGCTAGGGTGTTTCTAAATACCAAATTGTTTTCCACTCTCATTTTCTTCAAATTTGGTTATATTTACTCTTAATTATACCTTATTAATTTCTAACACATCAACGTGATTATGTGTACAACCCGAACGGGTAATGACAACCGTTAATGAAAATAAAATTATTTTAAATTAATCGGCAAAGGTGTTTCTACAAGTTTTTTTTTACCACAGAAAACTTGTCTTGGCTATAAAGAAACACTTAACCGAATTCGTTCCAACTTTCGCGATTTTAAAACGGTGAAAATAGTTTTTGGCACATCTCACATCTACATCTTTAATCCGACTGACATAATTAATGTCTAAACGGGACATTAATAAAGCGTCATATGACCGATATCTGCTTCAATGACTAAGGCTTCACTCTCGTTTTAAAATGACCTGCTAATGTCGGAGAGATCGGGGTTCGATTTTCGGTCAGGTCTCCTGAGGCTGGTTTTTCTTAAATGTTTTACCACTCTCCTTCGATACCAATGCGGGTAGATTACTTCTAAAATACTCCCTCTCTCATTCTTACCACATTAAAGTAATTATCACATATGCGTATAGCCTGAACAGGTAGTAAGACACGGTGATAAAAAAAAATTACTAGCGAAACTTTACTTCAAAAATATCAACATGAATATTTTTTTTTTTCTGTAAATTCTATAATAAGTTTTTTTTATAGTTTAGTTAATTTGTCAGTCAAGTATTTACACCCCTTTAACACACCCTGATATTCACACGTGATCATGTGAATAAAGTCTCCATTATTTTTTTCCTGTTCCGTTTCAAAGAGATGGTGTTTATCTTCAGTTTTTCAAACACATCACAAGTTTCCTAAAAGCACTCGAACAACAAATTCGGTAGCAAGAACAACATCATTTGCAGATGTTTGCAAACAAAAGTTCCAGAAAAGGTTTCTGAAAGGGCGAACTGGGCTTGAGGAAACATAACCCAATTTGCTCCATCATTCATGGGTTTAAAAAAAAAGTGAAAATACGTTTTTGGTAGAGCGGGTACAAGTAGGCATTTTTCATTTCGAGTCGAGTTTGATTGAAAAATAGTTTATTAGTTCGAGTAGTAACGATCAATATTTGTACAATAGATAATGCAAGTGAAATTTCTGTAACAAATCGATTCATAAACCATAAAGAGGTACAAATATAATTTTTTTTAGAATCCAAGATTTTTTTTGTGGAAACATTTATTACCACAAAAATTCCCATTTTTAGATAAATTTAGTTCAACTGTACATTTTTTTTAGTTAGACAAAAGGAAATATTGATGTATTAAATTTTCTAATTTTTTTTATCTTATACCTGAATACAATTAACTAAACAAGGAATTTTCGAAAAAAAAATTGAATAAAATTCCAAGTACTCAAAATTTTCAAGTTTTGTAAAAATCTTCCGAGTCAAGTTCGAGCAGCTATTATAATCCCACCGAAATACTTGATGTATTTCTGATTTAATTTTCTGTACTTGATTTTTAATTCATGAGTCATGTGTTGTAGTAAGCCATGTATGTTAATTCGTATCGGTAGTCACGCGGACAAAGGCATCAGTCTCATCTTATCTTCTGTTGACTGTAAAGAAGAAAGGAACTGGAACTAGAATCCAAGTATAATGAACGTTAATGTTTATCACTAAATGGTTTTCAACTCTTTTTCCACTTAAATGAGGATGCATCATTTCTTAACTATTTCTACCTTCTTGTTCCCTACCACGTTGGTGTAAATATGTGGAAATACATTGGCACCGCCCTACTACCCGTTCGGGTTATACGTGTAATGGTAGGGTGATTGTGAGATGAAATAGAGGACCTACAGGAAAGTGGGATCCGAACCACGGTGGAGGCCTGGCATTCCACACATTCAAAAGTTGTGATTAATACATGTCTTGTCAAAGATGAAGGAAGGGTTAGGTAATCAGATAAATCTGTGCCGGGACCGAGGATTGAACACCTTACCCCTAGACCACCAGGGAACTATAAAAAATGCATAATTACATATTTTATAAGTCCTTAAACATACACATACCTACCTATCTTATTCTCTATGTATTTATATGATTTATATTAAATCCAGATACACAGGCCTTTACCTTATATGTATTTAAAAATACATACACACGGGGTTATACTTTTTACTTTCTCGCTATCTTACAGGTATAGAAAGTATTGTGATCGTCAAAAAAATCTAACTCAAGATTTTGATGAATCTTGACGTTTCATGACCCTCCGAATCAAAAAATGTGTTGGTGACTTTCCGTTTGTCTGTCTGTTTGTACCTCCATGTAGAGCCTAAACAATTTTACCGATCGGGATAAAACTTGGTATCTAGGGTTTTCATCGAGTTTCCCCGAGGGGTCTTTGGAATTGGATATCTAACCCTAAAATTAAGGTTAGTTTACTGACGGGCAAAAAAAAGAAAAAGTAAATTTTCTCAAAATCGACTGATGATTTTGATTAAAATTCGTATCTATGTGTTGATTAAGATTATAAATAAACTGGTTGTTTTCATTTTACCATGAAAATGAATTTTAGGGTTCTTTACAGAAGCAGAAACTTCCATATCTCCGAAACTATTTGAGATACTAAATAAATTAGCATAGCAAAATTGTAGTATTGTTAAAATCTTTTATATGCAATATATTTTTATAAATCCAACAGTTTCTGAAATATTGGCAAATATATTGATACCATTTTTTGAGCTTTAGTTGTAAAGAGATACTATTTAAGTTATAACGAAATAATTCTCCAATGCCATAGAGTAATTAGATATAAGTAAGTCTCTAAGAGTTTATGTTGTTTTTTCTTAAACATCTTAGGAGAAAATGTTTGTACAACAATGATCTATATCTATTTTAGACTCAATAGTCAATATTTACATTTTTATTGGTCAAAATGTATATGTGAGGAATTTAATAGCAATGCGATGGCGTGAAGATTTGCAACATCTAGTAAAATTTCGAACATTTTAACCGGAAGTTGAAATTTTAATATAAAGTGTTGACCCTTGTGGACCCAACATTGATCTTTTTTATCGGTCCGAACATACAAATGAGGACATTAATTCTTTAAAAACAAAATTATAAAATTTAAAACCGGGACTATTTTTTTTACATAAGTATAGTGCAATTTATGCCTGGGTTTGCTAGTGTATATTATTTCGTTTCACATGTATTACGAGATTTGAGTAAATATCTTCATTTTCAAACAATAGAGCGAGAAAGTCCGTGCGGAGTTCCGTACCATTTATTTATATTAAAAAAAATGCATAAAATCTAGATTGACGGGTATTATCCCCTACGTATATATATATAAATCTAAACTGAAAGTGTTTTACTCTATATGTAAATCATTTAAATTAAATCAGGATTGACGGAATTTTACAATATATATTTTTATAATTTACATTTAATCCGAGTATACGAGGTTTCACTGTATGTGCATTTATACAATTAATTTTAAATCCGGATTAACAGGGTTTGAAACTACATATTTTCTTTTAGTTTATATTAAATTCGGATGTAAGAAGTTTCACTGTATGTGCATTTATATAATTAATTTTAAATCCGGATTGATGGGGTTTTAAACTATACTTTTTATAATTTATATTAAATCTGGTTGAACGAGGATTCACTTTATGTGTACTTACTATATACTTTAAATTAAAGACAGGCATAAATATTTGATTTAAAATTAGGATTTTTACTTTAAACCCTCAAACTTTTGGTGGAATCCTCGACAACTCGGGCTCGGGCTTAATAATTACGTCTATTAAAACAAACACTTCTCGACAGGACATTAAAACGTTTACATGACCGTGGGGGGGGGGGGG
>CABFOW010000533.1:187906-247938 GCA_902141385.1 Timema californicum | reverse complement strand
TTTGCCCCCCCCCCCCGGAGAAAAATTATTCGGGTGCCCTTGGTTGTAAACACTACCCAACCTAACTAAACCGAACCTTCAATTTGTATATGGTGGAAGGTTAGCTTGTTGGTTAGCTTGTTTTAAAATATAATCCTGGTAATTATATTAAGTTAAGAAAGAGTGGCTGGAGCGTGGATTAACTAATTTTATTTTATTTTATTTTTAGTAAATAAATTACAAAATTCCTTTACATGGACTACTACGGTTTTGTGTTACTATTGTTGGGTTTTTCGGTATCAGTGTCCCCTGAGTTGATCCTGCAATGACTTTACCCTAACGTCTGTTGAGCTTCGCACCATGGAAAAATGCCAAATATAATTTGGCCATGGTTTAAAACTGGCTTGATCAGATAAATATCAACCCTGTCCAAGGTTTGACCTTGTGAATTATTGTATGTTCACCCCAATCCTTTTTATGGTTTTACTCCAGAAATATATAAATAAATGTTGTCTTAATAAATAAAATCATATTGTGACACTGAATTGCTATATTGATTCTTATTGTGTTACATTTACATTAGTTTTAGAAATTTTGAACAACCCCTCCACATCACACTGGCTCCAATTTACTTTTAAAAATGTCTTATTTCAAGATTTTATGAGTTAATTGTCCCTATACTTGTATTCCAAATTTTAATTTTTTACCTCATTTAAAAAAAGATTTTATTCCAATTATAAACCTCCACCCATTTCTTAGATCCCCATTTTGAAATTTTCCAATTTTAGATTTTTCTGGTCATATAGGAAAATCCCATCAATCAGTTATCCATATCATCTCTCAATATATTTTTTTTACAAATATAATGTTCCAGCCCCTGCTTCAAACCATTGGGTGTCGAATTTCGCGGAACCCCTTTGTTATCAGAAGCCTACGAGCTGAAAGGAACCTTCCTGCCGAATTTCAAGATTCCAGGTCCAGGGTTTCAGGAGATACTTTGATGAGTCAGTGAGTCAGGGCCTTAGTAGTTATATATGTATAATAAATATAATATAAATATATACATATATATGTATGTATATAGATCGATACAATATCCCCGATTCCTCTTTTATTTACCTCCGACACAGATAATTTTGGGCTTTTATCTCACGATGAGGGCCAGAACTATTTCGATTATGGAATTGGGTGGTTTTTCTCTTTATAAGTATCTCAAAAAACAGGTTCCCTCTATTACAATGGGATTATAGATGGTCCTCCTAATCTAAATAATTTATCCCCATGAGCTAAAGAAAATAGAGCTCACTATAGCAGCAAATACTTTTACTTTCCCTTGAACAAGAAAATGTTATCTTCACTTTGCCAGAAAATTCCTTGTTTTTCTCTAACATTGCTTTATCTACAAATTTTCTATTAGCTCACCCTCTATCTAGCCAACTTCTCCGTTCCACCCTGACATGGAGAATCCTTTGTTTTTTTTAATTGAACTGCTTGTTATTTCACTGACCTAACAATTCCACTTATTTATATCTAATATTTTCTAGCTTTGTGGATATCATGAGTTTTCTTGCTCACGATAATGTTATTGATTTATCACTTAAATTTTCTAAATAAATGAATATCCTTAGTTTTTGTAATCTAGATATTTCTTTCAATTTCCTCTGTTCAAGCAAATGCAGTTAATTTCTTATCATAGTTTTTGTGAGCTAACAAATTAAATTAGTTTGGTCTGAATCTTCACTGAGCTAGCAAATTTCCTATGCGTATTATCTTCTCTTGGTACAGCTAGAGCCCTGACATTTCCACTGTTTCCAAGATTTGAGAGCATTAGAAACATCTGTGTGTACAGACGTTCCCCCATCTTCTCCTAGCCCCGTGTCAGAACGGTGGTCGTTGAAACGTCTGTCGTCAGGCAGCAGGATGTCTTGAAGCAGCAGAACCCCGCCACATCTTCTGGACAACGTCCCAGATCCGATACCCAGGCACACCACGTCATCGAGAGGATTGGCTAGGAGAAACCAGTGGCCGAAAATAGGGGGGAAATTCAACCAACCAGTGGCGAGGCGTGTTAGTACGGATCCTGTGAAATACAATGGGACTGTATTGTGAGCTCACACTTGTCAATATCCAAATGGAACGAATCCTGTCAAACGCTTACACAAACACGACTTAATACAAAATCTCTTCGGAGCTCTGGGTTTCGCATGTGTGACACTTGGTAAAGCCCACTAAGACATGATATTAAGGTAATGTAAGGTAAGGGTGGGGTTTTGCTACATTGTACCGGTGTATATGTATGACTGATCTACCGAGTCAATGAAGCCCTTTTCAACTCTTTTGAACATCACTTTGTGTCCAGAAAGGTGAATAGTTTTAAAATTTAGACTTTAAATAAATAATAGATGTATCTAATTTTTAATGATATTATTATTATTATTATTACTGCGTCTTAATACCCGTTCGGGTTGTACGCACTTACGCTAATGTTTAATGGTAGGGTGGTTGTGAGATGAAATGGAGGACCTACAGTTTAAAGTGGAACCCGAACCACGGTGGGGGCCTGGCACTCTACACTTTCACAAGTTGTGATTAATACACGTCTTGTCAGAGGTGAAGGATGGGTTCGGAAATCAGATATATTTGTGCCGGGACCGAGGATTGAACCATGGACCCTAGCACAGAAGTCCGAAACCTTACCCCTAGATCACCAGATCACCTGTCTAGTAATAATAATAATAATAATAATAATAATAATAATAATAATATAATATAACAATGAGGTAGATTTAATTCATTTTTTAATTCTAGGAAAGAAACGCTCCAAATAGATTACATAATCATCAAACCTTTAAATATTTGCCAGGGGAGGGTCGGCGAAACCCTTCTTTGGTCTTGGGATCCAAGACCCTCAGTAAATTTTCCACCCCCTTCCCCAACACCTATACTGCATCAAAGTGATGTTTATTCACTATCCACTTGACAGCAGTGAGATTGGAATCAGTGAATTAGTTTTTTTAAATAAGCATAATATTTATCAGCTTCTACTTTTTCACATAAATAAAAAGTATAATGATCCTTGAAATTTTTGACCTCAAATTTATGATGAATCTTTACGTTTTATGTGCCCTGAACCGAAACTAGTGGATTGTATAATTATGTCTGTCCACTTTGTCTGTCTGACCATGGCCACAGATCTGAAATGGTGTTATGTATTTTGTTCATACTTGCTATTTAGACATTGGTATTTTTTTTAGTTTGACTCTAGCCCTTAAATTAAGGATAATTTACTGATGAGTGATTTTTTTTTAAATACAAATTTTTCAAATATTTTTGGAGTGGTTTTTATTAAAATGGATATCTAAGTATGGTTTAGCATAAACATTATATACTTGTTTTTTGGGTAGAAAATTTGTTTAAAGGTACTTTTTTGACGAATGATTATTGAAAATTAAAATTACTTTTAAAATAACTATAAGGATTTTGTTAAAATCTATATTTAGGGAGAATTTGACATGATAAATAATAGTGTAGAGACTATATTAGATTTTTTTAAATCGTTTAAGGTTAGTTTAATGATGTTCTTTTTATAAAATTTAAAATATAAAAAAATTCTTAAACGATTTGGCTGCAAATTGGTAAACCTATCTGGTTAGTTATTACAGTATACTTAATCATATATCTATTATATATGTTTTTTTAAATATTATTTTTGAAACTTTTGAAACTTTTTAGAAATAAATAAAATGATTTAGCCTAAAATTGATATCTTGTGTATATTTTACTTGATAAATAATAATATTTTTTTATAATTAATGAATTTAATAATAGTTTACTTAGGACATATTTTAGAAAATTTGAAGTTTTCTGAAAATAGCCTTGGAGATTTTGTTCAAATATATGTATGGGAATATTTTTTTAATCATAAATAAGAATGTTTTTTAATTTTTATAAATTAAAAATAATTTGAGGGTATTTCATAAACAGTCAATTTTTGAAAATTTGAAAGTAGTTAAAAAAACTCCGACAGTTTGATTTGAAAAACTTAGTTAAGAGTAGTTTACTGAATACCTTGCTTTGATAATTTGGTTTCAAGAACTCTATTATATAAGAAATATTGTGTGATCGTGTCATACCATTTATTTAACATTGTAAAATGTTTTCACTTGTCTCAGTTTCACTGTTTTCTAATGATGAATTAGATAACTGCACTACTCTGTAACGTCTGATTTGATTTGAGCTATATTACTTACCTAAGATACGCGTCATCCTTGAGGTAAAACAAGTCCTTAACAATTGAAGAGAAATTGCTCATTGGCACTAGTAAAATGGCTTTTAATTACTTAAATCTAAAGATGTAGCTATTACACAAATTAATAAAAGAAAAATGGATCATCTTTTTCTTAAAAGAGGAATAAAAAGTTCCAATTAAAAAAACCTTTTAATGTGCTGTATCGTAATCTAGCTTTAGACTCCTGAGTGAACATGAAGATTTTTTTCTTATTTGTTCGTCTTTAAAACTAGACAGTAGATTTTGAAAACATCCTGAACTATACTGAGTGATATATACCTCCCTTTATACCAAACCCTTCCTTCACCTCTGACAAGACATCTTGTGAATGTGAGGAATGCCAGGCCTCCACCGTGGTTCAGATTTCACGTTAAACTGTAGGTCCTGCATTTCATCTCACAATCACCCTACCATTACACATTAGTGTAAGTGCGTATAACCCGAACGGGTAGTAAGACGCGGTGCTAATAATAATAATAATAATAATAATAATAATAATAATAATATACCTCCCTTTAGATGACGATAAGAACTATTGCTATTTTCGTTTGATTTTCTAATAAAAATTAAACGTAATCGTTACGCCCAAATACTGTCAGTTATATAAGTTAGGTCTATTATATTTTGGCTTGGTGGATAATTCTACCTTATGATGAAACAGTCAAGTACTAGTAAAGATAAGAACACATTGAAGTTTTTCCTAAAAAGAATTTGTTTTTATTTTAACACAATGTCTATGGTACGTTACCATACGGATTTGAGACAACCTGTGCTACTGGCAAGGTCTTACAATCTTGTGTACCTCTTTTCCAATTTTTCTTCCATCCATGTCTTAACACACGTCAGTATATTTACACAACTGGGGTAGCTTATGAGGAAGATTGTGTTTAAAGGAAGTGTCCCTAACTTTAATTGTAAGGAAAGAGGTGAATTATTTAGCAAATGACACCTAAGTAACGCACGTCTGGGATTATATGCGTGCTTGACCTCCTCGTCAATGTTAAACTAGAAAATATGAGATTTGACATTAGTCGACTTGTGCACAGGTGGGAATTTTTTTTTAATTCAATATTTTTTAGATGCCTGATAAAGAAATTAGCATATTACAAGGGGATCATTGCAGCGATGGCTTCAGATTATTGAACAAAATGTACGCTAAACTTTTGATTGGGAAAATATGTACATAATAAGCCTTCACTAGACTTTCTAGTTAAAATTCTACTCGTCGAAGTATATAAATTTACTTAAATCTTTGCCTTTCGGTGTTTAATTTGAATCAAAGCTTATATTTTCTCTCTTCTAGCCCCAGCGGGAACTTTAAAACTACTCTCTCCAAGCTCTCTGTCCTTTCGTTGCACCAAACCACTCAAGTAGAAAGTGAGCTGTTATTATTTTTAACAAAAAAAAAATTGTTCTACTTATACACGATTATACACAAATTATGGTTTCCATGGTGAAATAAATATCATGGTCAGAAATAGTGTGTTTAAGAGTGTATGTGAGAAAGAGAGAGTGTTTGAGAAAGAAATATTGTGTGATAGTGTGAGTGAGAGAACGTGGGTACGTGAGTATGTGTGTGTGTGAGAGAGAGAGAAGTGTGTGTGACAGAGATAGTAAATGTGGGGGAGAGAGAGTGTTTGTGTTTGTGTGTATGTATGAGAAGATAGATGAGGTACACAAAACTTATTTTAGCACTGCGTCTTACTATCCGTTTTGGTTATACACTTATGACTATGCCAATAGTTTTACAGATGAGGAAGGCTATATTTATAAGAAGTTTACCAATATTTCCACGGAAGCAGAGTAGATTTTTTTTTAAACCCACCCTTATTAGACCCGACTGAGATTCGAGCCTCAATATTATCTTCATCGGAAGTATAGTCTACTGCGAGAGTAGCGCCTTAGACCATGTGGCAACCAAAGTAGGTCACGATGTATTACTATGAAATACTATCCACTCAAAATCAAGTACTGTCAACTCTCGATTCTACGACCTTTCACGGTTCCCTGGAAAAGGGTCGTTATTTCGAAGGGATCGTTATTGGAATGTTAACAGATTTTGTTCCACCCCTGACCTTCATACGAAAAAATTGCATTTTTTAGATAATACGTGAAAAAGTAAATAAAATAAAACCTACCTATTTCTTGAAGAAGGTACTCCTTTCACTCATTTCGTCAAAATTATAAGTTCGTATCAAATTTTAAAAAATAGCGTGGGTCATCAAAAATTGTTCACAAAATCCAACCAAAAACGTAACCAAATCAAAATAACAATGTTAAACAATAGCATGGGTCGTCAAAAATTGTTCACAAAATCGTTCAGAAAATCAAACCAAAATAGTAACCAAATCGAGAATCGAAATAACAATGGCAAAAGCAAGCCTGGCACGTGATGTAGCGGCAGTCGCGCGTGGGGAAACATTGTCTTACTTGTGGGAGGGGGTTGACAGAGTCAAGTGATATTGACTGGCATTGATGAGGTGGTGTCTTTTTTTATAACTGAACCACCCCAGTTACTAGTAATACAGCGTTCACAAAGATAATTGCAACGCAGCGACTTAAATAAATGCAACAAACACATTTTACAGCCGATTTCCTTAAACTTTTCAACCTTTTTTCCCCACATTTTTCACGGTTCCCCGAAAAAGGGTCGTTACTTCGAGAGGGACGCTATTCCCGGGGTCGTAGAATCGAGAGTTGACTGTAGTAACATTATTGAATTTATATTTATTGAAATATTATTTGAAGAAGTAAACAACAAAAACTATACTTTGATCATAGGATAGCTGGGATACATGAAATACTACTTAAAAATATTATCAATATAGTACACTCAAAATTAAATGGTAACTAAGAAACCTAACTGAACTTATGGGGATTGCGATACCATAAATAACACCAAAACATAGTTTTAAACAATTTAAATGGCCATCTAAACACATTACAAGATCATTTTATCTATTTTTGAAATTATTATTATATATACCAAAACATATTTAAATATAATTGTATTAATTGTAACCTATAATTTATGCTTGAAATAAAAGGCAAGAAAGAATTTTCGCGAAATTGACTACTTAATATTTAATTTGCAAAACTTAGTCAATATCGTTGATTTAAATGCAAATTAATGAGAACATTCCAATAACAATAAATGTTTCTCCAATCTAATAAATTAATTCCTTAATTCAAAGAATGTAAGTAAAAGATATACTGCAACCAGCTATTATAACGGCAATTTTGTAATCAGAGGTAAATATTCAATAATAAAGAAGAAGAAAAGTAACAATACAAATAAAATTATATATTTCTAACCTACTATCATTGGTGCATTTAATGTATATACATTTTTGCTATAATTTTTATATTTGTTACACCATACAAGAGTTGCGCTATCATTTTTAACCAAAGATATATATTTTATAAGGAGGATGGTTTATTATTTCTAACCAAGGAGAATTTGTCATTTTCAAACTAATATAATCGATTTGTGTGATAATTATACAAATAAGTGCCGTAATATTTATATTCGTTGCACCTTATCACTAAAGTAAGAATTGAGTTGGTATTATTTGTTACAAGAGAGAAATATTTTAATTACATATACACATTACACACTCATGAACAAATCATAGTTTAAAATGAAAATATGAGAATTCTCTGGAAAAATCAGATTTTCTTTGGAAACTACTATTTTTTCCGACATTATGGGTATCTATCCTTTAAAATGAGAGGTTGTAAAAATCTTTTTAGCCATTTCCTCATAATTTATATTACTGGAAACCGACTTATCAAATTATTTAGGACCTAAAATATTATCAATTATTATATATTACCTCTGTTTTAATTCAACGGCAAAACTAGATTTCAATAATAAAAGGAGAGGTTCTTGTGTTTGTGTTAGAGCGCATGCAAGCGCAGCCACGTTAAAACGGATATATAGATGAACACAGCTGCCATCCACGCTAGATTACTCAAACATGTCACACGCTATAAATTTAAACGTAACCAACACACACTGTAGATATTTCATCAGAATCTTAGTGCGAGCTTTACTTTCGAAATGAATGGATTAGCTTTTAGGTCGCTTTATGAGCTGATAAGTTAAGTGCCATTTCCTCTAACGTTATGAAGAAGACCTCTTCCTATAAATAATATTTTGTGGGTTTGATAATGAGAGAATGAGGGAGGATTTTTAATTAAATATAATCTACGATTGCTTCAATTTGCAGGAGGAAGTTAATTGTTTAATAATATAGCTTCAATGTTGCATTACCACGGTTTTTAAATTTCGCATGCACACGTTATAAAGCGTCTCCCTACCAATAGACTGGACTATCGGTAAATGGGACAATCAAGGTTCAAATCTCGTCGAATGCATTGGGGGGGNGGGGGGGGGGATTTTCACTGTATCCATACCACACTTATGGAAGGAGGAGCCAAATTCTCCCGCTGATGGAAGTTGACCAGGGAGGAGGTTTTTTAATCAGTTATCTGGTGATGACTGTATCGATGGCAGGTACGGGGCAGTCTGTCCTTAAATTGCTCTCTGCGCATGTAATGTGCATGGCTACGCTCGAAGGACACAACTATGATGGATTGGAGGAGCCTCATAAGAGGTATATGTTCCCCAGACAAGTGGAGACCGAACCCTGGCATGGCAGGTGAGTCTTCACTTTAAAACGTGTATGATCTAAGGTGTCAGACTAGTGACAAAGTTGGGTTCCTTGATGTTTTATTCCCACTCCCGTTCTATGATATTAGAGGTGAATTTCCTCTACAAAACCTACACTAAACTTACTCGTTAAATTAAGCTATTAATAAGCTTCGTGTTAAAATGTAGAAAATAGGCTAAAGGAAAACAATGTTTAAACATGTGACACAATATTGATCGACATTATTATCAATGATTGGGATTTATTGAAGGTAATAAGCTATGAGAGAAATGCAAATTAACTTTATAATTTAGGTTATCCAGAAAAATCTATCATTGATAGTTTTAACAAAACATTAATATGTATAAATACAACATAAACATAAAGTTTAAAAAACAGTTAATGGGATGAACCATGCATGTATGCTAGGGAATACTCGGACTACTCGAATAATCAAGGATATTAGATACTCGATGATGGAAGATTAGAAAAAATATATGGCAGATAATTATTATAGATTTATAATCAAGTTTTTATACTATACTTATTGGTGGTTTATTACAACCTAATAGTAGGAAAAATTTAACAACCAGACCCCAGACTTATAATATTGTTTTTAAAAGAACCACCTCGTTAAGCGAGAATTAGCTGCGCAGACATTCAGCTATAATGCAATATTTATTTTTATGATGTGTTATTTTAAAATATGGTTCACGCGAAAATGAAGTTGAAAGATTCGCACGTGGTTCTTTTTTCTTAACAACCCTATATATGTTGAGATTTATTAGTATAATTAATTGTGTGAAAATGTGACATAAGCTCATTTTCAATGATATTTTAAACATATTTACGGAGTTAAGAGATTAGGCTTGATGAAAAAGAGCTCACGATTCAGCCTTCCTATTATAAATACAATATTTTTTTTGTAGGAGCACAACTGAAAATATTTATAGGCTTGAAAAAAGTTGCCACTTTCCTCTTCACCTTGAGATAATAAGTTTCATAGTTTGCGTTCCTCTTTTCCTTCTTGATATGATAGTGGATGGTTGTAGGTGAAAGGCTAGAGTGAGTATAAGCTTATTCAGAATAAATAAACGATTCCAGAAAACGAAACAGCCCATTGGATTTTAAGCCGTTTAGACTGAGAGCGATTGATACCTTCACGCTGATTGAGACGGCCTTTTTAACTGAATGTATAAATGCTATATTGGATTCATCATTTAAAAAAATTGTATTTACATTTTAATTAACTTTTACGGTAGATTGATTTATTGATTGATTTATTAAAGTAAACCTTTCGTATGTACTGTACTTGATAATTTGACAACAAATTTGATTAAAAGTTATAAAATATACTATTTATTTATAGCAATAAAGATGAGATCTTAGGTCTAGTAAGATATATAAGTTTGTTTGTTTACTCAAATATAGTTATAGTCAATGCTATGTGTAGCATGTTTTCTAGGAATTGTGCTCTTACTAGATATTCGTATACTGGATATCATCGCTGGGGGAAGTGCATGGTTACTTTTGAGAACCAGCATTGTAATTCTCTAGTTTTCATGTGGACAATTTCCCCTATAATATATAACAAGCTACGCACGCTGGTTTGTCAGTAGCTCCTTCATACCCGACATAACTGAAAGCGAGGAGATGGCAACAGTTAACTGGGAATGAAAGAGAAAGAAGTTAAAGCTTTTCTCCATCCGACCTGCAGTTACCCTTAACAATAATACCGGGTGTAGTAAAAGGAAAATTCACATTACTGAAATAGTGGATTCAACCGAAATATAGTTTAATAAAAAACAAGGGGGACTGCCATTCATAATACATTTCAAGTATATAAAAAATAAATTGTGGATTTGTATTTTAGTAAATCCCTAAATATTATAATTTAATATTTATTACAATTATTATAAAATTATTTAAAATATGTAAGCTAACATGTTATAGTAAGATAGTTTTCCATCAAAATATTTCCAAACTTATTTTCTATTTAGGAATAATAGTTATATTGATTATAAATATTAGTTTATATATTTGAAAAGCTATGATAAAACTAATAATATAAAATCCTACCATGTGTATTAGTTGAATTAAAATGTATTCACAAGTGTTTTGATGTGTAATTACTTCTTTAAAAACATATTAATGGTTAATAAGGACGAATTATATAATTAATAAAAGAATTTAATTTCAATAAAGTTATTAACTATGTCAATCTAGTATAAATATACATGGAGGTATATGATGCTATGTAAGAACCGTAAAAGCATCAAAGTATAAGTTCATGAAAAAGTTTGGTAATACAATTACAAGTCAATATCAACAACTCTTTCATTTCTGTTAAATTCATTTATTTATAGATTTTATTTTGTTTTATTCCCATTCGACGTGGAACAATTAACATTTCATGATAAAACTATATTTTTACATCATTGGCTAAAAAGTAAATAACTAAAAGGTTACAATTTTTAATAATTTTTGACATGGTTATAAATTTCAGATGTTGGTTAGAGCTTAAACCTTTGCTATTATATGTTTATCTAAATGATATTGACTTGTAATTGTATTAACAAACTTGTCCATGAACTTATACTTTGATGCCTTTATGGTTCTTACATTGCATCATATATCGCCATGTTTATTTATACTAGATTGACATAGTTATTAACTTTATTTACAATTTAATTCTTCTATTAATTATGTAATTACTTACACAAAACATTCGTCTATTTAATTGTAGTTCAAAATTTATGTTAAAAACTAGCATTATCTGAGTTATAGATTCCATATGTTAGCTAAGAACAAATACATAATATTTATTATATAATAAACATTTTGTAAAATTGTATTCAACCCTTTCCTTACACAGCTCTATACAAAACCTAAAAGGTATTTGGGAAATTATTCTTTGTCATTCCTATCCATGCTAAAAAAAAACAACTAGGCCAACTACTCATTTTTTTTAAAGCATTTGAATATTACATTTTGTTTAAATAACTTTATAATCCTCCTACAGTAAAATATCAAAATTATAAAATTGTAAGATTAGAGATAAAAGGATATTTAATTTTTAAAATTTTGGT
The DNA here is from genome assembly GCA_902141385.1 of Timema californicum. NCBI lineage: Eukaryota > Metazoa > Arthropoda > Insecta > Phasmatodea > Timematidae > Timema > Timema californicum. The sequence goes on along the minus strand of CABFOW010000533.1, from coordinate 235,927 downwards.
TTAGAAAATAATATTGATGATAATTATTAGGAAGGAAAATAATGAATTATTGTGCTAAAAATAATACTAATTCAGAATTTTAATAGAGGACTTTAATAGTGAATTGAGTTTAGAGAAATAGATAATTGAATGTGTATTTTAAAACGTGACTTTTATTATTTAAAAAATTAGAGGAACAGCTTAGAAATAACAGCTATGTTTTTTTGAGGAGGAAGTTGATAATATTTTACTAAATTGTTAGTGTGGTTTTTACCAAAATTAATACTATATATTAAAAGTGACAGCTGTGTATTATATTACTTGACATTGTGAAATTTAAATATAATTTATTACTGACTTTTATAAACGTCCGATACTAGTCCCCCTAGATATGTGTATTATTTTTATGCGAAATATTGATCAATATTTCGTGGACATAATATACACAAGCATGATGTAGAATATTCAATTATTTAGTAAATAATAATTTGACTAATTACGGAGCATATATGGCTCTAACTTCTAAATAGTAGTTCACTTTCCTATCGAGTTACACATAGTGCTGGGATCTGAGATGTATTTAAATAGGTCAAATGGCCTATTCTTTGTCATAGAAAATGAGGTAATATCAACATTTTTTATTTATTTTATGTATTTGACGTGCACTTTCTGAACCTATTGATTATTTAAGATCACGATAATTTCTTTGAGCGAGAGTGATAAGGCTTACCAATTCTGCCGGGAAACGTATTTTCACATATCTTCAAGGGTTCTTCTACATGCCTCAACTGACCTGCCACCGACGGCTTTACTTCTACTCCGAAGGAAGCTATGCTAAATATGTGTATCACTAAAGAAAAATCCGTGGACCCCGGCTGAGTTTGAACAATATCAATGTACCAATTTTTTATTAATATTAGTTAAAAAAAACTTTTACATTTGTTTTTGGCCGAGTGATAACTTAAGAGAAACTATTTTTGTTTCACTAAAAATAACAACAGAAATGTTTGTGATCATAGATTGATATTAAGGAAAATATAATTGTGTTAAAGGTTGAAATCTCTGTGCTGGAAATTGTTTCGAACTTTGCATCTTTGTCTTAAAACTCAAAGTGAGAAGCCCTACCTGACTTAAGACTTTGTGTCTCTATCTATTGTATAAACATGAACACACAGCCTGATTTTGATTGAAAGAACACTCTAGAAAATTCAAATATTTATTTACGACCAACATTGACAACATTTTACCAAATTGTTTGTGTTATTTTACAAGTAAGCTTGTTTACAATATCTATCGAAGTGTCAGTTGCAGATAACATGAATTGATAGATTTATTAAAATAATTTAATAACTCCAGATACCAAAATCAGGATATGGTTTTAATTCCTATGAAAAAAATGTGGTCATTTTCTTTTTAACTTTAACTACAACTATATGGCTTACCAAAAACCAAATTTGTTCAGTAAACTAATAAAAACTGTTCGATAGCTCAAGAAAGCACCGCCTTTTAAGCCAATTGTAATTAACGTGGTTTGAAATCAGCTGAACATGATCCCCCCTTAACTATACAATCATTGCCAAATTAAGTGGCATTGTTAAGCCTAGCTAGGTCAGGGCCGCATCTAGGGGGTCGACAAAAGGGGGCAATTGTCCCAGACCTCACATTCCAGGGGGCCACATTTTGCCCAAAAATTATTAAATTCAATTACAGTTATTACTCTAAATTTTGCGTCAAATAGCNAAATTTTGCGGCAAATAGCGTACGCCTCCCAATCCCCCCCCCCCCCTTGTCCTCACATTTTCTTAAAACAGTCCTGAGTTAGTGGTAGAGGTTGGGGGTGGCATCCCCTATTTTAATTGAAGCTCCCGCTCTCAGAAAGCTTAGGTTAGTTATATATTACTACTATATTTAAAATATTTAAAAACCAGTAAAGGCCTAGTTGTAATTTATAGAAACTCATGCGCTTTAAATTTTGGTCAACACCAAGTTCATTGGATACTTGACTTTTTCTTTCAGCATTCAATGACACTGAACGTCTAAATTGATTCCCACTTTCATGTGGTACAATGCCATCGTCGAAAACAGAAATGATTTGTTATATTAAATTCATAATATAGCAAGTCAATGTAGAGTGTTTCTTAAAGTAAGAATGTAGCGAATGCAAGTTAAGGGGAGTATTTTTGCAGTTTTTTTATAATAACATTTTTTGTCAAAATTAATCAAATAATTCTTCTGTAGAAACAGAGAGTTTAGTTTTATTCACATGGTGACCTCAACAGTTCTTGAATATCTCTCAAGAGTGTCCTAAAATTTAATGACAGCTTTTTCTATTAATTTAAAAATTATTTTATTTTATCCCGTTATACGTATGACAGCTATTCAAGGAATGTTTATATCACCACGGGAGAAATATTAAACTCGATGATTCTATTGGAGCAATATTATATATATTTTGGCAAAAAAAAAGTTCTCCAAAAACTGTTAGAACACAGCATTTATTTCGCATTTCCTACATTCCCATATTAAAATCAGGGCCATATCCTTCAATCCCCCGATATATTATTAATTACACACACAGTAGAACTTTTTTAATTCAAAGTCCAAGGGATATCTAAAAAAACTCGTTATATCCTAAATTCAATTAACCATTTTTATGAGTATTTACGAAGATGGTACACAATAAATCAACTATATATAAACACATGTAAACACTTGTAAAAACTAACATATGAAAATCGCAGACTTCAATCATTGAGGAAGTGCAACATGAAATTTTACCCCTTCAATCACGTGATTACATTGTCACACAGAAGCGATTAAAGCCGAGCCAAAACATCCTTTATTCTAGGTAATTTGATGTGATTTTTTTTGCATACGGGGTGATTTATTAAAGATCATTAAGTTAGGTTCTAAAAGAGTACAAACTCCAAACTTAACACAGTAAAGGCTTCGAATCATCCATATATTTCCTTCTAAAATTAGGATTAAAAGTTATTTTTCAATATTGATTTGAATAAGAATTTCATCGGAAATCATAGTGGGTTTGAACTATCCAATTTTTCAAATTAATCAATGTTGAACTAGCCAGATCCTACAGTATTTATATTTCTCCTTAATGCAGAGGCTTGTAATTTATTAGAGTCTCGTAAATCTCATATCATCCACAACTCAAGTTATGTTCAAATAAACTTAACATTAGTCCAATAAAGTGCCATTTAATTTTTAAAACAAACCTTAAATTCACACGTTGGAGAACTAAACTACGTGCAACTGCAATTAGGATACCCCCTCACCCCACTCATGTGACAGATTAAACTTTTTGGTAGGACCTTAGTTCAAATAATTTGTTTGTGAAAATAATAGCAAACTAATTTCATGATAATGTTATTACCTCCTAGGAAGATGGAATATAAATACACGGAGATCTTTTAAATGTGGTGCTGGAGAAGACTTGAGAAGATCAGGTGGACAAACAAGGTTATAAACGAAGTGCTAAGAAGAGTGGGTGAGAAGATATCAATTTTGGATGTGATTCTTAAGCGCAAAGCAAACTGGATCGGACACATCCTTAGGAGGACCTGTCTTCTTCACGACGCCATACAAAGAGATATTGAAGGAAAGAGGAGCTTAGGAAGTAGGAACCAAATACTAGATGACTTGAAGGAAAGAAGAAAATTTGGGGAGCTGAAGGAGTAGGCAGAGGACAGGGAGCATTGGAGGTCTAAGTTTCACTGACAAAAGGAATGGACCTGTCGTAAGACAAAACACCTAATAATTATTATTATCATTTATTGAAAGGTCCCTCTCCTTACACTCTAAAGCAGTAATTCTAACAACACCAGCAGTGCAGCTGGGTATGGTAGGAGTCTCACCAAAGGGGCCTTGGTCCGCTCCTCAAGATTAAAGAGTATCATTAAAATTGTAAAATATAAAAGAAAGTAAAACTTTAATACAAAGCATTAAAGAGAGGTCGGTTGCATGGGCTCCATTTTAAGACTAGACTTACGACTTCGTATTAGAAATATGTTATCATTACACACACAAAAATTGGCCTCATAGCCTCATGGCCTCCACTGGGAAAATATAACAAAAATAATATATATAGTAAATTATATGCCCCTCCATAAATAAAGGTACTGTGTGCACGCCTGACCATATCAAAATTCTGTCCTCTACCCTTGTCCAGCTATTCGGACGTGTACTCACCGTAACGACACTGAGACTCGATGAACTGGAGGGTGGTGGGAATGCCCATGAGTGCGACCAAGCTGGTTGGATATTCAACCGACGCCTGGACCTTCTGCAACCTCATCCATATGAGATTCGTCGTCCCCTTTCTCTATTGGTAAACACACGCACGCACTCACTCGATAAACTCGTATCATTCGCGTGTTATCCAGAAAACACTTCCTCGCACAACTATCTCATCACGTTTGAAACTGATTTAATATCCTGGAATGACGAGCCTACGCAAGTTTTCTCTTTCCTTTGGGAAGGTCACTTTGATTTCAGAACGGTGGGAGGAAAAATAAAGCAGCACTAATTCGGATTTTTTTTTTTATTGGAGGGATTTATTGAACTATATAAAATATTTGTTGAAAAGCACTCAAAATAAATATCATAATCTTCCTCCTGCGATACCACACTCAACGACCAATATACCTTTTCTTTGCTCAACCAATACACCGCTGATATCTGAAGACTTAATAAAGACCTTACTCTTAGCACATCCTCGGTTCCATCAACGAATGAGCGTCTCGTTGCGTGGCAGTGAGCACACACACATATAGACACATACTCACAAAGGCACACTTCTGCCGTGCGTCCCTGTGTTCGTCAGCCAGGCTAATGTGCGTCGTGTGCACCGCCGAGTTCCAACCAGAGCTCGGCTACTGCTGGCCGACTTATTTCCAACGGCTCGCGTCCTCCCTCCCCCTCGTAGCTCCCCACCTCAAAGTTCCCCCTTCACTCCCCCACCCTATTGGATCCCAGAGGTGTCATCTCTCCTCTAACATTTGCTAGTTTTCACACTTTATTTTACTATCCTACACAATTCAATAAACTAGGAAGGGGCGAGGGCGGGTGGTGAATGAGACACGTGTAATGTCCTCGATAAAATCCTTTGGACGTGTGACTATAGTATGATTTTGGTAGGAAGAACAGTAAAAGTTAGTTACTAAAGTTACCAAAACAATTTTAATAGATTCATACATCAAGTTATGTTATCTGGAGCTGTTACTTTTGATATATATTACCAATACCTATAAAATAACACTAATAATATGGTAAAATGTTATCAAAGTTGACCACAATAAAATATGATTGAATTTTCTATACTGTTCTTCCAACAAAAATCAGGGTATAGTTTGTGGATGGTTGTATATTTTTGGTTCCTGTGTCTTACTTCCGTTTGCGTTATCCACATATTTACATCAATAGGGTGGGGATTAGAAAGATGGAATCCAGAGGTAGCATACCTGCAGTTCCGTGGGGATATTGGATAAAAACATCACCCCAAATCCACTCGGCCCGGAGTTCGAGTCCTAACCTTCCCATGATAAGTCAACCAGACAGACCAGACCAGGTTAATACCGGAGCCCACGTATCCACAGATACGAGTCCATGCATGTTTAAAAAAGGTCCTCCAACATTATGGCTTGCAGCTACTAAAACTATTATTTTTGGTATACTTATAACGGACTTATTTAATATACAAGTTATATCAATACACTGTTTGCAAAGTTAATATAGAAAACTAAACTAACACTGCCCATACAGTTCTAGCATATAGCCATGTATTATTATCATTATTTCGGGCTGTGCAGGATTTCAAATTTCCAGAAAAAATTAGGGAAATTGGTGGTTCCCGAAACTCGGGCGGGAGAAAATATCTTCCACGATTTTTATGAAAAGAATATAAAAAGAAAGTTACTATTAATAACCCTATATCGAAATTACGTTTGTATTTAGTTCTAATTAAACATGTTATTAATTTATTATATTAAAAAATAACATTAGCTTCCGTTAAGTAGATGGATAATCGTAATCTTAGTCGCTTTTACTCTATAACTACCTATTCAATACAATTGAGCGCCATTAAATAACTTAACCAGGCTACATATAACTGAGGGAATATCAATACCTGGATAGAGTTAAGTTAGGAAAACATAATTTTGGCGCAAAATAATGATTAAAATGGCTTTTAAATATCAAATCATGCAAGAGATGCACCTTCAACAGACATATTTGCCTTTAAAGACAAGCCTATTAGGTAAATTTTATTATTTTTGGAAAGGCATTCATTTTATTTTGTATCGTTGATAGTAGTAGTTGGATAAATTAATACTTTTGGAATCCAACTGCACTTTTAGTGAGAGTTTTATTAACTAAAACATTAGAGGAAACAAGACACATTGGCTTAGTTGAGAAATGTTTTTGTTATTAGTAGAAAAATACTTTTGTTTTTTCTCCCGTTTCTTGTCTCGTTCCCACGGTAAATCGTTATTTCCCCCCAAAAAAATTTACCAAAGTCCAAATATCATTCCCGCAGATTATTATTATTATTATTATTATAGCTATAATTGTTATAGCTTGTTAAATACTTGTCCTCTTACTACTCTAAAGTTATTTATTATTTTTATCATCTATTATTAATAGTTATGTTATATTTTTGTAAATATTCATCAGTATGTATCATTATTTAGCTATTATTATTTATTTTATTTCATTTTATTTTATCAGCCGCCAAGGAGACGGGCGTCACCCCTTCGTCCCTCTCAAATATGAAACGCCCCATATTCTGTGTTATCGAGAACAGATGGAGCATGTGTAACACATGAAAAGAGATAAAGAAAGATATATTAGAGCCTCATTACTTATTTCCGCACGTTTATTAGCCGTAACCAAGTAACCAAACACTCAGCAGTGGCCTAATGGTCTAAGGTAGAGTTTCTCAAAGTGTGGTTCTCGAACCCCTGGTGGTCCACAGGATTCCGGGAATTTTAGTAATAATAATTATTTAAATAATGTTGACTATATATATTACAAAACATTGAAAGTAAAAACATTAAATAGCAATACTATGGTATATTTATTTTATCAGTTGATACAATTCGTATAGAAAATGAAGTTTGTACCAGCCTAAATTCAACCAATCTGGACAATTATTTATAAAATAGATATGATATTTAGAGTATTAGAAATAATCAGTGGAAATAATCAAACAACTAGGCCTATTACTTACTAATTCAATGTAATTAGGCCAAACTATATTGGTTTTCAACATTTAATCTTATATGTGTGTATATGTATATATATATATATATATATATATATATTTACATGTGGAGAGGACATAAAAATAAATCAAATGTGACCAAAGAGATTGTAGCTGGTTGTTTGAAAAAATTAAAGAAGATATATTATAATGTCATGTACGGTATCAACTTCATAGTTTAGTGAGAAAATATTTGTTTTAGTGAAACTATATAATTTAGTGTTGTACTGTAGTGAAAAATACAGTTTTTTTCAATGAAAGGATTATAAGTTTTTATATGTAATATAATTTTACTATTAAAACACAAAAAGTTTATTTTAATTCTCCTACCAACCAAACAAGCAATAGCAGCATATGGTTTTGTAGTAAGATTTCAAAGGATTTTCCTTCTCCAGATTATATCAATGTATCCAAAATTCTGGCCATTCCTGCTCTATTTAAACGAGAAGCAGTATAAAGTCGATCCCGACTAACGGGTAGTTGTAGTTCATGGTAAATCTAGGAACCGATGAATCCATACGTCCATTATAAACTCTGATAATTATTGGTTTATAGTACCCCTGAACACCGGAAGATTGCTCAGTGGCATGCAACGTAAAAAAAGGTGCCACATTCAATTCCTGTGGCATGGTTTTTCAACTATATTTAATTTAATTGAAAAAATATATTTATATATAAATAAAAAAGTTTTAACAAAATTCGCCCAACAGTTTTGGCTATAGCTCTAGTTACAGCCTAACCGACAGAAATAATTGAAAGGCGCCTTTTATTTTTATTTTTGTTCGGGACCACATAATACATCAAGCATAATATAATTTCTAGGTTAAAATGGTCACGATTAACATACTTTCTCCAAATGAGAAAGTAAAATTTACTAAAGCTGTTCTGAACCAACTGATTATATCACCACTTGACTTACATATCAACTTAGTTCTTAAACAAAGACAGCATTCAATACACCTATGATCAAATTTATCAGTGAGAGAGTAGTAACCTTAATTTTATATATATTTTTTAATCATCCTTTACAGGAATTGAGACCAAGACCTTTTAATCAGAAGACAGATCCAACACTGGCTGAGTTAAGGTGTCACCAGGCGGAAGGGGGCGTGTCACCCACGTGACAGCATTATTATGACAACGGCGATACAATACGACACACATGACTCACGTCACGCTCACACGGTCGTGGATCGTCAAGGTTTCAATCACATGTGGAGAGTTTTTGATTTATTCACTTTATTTTAGATTTAGTTTCGACTGTATTCCTGTAATCGTGTCTGAGCAGTCAAAGGATTAGACTCAAATCGCACTTGGTAATTGGTATACTTTGATAAAGATGCTGAGGTTTGAATACCTACTGGGTGCATTGTGGCTGATTAATCACGCGCATTTCTCATTGTGTTTTTTCATACTATCCCAAAGCTAATGTGAGAAAAAATTCCTATAATATACCCACCACCCGCCACCTTGCCCCTTCAACTAAGCAAATAATGGTCCTCCAGTTGAACGTTATATTGCGAAAATTATGTTTGAAAATTAAATAATTTGTCAATAAAAGAAGGCACTAAGCTATATATGAGAGAACACATTTTTTTTGTAAATGTTTAACTTGTTAAAGATTCCCATTGGTGGTCACATGACTAAAAGCGTCAGGCTAGAAATGAACAAGATCAATGGTTTTGACTTCCCCATTATCGATAATCCAGTATTTTGCGAACCTTACACCCTATACCGGAAAGCTATCAGTTTGAGAGAACGTCAGTTAAATTTTCATTTGTGATCCCAATGAAAGTGATGCCGTATTTCATGGGGGGAATCTTCTGACATATATGCTACAGAAAGATGTTGAACAAGAACGCCAGGGATCTGGATTATTATATGAAGGTGTTTGTATCGTATAGTCTCGTTTCCTGTTGGCGGGTACGTTGGGGTTATAATCCCGGTCGGAATAGTTAAGGGTATTTTATTAATTGGTCTTTCACAATTGATGAGCAAGCAAAAATAAAGTCAGAGTAGGAAAGGATACTTTTGAAACAGATCCATAACTAATTTAATCAAATGCTAGTTATTTTTTGAAATTAATTCGGACCATTTATATCTATACTATAGAATAAAGCCAGTGGTTGTGAAACTGGAATGGGCAGTGGGAGCATTATCCCAGTGGAATAAATTCGTCTCAATTCTAGATTTATTTCCCTTCCCTCTGAAATTAACGAATATAAAGCTGAAATATGGCCTCATTTTAAACTACAAATTGTTTCTCTAGGCATCCAGTTTTCAAAAATATTTAAGGTAGGAACCACTCCAAATAGCTTCTTAAAGCATCCAATTTTCAAAAGATTGTAGAGTAACAACCACTTCAAATAGTTTTAGAGCCACTTAATTTTCTTAAAGAAAAAAACACGCTAAGTATACATAGAAGTTCCTACTCCATATATCTAGAGGTATTCAATTTAGAAATATTAGTTAGAATAGGGGACCAGGTCCCCCCCGTGTTTGGAGGCATAGCCCCGCAAAGGCCACCACTGAATGAGCCGATTCTTTAACCCTCCCTCCCCTTTGAGTAGATTTAAATCAATGGTTTATATTTACGTTTAAAATAAAATATAATCTATATTATACTAATGTGGGATCTGAACTAAATAAGAGTGCCTAAAACTATCAATCACCCGGGTACGAATGAGCGTCTTCTACAACGTTAGTCAGCTTGTTTGGACGCTCTACCATGAAGACGGTCGTTATAGCCTATTAAAATAGCATATAGTTCCAAATTTAACTTTTAGGCAAACGCATGAATGGGCACATGTGTTTCCTGTTGAGACTTTAGGCTGAACAAAATGTGGAGCTGACCCCCCACGAGTAGTTGCAGCCAGGACAACGTGACAGTGCTGGTGGGTCGCCAATGTTAGCGAGTCGACAACACACTATGAGCTGTGTAGAAATAATTATTTCCTCCCTACCACCGTGAAATATACCGTGACATGTGGCGGGTGAGGCCAAAGTTAGCGTCGCTATCTATACTAGGACGCAGTGTTCGAAACGTCCGAAGCGAGGCTTGTTCAAGCTGTGCTGTCACGTTTAAATGTATCTTCATATTAGTAGTATGAATGGACATTAACTGAAAGTCACGTGGGTGTTATTGAAACAAGGAACAATACTGGGCAAATCTCATAGATTCATATATACTTGGATGAAGTGTACAAAACGTTGGAAGCGATAGTCTGGTCGCCAACCCATCATAGCTGGAAATGTCGGGGGACAAAGATTTTTGACTGATTCTAACTCAGTTTTTTCCGATGATTATGAATCTGCCGGGTGTCCCTCTGACACTCTTAGGAAAACGCCGTCATATTGGAATAATGGCGGCTAAAGTTGTTTTTGGTAATATTTATAATTAGCCATTGGTCCTACAGATATTTTTGTGAAATAGATTAAATAAAGATCGTACAGTTCTACTTAAAAATTGTATCTTGCATATTTTTTGAAAAATTTAACGGTTTTATCACAATGTGAGAAATTAATGTTACCGTTTATGATTTGTTCTCTTATTTGACTTGAAATGCTAAAATAAAGTACTGTGCTATTAAAAATTCTCGTTTTATTCTTTATATAACCACTTGTAAATAATATTTATAAAAAAAGTTACCAACATATAATCTTAGCTTTGTCCATTAACGCTTATTGTAACCCCCTACCGTTTGCTTCTTGAAACAAACGTCAATGAAACTTCAATTAAATAGCTAGCGGTTTTTTTTTTCAAACAATAATGCTGTGATCATTTATTACTATGATAATATTAAAAAATAAAATATCAAATTTTCAATTTAAAGTAACATTTGATTATTTAAAGAAAATATTAAATATTAAACGTGTGTAACTGACTATAAACATAATTATAGTGTTAATTAAAATAGAATACAACATTTCTGAGTAATCAGATGTCGTTATATTATAATGCTATCTATATCTTCCTCCATTAAATTCACCATAAATATGTAAGATACCATTTTTTAGTAGAATTGTAAGATTTTTATTTCATCTAATCACAAAATTTCTGTGTGACTACCGGTTAATGAAATATTACCAAAAAACCACTTTAGCCACTATTTTTTAAATATGGTGGCGTTTTCCCAAGAGTGACAGAGTGACACCTAGCAGATTCGTAATCTGCGGAAAAAACTTAGTCCGAATCAGTCAAAAATCTTTGTCCCCAGACATTTCAAGGTCATGATAAATTTAATCATTTGGCGACCAGACTACGAGGATTGGTAAAGCTGTTTTTCCACGTTGAAAATCACTTCATATCTGTGGTAAGAAAGGTTATTAACTGACAATCACGTTGTTGTAATCCTAGCAAGAAATATAATATATAAAATATAGTAGATTCATATATACTTGATGTGTGTTAAACGTACAAAATTGGAGAGAAGCCTAGTCAAGCTGTATTACCAAATTTAAAAGTGGTCCAATATTATAGTAAAAACCCGTATTAACTGATATCTATTTGGCCTTAACTGTGCCGAGAACAAAATCTGGGAAATCTAGTAGCTTCATCTGAACTAAGATGCAATGTACAAAACTTTCAAAACATAAGCGAAACTTATTCGAACTGTGTTACCACGTTTGAAATTGTCCCCATATTTATAGTAAGAACGTGTTTTAACATACATCAAACACGTGATTGTAATCGTAAAAAGGAAATAAAATTTGGCAACTCAAGCGCTTAATATACATTAGGACGCAGCGTACAAAATGTTCAAAGTGGAAGCAAAGAATGAGTAAGCTATATTGTCAGTGTGTCCAGTGTTTATTGCGAGGAGTGATCATGGCTGTATTATCAACAAGTGATAAAATATTACATTTATACTAGCACGCAGCATACAAAACGTCCAATCTGTAATAAAGAGTGGGCGAGTTGTGTTGCTAGTATTGATTGACGCCCCCAGTATTAGTAAGAGCAATGAGCATTAGATAATATCAGCAATGTGTTTGTAATAGTAACATGAAATAAAAGCTTGGAACCCTAGTAAATTTATGTTTGTTCGGGGTGGCACAATATATTTGACACGCTCAAGGGAAATTGAGTAATAAGGAGTGGGGAATCATTCATCACTCTCAAAAGTACTCCTAAAACACAATGTTTCTATGTTTTCTACAATATACTAAACACTTGTCAGCAAATATTTTGTCCCAGAGCAACTAAAGTGTAATCGAAATGTAATATTTTTCTTGGATTTCAAAACTGGTCTAAGAATTTTTCTATCACGTATAGTTTTAAAGTTATTCCCACTTTAAGATTATACAGGAAACTCTCTCCCAATCGTAATCTTTAGTAATTGCCACTAGATTGATAGAACGAACCCTTTAAACATTTATTTACAACACTAAGCCGTTCAAGGCCGTGCTAATAACATACTTTGTACATTATGAATCAGATGTTTGCTTACTTATTGTCTAAGTCAGCACTCCTGGCCAGGTAGTTGGTGGGCAAAGTTGGTTCTGTAAACATCTAATGTGTGTTTCTTTATCATAAACTGTTATTTATGTAGTTCACTGTACATATTATAGTGTTTATAATACAAAATGGATCAACTCCAAGAAATTGCGTCAATCATCCGGATTCTTTTTGATACATTTGTGGTGAGGTAACATTTAAAAATTGCGCACGTGGTTCTATTTCACTCATTAAGAAGTGCTATAAGCTTTACTTTAGATGCAAAATTTGTGACCAAGATAAAAACTGGGGCCCCCATTTTTGTTGTGTCACTTGCATCAGACACCTCACTGGTTGGTAAAAAGAGTTCTCAGCACATTACTTTTCCTGTTCCATTGATTTGGCGGGAACCAAAATATCACTCAACCGAGTGTTACTTTTGTATCACAAACATTTTGGGCATCAGTTCTAAACCAAAGCACACTGTGACATACTCTAATTTACCATATTCTATGAGCCTGTATCTCGTAGTGAAGAATTACCTGTGCCAAGGCCTCCAGAAAATGCCAAACTTGGTGATGATGAGCCTGTAGAGCATAGTTATGATGATGTAAGTTTTTTTCCCGCTTTTGAAGCTTCCTGTTTATCTTCTGAACCACATTTATTCACTCAAGGAGATCTCAATTATCTTGTCCGAGATTTGAACCTATCTAAAAGGTAATGTGAACCTTCAGGCTCCAGATTGAAAGGCTCTTCTACAAAGAAACAAAAGTATGTGTTTCTAGAGAAAGACATATTGACATTAAAGATTTATTTTCCCTTGAAAATGGACTTGTTATTTGCAATGATGTTTTTCAGTTATGGAAGAATTTGGTCACAAGTATGAAATAGAGGATTGTTGTTTATTCATAAATTATTCTAATGTTAGCCCGAAAGCTGTGCCTTTCCACAAAGGAGACAAGTTTCCGTCAGTGCCACTAGCTCATGCAGCCGATATGAAAGAAACATATGCAAGCATGAAATACCTACTGGAAACAATAAAATATGAAGAATACAAATGGAATGTCTGTGGTAACTTAAATGTCATTGCTCTTTTGCTTGGACTTCAACTTGATTTCACGAAGTACTAATGTTTTCTTTGTGAGTGAGATAGCAGAGACGGGAAAAATCAATACAGCTAGAAACAGTGGCCAAAGCGAACGTCACTATCCCCAGGAAATAATAATGTTGTAAATACACCACTTGTTGAAATGGAGAATGTGTATCTACCTCCACTACATATAAAGCTTGGTCTTATAAAGAATTTTGCTAAAGCAATGGATAGTGGTGGATCTGGATTTACCTACTTAAGAAAAAAATTCCCATGGATCAGTGATGCAAAGATCAAAGAGGGGATTTTTGTAGGACCTCAAATAAGATAGAAAATTCAAGATAAGAACTTCGATGGTCAGTTGAACGAAGCTAAAAAAGTTGCATAGAAATCTTTCAAGGGTATTTGCCTGAACTTATTAGGGAAACATAAGGCAGACAGCTACAATGAAGCAAGTATTGGATGATCTCTTAATATCTTAAAAGACCTTGGGATGTAACATTTCTTTGAAAATACATTTCTTGTATTCACGCCTGGATTTCTTCCCAGCAAATCTTGGAGCAGTCTGCGACGAACATGGCGAACGTTTCCATCAAGGTATTTCTGGCACGGAAAAGCGGTACCAGGGCAAATGGAACCTAAGTATGCTTGCGAACTATTGTTGGACCCTTAAATGAATTGTTCGTAAGGCAAAATACAGCAGAAAATCCTACACTTCTACCTTTTAGGTAAGATAGTCTTTGCTATGTATATATATTAGAATAAATTAAAAATATACACCTAACACTGGCATCGAACCCGAATCGTTTGTCTTAGCATACTAGTGCTCTTCGACTAATCTTCATGACAATTATTCAGCCCCCAAGCTTCACCTTTCATATAAACTTAATAGTATAGCGTTGCTTTATTTCATGTGTATTTGTTCTAAACGGACATAGTATTGTAAATTTTAAGTAAGTGCCACTCAAAATCATTGCGGCATAGAGAAATTCTAAGAATATATTTGAATTAAGCATAAAAATTCTATTAACCTATTTTCGTTCTTGGGACAAAAAAAATGTTGGCTAGTCATACTTGTGTTAGCATTGCAGTAAAGTTATGGCTAGCGTTCCTAAGGCAGCTCGTGGAATCCTTATCCTTTATGGACGGTCCATGCAGTGTGTTCTAGTATATTCCTCGCTGGTTCATGCAGTGTGTCCTAGTATATTCCTCGCTGGTTCATGCAGTATGTCCTAGTATATTCCTCGCTGGTTCATGCAGTGTGTTCTAGTATTAGTCCTCGCTGGTTCATGCAGTGTGTCCTAGTATAGTCCTCACTGGTTCATGCAGTGTGTCCTAGTATAGTCCTCGCTGGTTCATGCAGTGTGTCCTAGTATAGTCCTCGCTGGTTCATGCAGTGTGTTCTAGTATAGTCCTCGCTGGTTCATGCAGTATGTCCTAGTATAATCCTAGCTGGTTTATGCAGTGTGTCCTAGTATAGTTCTCGCTGGTTTATGCAGTGTGTTCTAGTATATTCCTCGGTGGTTCATGCAGTGTGTCCTAGTATATTCCTCGCTGGTTCATGCAGTGTGTTCTAGTATAGTCCTCGCTGGTTCATGCAGTGTGTCCTAGTATAGTCCTCACTGGTTCATGCAGTGTGTCCTAGTATAGTCCTCGCTGGTTTATGCAGTGTGTTCTAGTATATTCCTCGCTGGTTCATGCAGTGTGTCCTAGTATAGTCCTCGCTGGTTCATGCAGTATGTCCTAGTATAGTCCTCGCTGGTTTATGCAGTGTGTCCTAGTATAGTCCTCGCTGGTTCATGCAGTGCTTCCTTGCTTAGTACCGTGTTAACCTAAAACAGGCTAATTAACATAATATAACACAGAAGGTTGTTCAAGTCGTGTGCTATCTTTGGGACATTTATATCTGAAGACTTTTTTTATTTTAATATTGCGTTATTTTACCATTCGCTTCAGTTCCAGGTGGCTCGTGGTCGCATTCATCACGTTCTCTTGAGACCGATGATGAGTTTTGAGATCAGCTAGTTCCCCGAATCTCTCTTTATAAGAGGTTGTCTTGGAAGATTAGATTAATTTATACACATAGTTTGATTACATAATTTAATCGCATGGGCAGGTAAACCAAACTAGCAATTTATCAAGTCTCGTTTGCCATTGACGAAGGTATCGAACACTGTCTGGTTGAACAAAAATTTGTATTCCAAATAGTCTACCAATTTCCCACCACTCAAATGCAGTTATGTTTCCTCAAATAATTCACCTTTATTATTTCTATACTGTAGCTAGAAAGGCTTAGATGTTGATGACATGTCATCTTTATATTGGTTTATCACATACAATGCTCAAAAATACATAAATTATGTTCATGATCCCCTGGTTGTAGAAATGTATAATTTACAGGTCATTTTTAAATCTCTGTAGGAATCTTCGATATATATTTTAAGGCAATTATGTTGAATAAACATATTTTTAGATGCGTTCGGTGTTTTATAAATGAATAAATGTTTAATCCACAATAGCTGTTGGAATGAGAAATTAAATAAGCTATAAACGTATTTATATTCGCTTTGTTTGTATGGTTGTAAAATACACGGTGAGACACTGCAACTAAGATGAAGAGCGTTGAATTTGGAGGGGATAGCTATTACTTTTGAAGAACATATATGTGAATCAATACTAAATTTAGCAGACTGCCAGAGTTTATTTGTCAAGGGATTTTCATTGCCAATGTATTTTCTAGTTTACACTATTTTGTAAAGCACATATTTGATTTAGTCATGTACATTTTTACGATTCTTCATTAATTTTCTAAGAATATTTTTGGAAATTTGAAGTAATTTCTTAAAATATTTAGATCATCAAAATAAAGTCTTACTTGCAATCCGAAGACGCGGTGGAAAATAGTACTTAAGGAAAATCACTATAAGCATTGAAGATAAATACATAAAATGAAAACTTTTCCGTGATTTTTCTCTGAAAAAAAAATTATAATATTTAAATAAAACGAATTCCCTCTGGATATCCCAAGTTTTAAAGTTTCCACTTCAGTTTAATTCATCGCAAGGACGTTTACGCCAAATTAGTTACAATGTAATGTTGATAATTTCCCTCACTCCCCTTTTTAACTTGACCCCAAAACTAAATTATATATATTAATATACATCTATATAGGTAATAGGCTCCAGTCCGACATATTATATCAGTTGTTAGCGTGTCTTCTTACTGAGCTAAGGGGTCCGGTCTAAATTCCAAGTTTAGCCAAAAAAAATCATCATTGGTGAAACACGGGTTTCCTCGTTCACAGTGACTAATCAGTTAACGCTCAAGGGCTGGGTGTTGTGTATTTTTTAGGTTTAAGTTAGTTTATAAGTTAGAATTTAAGACTAATATATATATATATATATATATTGCTCAAATATATATATAAATAATTGGTTAATAAATTGTTAAGTTAATTGTTTTAATAAATTTAAATTGCTGATCAAAATGTATAATTAGTTAAACTTATGGTAATAACATATTGTCAAATCATAAACTTTACACATATAATAAATTAATTCATCATCAATTTAGCAATATATAAGGTGATGATAAGTCGAAAATACATGAAAACAAGTTAAAAAAAAGTGTTGTAAGACTTACAGATAGCAAAATAGGTTTTACCTAACAATGTTCAAGTTGAAGTAAGTTAGTAATTCAAATTATAAAATTTGGGTCAAAAGGTTAACTAACATCTGCAAATAGGTTATAATGAAATCATTGATTGTAATATACAACGACTTTAAGATATGCAACATTTAATGGAACAACGTTTAAGGCTTAGTAGGCATTAAAGTTGACAAGTCTAAAATTTTATTTATAGGTTAACAAATTTGAGACGTATTTAAATGAAGTAGAGAATTTTGTAATATTCTAAGTTTGATCTGTTTTTCTTGTCCCGTTATTCCTTATTCATTTCCAGCATTGGAAAGATGCTGGAATACTTCATTCCGACATGTTTCGACACATATGTGTCATAAACATGGAAAAAAGTCGTTGATAAGGACACTACGTGTTGATACGACAGCGATATGTTAACGCTCGCAGTCTCTGTAGTTAACATCTCGCTTTCATATCACCACGTACATGATTATGACACATATGTGCCGAAGCATGTCAGATTGAAGTATTCCAGCATCTTTACAATGCTGGAAATGAATAAGGAATAATGGGACAAGAAAAACAGATCCAACTTAGAATATTACATAATTCTCTACTTCATTCAAATACGTCTCAAATTTGTTAACTTATAAATTAAATTTTAGACTTGTCAACTTTAATACCTATTTAAACCCTAAACATTTTTCATTAAAAAGTGCATATCTTAAATCCGTATATTAACAATCAATCATTTCATTATAACCTATTTGCAGATGTTAGTTAACTTTTTAACCCAAATTTTATTATTTTAATTACTAACTTACTTCAATTTGAACATTGTTTTGTCAAACCTATTATATCTGTAAGTCTTACAACACTTTTTAACGTATTTTCATGTATTTTCGACTTATCATCCATCACCTTATATATTGCTAAATTGATGATGAATTAATTTATTATATGTGTAATGTTAACAATTTGACAGTATGTTGTTACCATAAGTTAACCTAATTATACATTTTGATCTGAAATTTCAATTTATTACATTAATTATCTTAATAATTTATTAACCAATTCTTTCTTTATATTTTTTAACTATATATCTAAGTCTCAAATTCTAATTCAAATCCACTACATTCTTTTACTTGTTTAGAATATTTTCTAAAATTGAAGTTTATACGGCATGTTCTGATATAATCAATCGGTTTGGAAAGAGAATGTTAAATACCTCAAATAAAAAATAAATGTTCTAGATAACCCCTCCCATTCTAACCCCTTCACCTACTAGGTAAGTCGGAAGCTAACACCACGGAAAAGTTCATTTTTAGTCGGAGGTAGAAAATGAGCACATACCTTAGTTGATATTCTTCTAGTAACAGACACGAGGTCGAACTTTCCAAGAAGCAAGAAAAGCTGGTCGTAGTTTTATGAATGCGGGCCGCGGTACGACCAGTCCCCTCTTAGCGGAAGGTCGCCCAACCTGCGTTGCGAACACGTTAGGTGCTAACGCTCGAGAAAGTGTGAGCATTAGACTAATTAGAGCTAACGTCACAGTGACTTCTTTACTTCCTTGTGGTTGGGCGCTCGGGAACAAAGAATTTCCCAACCCGTGGTCTTTTATACTGTTGTCATCAAACGTGGGCAGAGGTGTACACGTCTTATGATATGCAGTGTTGCACTAGTAAACTTTTCAGAGGGTATAACAGAAAAACTTATAGGTTTTAGTTCTGTTTTCGGCTCTCCAAACAAAATGGTAAATGTTCCGGTTCAAGAAAAATAAAAGTTCCTATTCTTTTCGGTTTTTAATAAGGTTCTGGCTATGGTACCGGTTCTTAAAAATATATATGTATTCACTATTTTTAGTACCATTTAAATAAGTGTAAATAAAATATGATAACAAAACATAATTTACTACGGAATACAATCTATTTATTTGAAAAAAAGTACAAATAATTTAGGAGCTTGATAATTACATAATTTATTTATAATTCAGGGTGTCATTTAAGAAGATTATTTTATTTTGGTTTACCAGGACTCTGAAATATAATAAAAATACCACCTCTATTGTATAATGGTCAGAGCTATTGGTTCCAGATCCGAGAGGTCTTGAGTACGATACTTGGGGATTTCAGATTCCAGAGTAGATAAAGTAAACTTAATAAACTCCAAATAACGGTATCAGTAGACATAAGGCTTCATGTTCGTAATATACTGAATTACTAGTGCCAGGGATACATGGTTTTAATCTCGGCTGGTTACGTTGGGATTTAACAATCTAATTTCCCCATCCTTGCTCCAAGCTACTTCAGTATATTCACCATCTCCAAACAGCCTTCCTCATCATTGTCACTTAGATTAAACCGATAGTAAATATTATATATACATATATATCACCACGTATTTATACACAAATAGGATATCTGAATTTAATAATGCCATTAGGGTATAAATGAAGAAGGTGGTTTATAAAATAATGTGTACCCAAATTTGCGTAAAGCTAGATTTTGGAGAGCATTTATGAAAAATACCATCAGCACAACCTACCGGGAATCGAAGCCTAAGATCCCCATCACCGGCAAACAAAACTAGACGGCTTTACCTTTAGTCCGCATCGCATGTCCACCATTGCAGGTAATCATACAGTAACTATACGGTGTTAAATTAAGTAATTAAAAAAGTTTATATTCCTTCCTCAATATGACAATCCAACTGTATATTGTCCACGTATGGAGGTTATTGTAAGGGAGTCAAACCGGAACTCTAACCAAAACTGAGAATAGAAATTAAACGTTATTTGTAAGGAACCAGGACAGGAACACAAAAACTAGATTTCTTTAAGAACCAGAACCCAAACCGGAATCGATAAACATTTTTAGGTTAATAAAGGTTTTTCCAAGTGCTTAAGTTTTATTTAAAAAAAATTATAATTGCAGTTTATGCCCTTCTTTTTGAAACTTAATTTTATTTTGAAAATAAAATTTTGTCGCAGTATTTATGGTTTTCTCATTTTATTTTGTATGCTATTATCTTAGGAAGATATATTAATCTTTGAGTGACAGCAAATATAATATCTAAGAAGGGTGAGTACTCAGTACTGAGAAACTGCCCAGCTGTATAAGAAATCTAAAATAAATAGGAATAAATTTATTTAAAAGGGTTATTCCTTAAAGTTAAACAATTTAAGTGGTTGTTGGATGGTTAGTTCGCTTGAATAGGTTAAGGGGGAATTAAAAAAAACTTTTAATCTTTTCATTCTGCTTTCAAATATGTATCAAGTAAAAAGTCTTTCTAAGTTTGTGATAATTGTTTGTAGTTTGGAAGTGTTTTATAGGTTTATTAAAAATTGATTATTTGAATTATTTGATAGATGGGGTTAAATAAATATCACCCAATGCGGAATTTCTTTAAATGTTTATGAAGAATGAGTGACACATCAAGGATATTATTAAGATGGTTCTTATGGTAAATTACATAAATTTTATATATTTTAATCTTAAAAACATATGTATTACTTTGGTTTATCTACAAATTAATGACTTCAAGAAAATATTTACATTTTAAATCTAAGCTGCTTGAATTTAAATCTAGAATGTTGCCGTAAAATTATTTTAATACGTGTTATTAAATCTTAAAATATTTTTTTTTATATCAAAGGAATTTACAGATACACTATATAGCAGATTGTTTTTTATAAACTAAAATTATAAAGGTTTACACTATTTTCTTGCTGTCCCGACGCGGTAAGTAGCTGGTTTGGTTACATCAAATCAACTTTATATAGGTTTAATTTAATTTACTTACATTTTTTCAATTGAAAATACGCATGAATTAAAGTATTTTGCATATTAATTTTAAAATAGAATGAAACTATTTAAAAAATTATAAATAAAGTTATATGGCATCAGCTCACAATCAAGCCATACCGAACGAGCGGCTTCCATTTGTTGTAGAAGATAGTGACAACTTCTGTGGATAGTGGGTGTCATGTTTTCAGCACAACAAACCCTTTTGCCGCTAATCTTGGTTTTATAGACTGAAGCTGAAACTGCTTTATTCAAGTAGCTCCTCATTTATCCTCATTAGGCTACTTTTGACACCATTCTAGAACCAGTGTTTCAGAGAAAACTCTGAAAGCACTGGGGATCAAACCAGGGACGTGTGAATATATAACCAGAAACTGTATCACCACAAATTCTGTCTTTTTATTATTTCTAGTTCTAACAAACAAAAACAAAATAAAATAATCTGCTCAAATGGAACCCTGAATTTTAAATAAATTATGCAAATATCAAGTTCTTGATTTTTTTGTATTCGTTTTAAATAAACAACTCGTTTTGTTGTAACTTATATTATTATGTTTTAACTACAATTTTTTATATGCAACTAAAACTAGTAGGTAGGCCTATACATCTTTAAGAACCCGAACCAGAACCAAAATATTTAAAATTTCGTATGAAGAACAGGAACCAGAACCGATAATTATTTCGGTTC
This sequence comes from Timema californicum, assembly GCA_902141385.1. Taxonomy (NCBI): domain Eukaryota; kingdom Metazoa; phylum Arthropoda; class Insecta; order Phasmatodea; family Timematidae; genus Timema; species Timema californicum. Next base: position 214,015 of record CABFOW010000533.1, on the reverse strand, counting down.
GACTCACTGGTTACCCCATATCTACGTTATCTTATATATCTTATTTACATCCTTAAGAATAAAAATCCAAAACCACTTGGATCCCGGAACAAAAGAATCTGCCAATTAACTAATTTGAAGTTTACCGATGCTGCAAAGTCTAATAATCGTTTCCCTCAAGAGATGAATAACCCCGGATGTTAGCGTTGGTCATTACACGAGTACCACGTTGTGTTACATCACGGAAGTTTCTGCTTCGTTATATCAAACAGGAGAGTGAAACAATACTTTCCATCTCCTAAGCTTTGTTGAACATTGTTTTACACACGGTTTTAGTTTGTTGTTTATGTATTTTCCCCTGTTCTCATCGTCTCAGTATGCGTCTGGGCTACAGGCACATTTTTAACTAATACGGTAGGGCTCAAGAAGGTAGGATTTATAGGAAATATCACCCCATTTGCGTGGAAGGAGAGTGGGAGACCATTTTAAAAATACCACCTTGGCTCAACTTAGGTGATTCAAATACCAACACCTCAGTCACTGGCAAACCAAACTTGAAGAGTCTGGTGCTTTGGTCCACGTACTCACCGGTGCGCGTAATTCTGATTAGTTTCAGTAAAAGAAAAAGCTAATATTTAAAAAGGTAGGCTTTTAACGATCGTGTAAATGTGGACTAATCTAGGTGGTAAGGATGAGGGAGATCGTTTGGAGTAGAGATTCTTTCTTTTTCGTGCTATGGACCACTTAGGGTACTTGTGTGTGTGTGTGTGTGTGTGTGTGTATATTTGAAAGAAGGTACAGGAAAGGTGAATAGAATAATTTAAAAGGAACCAACACAATATGGCTTTTACATGTGTCACCCCGAGGGTGATTTAATTTCTGTAAAGCAATAGTTTAAGCCTGTAAATTACTGAGTACTGATGATGTTAAACAATGCATATGTTACAGCGCACTTCACAAGGAGACGAATAAAGACGTAATACACGCTAGAGAGGTTAACCCCTCTAGTCAAGCTTATGGAGTCCTTATAATAATAATTGTAAATGCATTAAATAAATTATATAGGGTTACAAAGTAAATCAATTATATTTACCAGCTTCTGTGGCCCCATGGTTTAAGGTTCTACTATTGCAATAGATTAGACTGTTGAATACGGGAAGATTGGGGTTCAATCCCAGTCGGGTGTACTGAGATTTTTTTCCTAAATGTTTTCCCACTTCCCTTTTACGCAAATGCAGGTACACTTCCAAATTCAACCTTACCTATCCCAAACACATTATTGTAACTAGTACATAAGTGTATAGCCCGAATGGTGTAAGACGCAGTGCTAAACAAAATAAAAACTATATTGAAATAGATTACAGTTATCAACATGTATTTTTAAAATGATATATATTATTAGAATGTGATACTTTATAAACTCATCAAATAACAAGATAATATTATATAAGAAATATAGGCAAGTCAGAGTTAAATTTACACTCTTTATTCTGTGGCTTGTTCTCTACAATCATAATTTAAGAAATGATAAATTTCTGTTACAATTTAATGAAAATAAAGACTATTTTTCCCCATACAAGGTCACAGACCTTCTGAAATGTATCGATGACCCCCAAGAAGCAGTGGATCCCAGGTTAAGAACCCCGGGTTTGGGGTAAGCTTACCTGCATTACTATGTAGGATGAATGGGACAATCGCATTCGTAAAAAAACCTAAGTTCACATGGTCAAGGAAAGTTCCTTTTATCCTAAAATATTATAAGCCTAATGCCTAATGCGGTGTAGGTCCAAACCAGCTGTTTTTATGTTTTGTTTTTGCCAACCGGTCGACTGGTCTATTGATAAACTCGAAGTGTTAAGATATTATGTCCCGGGCCACTGACCACAAAACCTCTTCTACGCCCCAGACTGGGAAGCAGACCGCTAAGACAAGAGGACATAAAGAAGAGTGGAGTGTTGCCAAACATTCAACAACCTCGTTGTATTGTTGAGACCGAGGCCTGGGGTGTGTTGACGTTGGGAGAACAACTGATGTAAGGTTTCAGAACATTTAACGCGGTGTCTAAAAACAGTGGCCAGTTTTAATTATGGAGTCGCACGAGAGCAGGGATGTCAGTGGATTGGGTCGTGAAACTTTGTATACGAGAGAGATTTTGGTTTTAATAGTTGGTAGGCCTATTGTATAGAAAATTATTCCAAGGGCCGTATATAGTTATATTTGGTTAATATTGGCTTCTCTACATTTATTTTTTGTATCTTTTAACAGGTTTTGTTAATGTTATCCGTTGTAATACACGTATTTTGTCGATGTTGGTTGCTCGACAAATATTGCTGGTATCTTCTAAAAGAAATTACAGAGGTGATAACTTGTGATATTTTATAAATGTTGGTTACACTCTATTAATGTGTATATATTTTAAAAGGTTATTCTAAAGTAAAGCGACTATATTGTTGCCAACACCGGAAGTCAAAAGTACTATAGTCACCAATCTTGTTTTGTCTAGTTGTTCGATAATCGAGAGGTTGAGGTTCAGATTTTATTCATGTATTTAGAGAGGTTCTTTTTCCCATTTTCCCTTCAAGAAAATGCAGGAAACATCTCCTTAAGTCCATCGTCCCCATCCTTATACCATTAGTATAAATATACGAAAATCGAATAGCTTGAACAAGCAATAATACGTGGTGCAAGACTATAAATGCTATAAACATGCTCTAAGTTGCTTATGAGACATTTATTTCCAACATTTTAAACATGATATGGTACATTTTATTTACTCTGAAAGGTAGCAGTCTCTTACGTTAACCGATTATAGTATGTCCCTATCCAATAATTTCACCATAATCTAAGCCATTAGGGGAAGCTTGTGAACTTTCATTGTAATAATATAATATTATATTTAACACCGCGTCTTACTAACCGTTCGGGTTATATGCATTAAGTACTAATTACTCTAATGGATTAGGAATTGGGAAGGTTGAATTAAAGGAAGTGAACCCTCATTTGCGTGGAGGGAGAGTGGAAAACCATTTAGGAAAAACCACTCCCAGTTCACCTGACCGAGATTCCAACCTCGATCTCCCCGTCCTCAGCAGTCGAGTTCAACACGACAAGCGTGTTAGACAACTACGCCACCGAGGCGGGTAACTTCCATTGTAAACGTAGCGTACATTTAAACACAGTTATTACTGACTAAACAAGAAATCACGCTACTACAATCCATAGGGTCTCTAGTATGAACGTCCGTACCTTCAGTCAGTCCTCAAGAGCACTCACCACCTTTCTAGACCTAATATGGCATGAACCATATGAGACCTCCATGCGTGCCAGTGCATTCCGCACGGGACGTACGCGACCGGATGTCAGGAAGACGACGCGTGTCTATATCATGCGTCGTCTCATGCGTCATATTCGGAATGTGGTAGAGATTTTCTAAGCTAAATTATATATATTATTTTTTACAGACGTTTATAAATCACATAGACAGTGGGAACTTAAGGTCACTACTTAATTAAAAGCTGTATTTCTTACAGTAGCAGTAATATAAAAAATATTAATACTACACTTTTTGGACACAAATCTCCTCTTTGCAGTCATAAATGAGACAAAAAAGAAAACATCTGGAAATGGAGTAGCTTAAATCTTCTCTTAAAATTCAAGATGATGACTATTTGATAAAACCACGCCTTAAGACACTACATTTTCACATAATGTCTAATTAGCCCATGTTTGGTGTAATTTTAATATGTTTTCAACTTGTGGAATACGAATTTGAGGTTAAAATAGTTGATATTTGAAGAAAACCTGAATGTTTATTTTATGAATTTTATGATAAATTAACAATTAAATATTTTATACACCACTGGTGCTTAAATTAGAACCATTTTATCTTTCTCAAAGATAATGTAGTGAATATTTTTGACCTCGACATTATGATGAATCTTTACGTTTTATGTGACTATGAAACAAAAAAAGCGGATTTTAGAATTATCGCAGTCCCTGGTCCCTAGATGTGAATTGTTGTACTGATTTTGTTGAATTACAAATTTTTCGAAAATTGCTCTAACAATTTTGTTTAGAATGGCCACTTAATGAGTGTTTTATCTGAAAAATAACACTGTATACTTGTTTTACGGGTTAACATTATTTTATTGAATGATGGTTCACTAAAGAGAGATTTTTGAGAGTTAGACATGTTTAAAAAATTGTTCAAACAACTTTGTTAGAAATTGCTGTCTAAGGATTGCCAATGATGACCTGGGGGATTAAGGGTAATTTGTCAGACTTCTTTGTTGGGGATCCGAGGCTCAATCCTCGGTCCAATCACAGATTTATCTGTTTGAAAAACCCTTATAAATCACAGCTTTGGAATGTGTGGAGTGCCAGGCCTCCAAAGTGGTTCGGATTCCACGCCAAGCTGTAGGTCTTCCTCTTCATCTCACAATCACCCTACCATTACACATTAGCGTAAGTGCGTATAACCCGAACGGGTCTTGAGACGCGATGATGATGATGATGATGATGATGATGATGATAATAATAATAATAATAATAATAACAATAACAATAATAATTCATGCCAAATAATCTTGTATACTTGTTTGGGTGGAAATAAGTCTAAGGGTAATATACAGATGACTAATTTTATTTAAATTATAATATTTAAAAAATGTCTTTAATGATTTTGTTAAAAATGGGTGTATGCTTAGACGCAAATAGTTATATATATTAATTGTTTTTCTTTAAAAAAAGTGTAATAGTAAAAGCTTACAAATGACCTTTTTTTATTTTTTTTTAAATATTTTAAAAATGGCAATAGCAATTTTGTTCAATATTCGTATTTGAAGGATATAATACATAATAAATAATTTCTAATGATTTTTCTTAAATAAATTAATTCAAAGAGTAGTTTATTTATGAAACTTGCTTTCATAAAATTTATATCTGTTAAAAATTGACTTCTAAATTGAGTTTAAAATAGTTATCTTGGCATTATTTTTTATGATAAATAGTAAAATATGTATTTATAAACATAATAATAGGTTGAGGTCTGTTTAAAAATAACTGATTTTTGAAAAACTGAAATTAAAGAAAAATGTTTGAACAATTGTGTTTATAATTTGCTTATGAAGAGTGTTTATTGTGATTAACAAGATTATAGGTTTGTTTTTCCGAGTAAAGCTTTCTTAGCGATAGTTGTCTGAAAACCTATTTTTGAACATTTTGTCCCAAACTATATGTTAATGTATGTATTATTGTGTCACGTGATTTATCTTATTTGCCCCTCCCCCTCCCCCCCGTCCAATTTATCTGTTTACCACAAATATCACGATGGTTTAAATAGCTGAAGGATTATATTTAAATATTGTTAAATCTAAATATAAAATTATTTATATTAAAAACTGACACCTGACAGGGAATCTAGCTTGGGACCTTTGATTTTACATGCTAATGCTCTTACCACTGAGATATTGATGAGTCGTCCTGTGCTCAGGGTCATTCTGCACTCATATTTAAGGCAGAGTCAATTATGGACGTGTGGAAATCTTCAGATATATATATAAGTGATCAGTTAAGATCACGTGCTATCACAGTCGACAGTTAGTGCCAGTGCGAGCCAGTGCCAGTGCAGTCGAATGCGTTTTGGTCTCACAACGTCGAGTGGAATTAGGTTTATTTTGTTTATTTGGCGATATATTCCGTGCCGACTGAAGTCGGTTAGAGTGGTATACTGCAAGGGACGCGTCAAAAGGAGGGAATGTCCTCCGACTCGGATGTAGACGTTGAAGGAACTGACGATGAAGAAATGGAGGACCAGGGCCAGGAAGGGGGTCCATCCAACACCAATCCAATACTATCAATAGAAACCGATAAAACCTTTGAGCCAGTCTCTGGACTCAAGCGGAAGCTCAGGACCAGGCCGGCAAAGGAAGTTCTGCAGTCGAAGGCTATAAAAGTGAACAATAAGTTTGCTAGCTTGTCTAGCCTACAGGATGAAACAGCGACCAGTCAAACGGGGCAACCAAGTGGAGGCATGAAGGAAAGTTCCACCTAGTGTCGTATAAAGACCCCTCCGGTGGTCGTAACTAACGCGACACAATACAACAATGTTATAGAACTCCTAAACAGCGGCTTGCAAGACGATTACAAGGTGTATTGTATTGCACGGGGGATTAAGGTGGTCACGACCTCATTCAGGGATTACTCCACCCTGTTAAAGCTACTCAAACAAAACACGTTAGAACACTCTACGTATATACTTCCCAAGGACAAGCCCTTCAAGGCTGTTATCAAGGGCCTTCACGCAAGTATGTCCAGCTCAGACATAAAGGCAGAACTTGAGAACAGGGGATTCACGCCGACCTATGTGAGACAGTTATACTCGAAATAATCTCCACAATCCGGGACACCGAGACCCCTACTGATATTTGTCTGCCCCTTGGCGAGGACAGAAGGGGTGTGTGAGGTATTTAAGGTACCGGTGATCAATCATACTGTAGTCAAAATTGAGGAGTATCGTGCTTCACAGAGTACAACTCTTCAATGCCACCGCTGCCAACATTTTGGACACTCTAAAAACTACTGTGCCCCCAAAACACGCTGCGTCAAGTGTCTAGGTCACCTGACGGTAGAGTGCCAGAAAAAAGAGAAAATAACGCCAGCAAAATGCGTAAACTCTAAGGGACAGCATGCAGCAAATTACCGCAACTGCCCTATTTATCTACGAGAGCTGAAGAAGAAAAACCCGGTGTCAGAAAAGAAAAAAGAGGGGGAAAGTAAAGTGGCTAGCCCTGCTACCCACGTGGCTGGGAATTGCAAACCCTCAACTGGCCAGCAATCTTCTGCTAGCCAACCAACATCAGCAGGATATGTGGGATTGAATCAACAATCTTACAATGGGTCGTCAAGAAGCTTGCCAAGAAGGACAAACAAGAAAACCGTTCCACTGAAAAATCCTCGGACTTGAAGGACCTTCTCCAAATTCTCAAGGAAATCAACGTGGTGGGCTTACTCCAACTCCTTAGGAAGTACCTCGTAGGGCTGAAGAATGCTCCAGACAAGACAACAAAAGAAATGCTTCTTCTGGAAGCTGCAACAGAATTCTTCTGCGATGGCAACTGATTAGGGAAGAAGTGTAGAAGAATCATTGAACATACTGTTCTGGAACGCTAATCGCATAGCCCAACAATAAAATTAGTTTCGACAGCTTCTGGGGACGTATGGAGTCGACGTAGCATTGATCTGTGCGACCCACCTATCGGAACAGAAGAAGATGTGGTTCTGCGGATACGAGATGTATCGCAACGATAGGACAGCTAGCCGGGGAGGTGACACAGCCGTGTTGGTGTGCAGTAATCTTGTACACTATCAAACGACTTTACCGGCTATGGACTATTTTGAATCCACTTCGATGGCTATTCCCACAGGGCGGAAACAGATAGTGTTTACCGCTTTCTACATAAGCCCTGCAGTCTCCATTCACCATCGATGACCTAGACAGGCTCACGTCAAAAAAGGATTTCCTCGTAGCGGGAGATCTTAACTGTAAACATACGATTTGGAACAGTCACGTGTCCAATCAGGCAGGTTGGACATTGGCTGGCCAGGCAGCAATCAAGAACTACACAGTCCTGACGACTAACGAGCCGTCGTTCTACCCATCCAATTACAGGAATCGTCCCGAGGTTCTGGATGTCGTCCTGACGGATCTAGATACACTTCCGGAAGAACTCGAAGCCTTAAACTAACTTGACTCCGAACATTTCCCGGTCTTCGGAAGGATATTCCTGAAGACAAACCCAAGATTGTCGTACCTTAGGAGGAAAATCCCCAGGAGTGACTGGGACGAGTATCGGCGGGTATTGACGTATGCAGTTCCGTTGAACATGGAGGTAAGCTCCCCGGAAGAATTGGACAGTTCCATCACTCTTCTGACAGCCACATTACTCGAGGCATACTGAGAGACAACTGTATTCGTAGACGCCGCCGGTTTTGTTGAAGAGGGACGACCCGGAGCTGAGTTACTTGATAGCCCTGAAGAGGGAAGCGCGCAGGGAATGGCAGCAGCAGTGGGAACCGAGGCATCGTGCCGAGTACAGTAGGCTAAGAGCCCTTGTGCATAGAAAGGCTAAAGCTATGAAGATCACCAACTGGAATGAGTATGTAGCGAACACTTTGGATGGGGATGCCAACGCGTGGAAGGTGACGAGACGGCTCAAAGGTACGAAAGGAAAGGCAGGCACCACGGTCATCCACGGAAGGAGGGGGTTGTAATACCGGGGCGAGGCCAAGGCAAAGGCCATTGCGGAATCTCTTGAAGACCAGTTCAAGGCTAACTAAGAGCCCCAAGATGAAGAGTTTACCAAGACAGTAAAAAGAGCGGTTGGGGTATACCTAGCAGATCTTGTTGTAGAGCTACCTCCCCTATCACCAGAAATGAAGTCACCCGCCAGGTGGAAAAGCTGAAGCTACGAAACGCGGCAAGTCACGACAGGGTCTCAAACGAGATGTTGCGACACGTTCCGGAATGTGTAATCCAGCTCTTGACAAGATTGTTTTCAGCGGCATTACTGGCCGGTTACTTCCGGGAGGCGTGGAAGGTTGCCGGCGTCGTTTCATTGCCCAAACCAGGCAAGGACTGCAAATTCCCGCAGAACAGGCAGCCCATCAGTCTGCTTAGCAGTATAGGAAAACTATTAGAGAAAATCATTTTGCAGCGATTGAAAGCCTTCGGCAAAGAGCATAGAATTATCCCCGACATCTAATTCGGATTTCTGGAACCGTCATTCAACGGTACACCCAGTCCTGAGCCTAGTAGAGGACACGACAGAGAGCTTTAATCAAAGGGAAATCACGCTAGCTGTACTCATGGATGTAGAGAAGGCGTTTTATAAGGTCTGGCACGCTGGCCTTATTTACAAATTGATCCAGGCCAATTTCCCAAGGGTTTATGTACATCTAATAAAGAGCATTCTAAGAGGACGACACTTTTAAGGCAAGATGGAAGGTAAAAGGTAGCCTCTTCATTGTATCAGGGTGGGGGTGCCACAGGGGTCGGCACTCTCACCGTTCCTATACACTGTGTACGTTGCTGACATCCCCATGGACCCGATGATCAATACTCGGCTCTTCACAGATGATACTCTGTTCTACATTGCCAACAGGAACGTGAAGTACGCTCATCTCCGCCTGCAGCGGTACCTGGAGGAGTTTATCAGTTGGCTGGAAAAATGGACGATAAAGGTCAACGCAGATAAATCGACAGCCATGATAATTACGAAGAGGAAACCCCAAACCCTTGCCCAGCTTGTAGTGTTGGAGGAGGCTATCCCCTAGAAGAAGTCAATGAAATGCCTCAGGGTGATGTTAGATTCCAGACTCACATAGAAGGAGCACGTAATCTACTCAAGGAAAAAGGCAATGGGGATCTTAATTGCAAATTACGGCCTGTTCAAGAGCCTAGTGTTGAAGAACAACATCAAGCTGCTTCTGTACAAAAGTTTAGGACAGCCTATTCTGGTATACGGATGTGAGGCGTGGGGGTATTCTTCCGATTCAGTGCTAGATACTCTACAAGTAGTGCAAAACAAGGTACTTAGGTGTATCTTAGGTGTGAACACCCAAACTAACAATGCGCACATACACGCTACCACCGGTATTGTGACTCTACAAGAAATCTTCCGGCAGCGAGGTGGCAAATTCTACAAACAAGCCCGTGAAGTAGAAGACAACGCTATAGTTAGAAGACTCGGCCAGTACGACATCCGAGAGCCAAGGAAATACAAGAAGCCCCGGCTCGAATGAGCAAAACACCTACACACCTCAATCAACCCTTTCCTACTAGCCACTCCTGTTTCTCAGCATTGCCAAATCCTTGGGTCCTCATCCCCACACTTCCCCATAAGCTAGAATCATTTTTATTCACACCTGAACTTTCATCAAAGCCATGTTCGCTTAGTGTCTAATTTAATTTTATGTATTTTCTTTCAGCTCGACTAGATCTTACTTACACACTACACCAAACTCACTTCGGGCCTAACTGCGCTTGTGTTTCCATCACAGTGTACGATGGCTCGAATTAGCAACTCCACACAAACACTGTTGCTCCCAGACCTTCACCCTCCAACTCCATTTTCCCTTCACAACCAATCTACACTTTTAGAAATAGAGGTTATGATATGTGACTACATATTGGTACTTTAGGCAAAAACAAGCCACCTACTCCCTCTGAAAGTCGCTTCTGACATTCAGAGCGAGTAGTTCAAGGCAAACAAGGGAGCGAACGTGCTATCAGATAACGCAGCCTTTTTTGACTCGGGAAGGCTTTCTGCTGTCAAATGTACAATGACAATTTTACGAATGCGCATCATGATGGTGTAAATAGACAAGCTGATATAGTTTAAGACTATAGCATTATCAAATATATTATTCTTTGAATTAAAAATTTACAGTTGGACACGGAATCGAACTCAGAACCTAAGAGCCAGTTTCATAGCCAAATTTAGTACGCCTCAAGTGCGGCGCTACACTAAGTTCATGACGTCACCTACCTAAACCAGAATGGAATGGGCCAGTTTCCTATTAGAGAACGGCTCATTCCATTCGAGTTTAGGTAGGCGTCGTCTTGTATTTAGTGTAGCGCCGCACTTGAGGCGTACTAAACTTGTCTATGAAACTGGCCCTTAGTCTTAATACGTCAATGTCGTGATATAGGATTTGTAGTTGATATATGATATTAAGGAAGAGGAAAATAGGGTTACAAAGAGGTATGATCGTGACATCCATTTTCTGGGATTTTCAAATTCTGCCATGTAGGAGCATAGTGAGTATGAGGAGAGAAGTACAGAGGAGAGTGTTACGTCTTCAAAATAAGAGAGAAAACCACTTCTTTGATAGATGTTATCAAGGCCATAACAAATATCCGTATAATGCACTACCCTGCTCTACTACATCTGCAGATGTAGGATCCTGCATCAATGACGATTAGGAAATCGGCGCAATCAAGGGATCTGTCCCGGATCAAGTCTAGCTTATTCATTCAAAGTCAACGTAAACAATATGCTTCAACATAATGGCGTATGTTATATTCTTAGACTTTGAAGGACTACAACAAGCAGACTACCTCAAATATCTCCTCGTTAGACCTATATATTCCATGATGAGTACTTATCTAACGATAACAACATATCTTACACTACCATATACTATCGATAAACTTCATCCAGTTTATCAATGTTGGTGGCTAGAAGGTAATTGTCTAATCGAGTGGGATTAATATGATCTTAACTGCATGGCGTTGGTCATTTTAGTATACACGTTGAAGCATAATATATATTATTTTCAAGTTAACTTCAGAAGGATCTATGAGTTACAGTGAAGGACATACTGGAGCGTCATTTGGTCTCGCTTTCTAAATTAATGGTCCAATATATGTGTGTTTTAGTATTTACGATCTTTAAAAACTAGCAGTAAGGAACAGGACAAATTGTTAAAGATCTTCTGGAACCAAGATGCAATTTTTTAAGTGACAGTGAAAGCGACCTTGGCCAATTTTGCAAGACGCCCTCACGGCAGCCAATGTAGAAACATTCGTGATTACACCATAAAACAAATCAGACGTGTCATAAACAATCGCAATCATACCATCATACAAATCGAAAGTGTCTTACACACTCGCGCATTATCTCCAACTCAACTTCCATTATTTATATTCATTCTTTAATAATCAGTACCAAAGTGTAGAATAAATTAATCCTAATATTAAATTTGTGATCTTTAATCTATGCTATCTTCCATTTAAATCAAAGCCCAGTCTAATATTTGGTAAGTAGATGACATGAAACTAGCTAGAACCCAAACCCAATATATTTAAATTTAGCACTTAGGTATAAAATGATGCACTTGGATCCAGGGCTATCAGGTTGTAATATCACCTGATAAGGATCCGAACCAAGGATGCCAAGGTGTATACGACCACGTGCTGTTATAATGTTACACTCCAATAATGAAACTGCCTCATTCATGTATTAGGAACATTTTTTCTCATTCCGGAACTGTCTTCTTAACTAGACCATTTCACTTATAGGGCAAAAATTTCATTAGCTCTTTTCCATTTCATGAACTGGAACTTATTGTGTTATCTGTTACAAGCTTATCTGAAATTCAATTTAAGCTATTCTAATCAACAAACCCAACCTATCTTAACCCAACCTTCCATTCTGAATATATTAAAATGTATAACTTAAAGATCAAACCTGGTCTTTGCTTCACCAATTCATGGATCGGGCGAAAACTCGTCCATTTCATGAATTGGGTAACGATTGGATCTAATCAGTTCATGAACAGGGCAGCACAAGTTCTGCACAATTATTCATGACCTCATTGTTTTTTTTTATCCCAGTTAATGAAATGATTAGGAGGAAAGGCCAGTTCATTGAATGGGAAGAAATTTGTCAAATTCATGAAAATGCCAAATTTACCGAATGGTTTGTAACTTATACACTTCACATGCTTGGGTGGTTTTGGTGATGTTTATGGAAAAAATAAAACTTTATTTATAAAGTATATAAGCTTTTTGGTTAATGCTTTTATTGATATACAGGGTATAGAACTCAACATTTTGAATCATTCCGGTATACGACTGTATAATCTATGAAGAGATGCATTTAAAACGTATACATGAAATATGACTTGATCCTTGTGAAGTGAATAAACCTTATGAAAACTCTCCTGATCCTCGTCAAGTGGATAAAGATTGATGACCAACTAGCTGCTTATGTCACTAGTAGAACACTCTAAGCTTTTTTTAACCCCTTCTTTCAGTTTAAACTAAAATGAATCCTTTCACGTGTATAACCTTAAAAAATCCTTAATGTGCATTTAAGGTAATTTTTCTTCCACCTTTCTTAATTCATATCTCCTTGATCCTGACGGTATAGCGATTCGAGTCTTTGGCTTCGAACACAATGTAAGGAAATCAGCTAAACTAGCTTAGCTTATATTTATTTTAATAGTATATAAAGATATAGCCCGTACGGGTAGTAAGACGCGGTGATAAAACAAAATATCGTATACTCATATGTTTACAGGTACTTAGAAATGGTACTTTATTAATTATTTAGGTCAGGTTAGGAGAAATAGTTTGTAAATAGATTTGAACTTCCTAATGATACAGTAAATTTGTTTCAAATATATCTAAGAAAGAATGCTCATTTCTGTGAGAATTAAGGTTTATGAGAAATCAAACTAAAGACAATTATTGTAATCAATATAATAAAAACAAACTACTTTAGTGTTTTCATAAAAAAATAGCATAATACTTTATCTAAGCCACCAATATACTGGGAGAAATATAGTAATATTTTCGATTTAAGATACTTATTTTATCTTAAAACAAGCAATCCAGTTTTACCTAAACTATTTTAAATTATTGAGTTCAAATGAAGGCCTTCATTGAATATACACAATGATCCATCTAGTTTCTGACCGCATATGAATTATGTTCAGTTTAAATTACATAATAGAATGGTTGACTCTCAAATGTATGTACTCCTCGTTATTATACCAGGTAACAATGGCGTGTTTTGTATGATGTTGATGTGCCTGAACAAGGTACTGAGTAGATGGTCATGTAGGAAGAACCTTTTTGATGAGTATTACAGTTCTTGATAGGACATTAATCTGATAATGATGAGCATGGAGTACAATAGCTTGGTTCATCTGTGAAGGGTATAATAGGATCAATCACTGACGATCATGTGTTTCTCGTGTAATCACTTGGTTGTTTCTCCAGCAGAAGAGGTTGTTTGATCAGGCACCATAAGTATCCCAGTGGTAAAACTACATTCAGGTATGTCTAGACATTGATTTGCTCGTCCTGAAGGGTATGTCGTTTGATTCGGAGGTCAAAACGATATGATTTCCGGTGGCGAATTACTTTTTTTTTTTTGTGGCTTTTCAGAAGGAAGGTGTTGCTTCTCTTTAAGAAGTTGTTGTTTTACCAGCAAATGTTTTTTGATATAAAAGTTTTTATATTTGACCAGTCACTGACGTTTCTCTGGTATTAGTTGATCAATTCTAATCTGGTAGTGTCGGACACCAAGTTTTCAGTTTTGACGAAAGTGATGTACGACCACTGGTTGTTGTTACTGTGTTTTCAAGTGCCGAATCTCCTTCCTGTGTTGTTCATCCAGAAGAGGTTATTGTTGTTTGACCAGCCAGTGATGATTCTATGGTATTTGTTTTACAAATACAGATTTACATGGCTTTTATATTTCTGGAGTGAAAGTAGTGGGACAAGGCTATATTGTAGTAGTCTTTCCAGTTGGCCAATTGCACACTGTTGTGATAACTGTGAAAAGGTTTATTTATTTACCGTGTTTACTAAACTAAGTTTTGGTGCCTGATTATTTTCAATTAATTTACAGAAACTACACAATATATTATCAAAGCCGGTTATATGCTGTTCACAAATATTATTCAAGTATTTGTTTAGAATTTACTCTCTAGCACTAGTCTCAAACCTGGGACCTTTGCTTTTAAATTTATATTTAAATTTTGATGTCGTGTTATCCTGGGCAAGGAAAGAACCGATATATCTAAGCTGTAGCGCACTTTTGTGCTAATACAAAGGTCCCAAGTTCAATTATCATGCCAAAGTGTTATTTTCCAACACATATTTGAAAATAAATACATAAATATATAATTTTTGTTTGTTTCGAGATAATTAAATTACAGTAGTTACTAAGCCTGGAGTAAACTCGTATCTACATTACTGTAAATATTTCTCTGAATGTAAACAAACTAATATTAATAATGAATCTTGGAAAACAGTTTCTTGGGAATTATAAACCTCATAAGAAATTGTTCTCAGATTGGTGAACTAAATTCAAAACCAATTTCATTCAAAAGGAACAAAAATATTACAACATTTACTATCTTTAAGATAAATAGAATATTCGAGTTCTTTTGGAGGACACCAAATACCATTTATTGTCAAATAAAAAAAACTTAAATCAAGGTATTTTACCCGATTGTAGAATGTTTAAAGCTTATCCCAAGAAGAAAATCATAACACCTTTACTGTCCACGCAAAGTATTAAGGAGTTTGATTTATATTATTAAACATCTACAGTCAAAAGTTTGTCATCACAACCCCTCACATACTTCCCAACCGATTCGAACAGTTAAGGTCTTAATATTTTCTTCCTGACATGCACATTTGCAACTAGTCAAAATTTTGAAAATTACATCCAGGAAAACGTTTTTATAGTTTTTTTATTTATATACAAACTTTTTTGAATGTATAAAATGTCAGCTAACATTTTCCTGAGTAGAATTTTTAAAATGATGACCATTAGCGTACAATCTGCATGTCTAGACGAAAAAATTAATACCTCAATGGTTACAATCAGTTCAGAATTGTAAGAGGAATTGTGGTGAAATATTTGTTTTTCTTAAAACTAAATGGCTCAGATCCGTTTAACATGTATGTATCGTTTCTCAACACATTAGTTACAGTATCATCCTAAAGATTTTTCTTTCACTCTTTCTTTATTATTACAAGGATTAAGTGCTCGGCCAATAAACACAGTCAACCTTTTCATAATGTTTTATTATATATAATGTTTTAGTTAAAATAGCAATATACTTAATATAATAAAGTTTTATATTAATTTCTAATAAAGGTAAACAAATTAAAATAAATTACTTTTAAGAATGACGACCGTTTCCATTACTATGATAGATGCTTTCATTTGGATTTGCATGTCGTTGTTTAATTACTCCCCTGCTTTTGATTGGGTTTCCCTAGTAATCTGTAGCAACGAAGTGCTACAAACCAAGGATTAGGAGTCCGTCTATAAAGCAATTTATTACTGTAGATTCGATCTCTTACGGATCATGGGCTACGACTATTGCGGTTATGGCCTATATAGACGGGGTTTTGACTATTTTTTAAACTATCGTAGCTCTTGGGAGCCATACTCTGATACGTCTATGAAAAGAAACGCATCGTCGAGCTCCACGTCAACACAGAAGACTGTGATGACTAACACGGGACAGGAAGAGAGAGGACATTGTTGGACGGAATTAAACAATACAGGACAGTAAAAACTACGGATGGTGTAGTGTGTGGGGTGGGGAGTGGGGAAGGAGGTCGTTACGTACCCACTCCGAACTGTTCTAACCTTGTGTGACTAATCTACGCCGCGAGTCCTTGACTGCTCGTGGAAACATCACATTACTTGGACTGTGATGACCTCTGTGATTGTACGGGGGCATTTGTTCTGCCGGTGAATCACAGGAATTCACTGGCATTTAACGTGCAAACCACGCCGGTGGGCACGAGGACTATAGGCATCTGTATCGTCTTGTCTGGTTTGCCATTTAAAGGACTGTCAGGGATCGAATATCCCCATTGCCTATGAGCCGAACACCTTAACGTATTGCATCGGCTCAGATCACTCCACAACGGCTCGAAAAACATTCCCATATTTGATATTATCCCAATTCTGGTGTAAAATAGTATAGGAATTAGTATATTCGGTGTGATATTAGAGGGTTTGGGTTGTAACCTTGGTCGGCTGTAATGAGTGTATTTTTTCCTAATTTTTTTTCTAGCTCTCACTTCACGTAAACTTGGAAGCATTTTCTCTAAATTCTAGCTTTCTCCTCACTACAAAATTAGTGTAAATATTAAAATAGCTCAGGTAGGTAGTCAAATCCTGAACATGAACATATTTAGGGATGCTTTGTTAACTACAGTCCAAAAGGTTACCATATCTACTAGTGTCACGTGTCATATGTAATTTCCCAAAACTGAGTATAGAAAATTATTACACATGAGTTAATTCAAAACCCTAGTTTTCACTCTATCAAATAAAGCGTTAATGGTTTTTCCTTCAAGACGTGTTTTAACTAGGGTCTGGTAAGCATTGTTAAATTTTCTTTAACTTTTTATTTGATTAATGATAGCACAGCAATATGAAAACAAATACTTTTATTGTTGAGATATTAATGCTTAGAGACTGTGTATTGATTATGTTGTGTCACAATTATACCAACAATAATTCTTAGTAATGATTTTAGTATTATCATGTCGTTTCATACAATTTTAAGTCGTTTGTGCAAAACCCCAGACAGCTACAGTAGTTTAAATTCAGAGTAAATTATTTATATAACAGTTAGCAGAGTTACTAGAACTGTTTTCACGTAGTCATACGCCATACGTCAAATCATGTTATCCGACGCTATCACTTTTGATAGTTATTAATAGTTACTTACATAATGACATTGATAAAACGTTTTATCAATTTTTGCCATAAAAAATATGTACACACTTTCTAAAAGGCCCTTCTTGTGAAATTTGGACTGTATCTGCGGCTCTGTCCCTTCCCCAAAACTGCTGACATTTATTGGTACACCTATCAGCTACTTCTTTCTCACAAAACACATTCTACACCCCGTTAGCGGAAAAAAAGTACTGTGATTTCGCACACATAACGGGGCTGCTTACCAAAGCACTGCGACCTATTGAAGACATTCAGAAACCACCATTATTTAAGTTGTGGTTTGTTATTTCTAAATATGAATTATACCAAATGGAGGGTAAGGTTATCAACTTATTCTTGGGTGACCTGGAGGTCTAGGGGTAAGGTGTCAGACTTCGATGCTGGCGGCCGGGGTTCAATCCTCGGTCCCGGCATAAATTTATCTGATTACCAAACCCTTCCTTCACCTCTGACAAGACATCTTGTGAATGTGGGGAATGCCAGGCCTCCACCGTGGTTTGGATTCCGCGTTAAGCTGTAGGTCCTTCATTTCATCTCACACTCACCCTACCATTACACATTAGCGTAAGTGCGTATAACCCGAACGGGTAGTAAGACGCGATGCTAATAATAATAATAACTTGTTCTTATAGTAGTACTATTCTTACATTTTAAGTTTTATGATTATTAACCTTTTGTGACTGGTGCTCTTGCATTTTCGCAACAACTGTAATTTATTTTTAAATTAAAGGTAATTATTTCGGATCCCCTCCAAGTATTCCTCAATTAGTTCCTGCTGCGTAGTACGATGTCATCAAACCATTTTTTCTAAATGTGTATTTTCTGAGAGACTGGAATTTTAACTGGCACCATGCAGGAATATTGTGAACGCGCAACGGCGCTAATCGTGATGTCGTACGTATGGCTTATTGCCGCCGTATATTTAAAATAAAAGAAAACGGCAATAATGTAGAAATAATCATTAATTTAGTAATACAGTAAAATATAAAATAATGCATTACAAGATTTTGTTACATTTTTTTTCCTAATAATAATAATCTATGTTTTTGTAACAGTTTAACATTGCTGTAATTTTCTGTTGTTTTTTTTAAAAATAAATTTGCAAAAATACAATACTATTCATATATTTATTTAATTACAATTTCTTCAAAAGTAAAATAATGTATTAAAGTATGTGTTTTTGATTATTATTTAGAGCATAATAGGATGTTGCAAAAATGCAACAGTGCTGATCCTCGTGTTATTTTTTAGCGCCAGTCCCTGAAGGTTAAATGAATGAAAATGTAAAATTATCTTATTTTCAACGACATTTCACGTGGAATGGCGCAGCTTTGAGATCAAAGTAGAGGACTAGAATCATAGATCTAGCATTTTCTCAAACAAATAAAGTCATTATTTACCAGGCTTACAGGTGAACATTTTAATCCAAGATTGTGTTTGTGTGTTTGAAGCTGTTTTCCATCAAGTAGGCGTCACCCTTACAGGCGTTAAAATGCGATTGGCTGTTGCCCGGGATCAAACATAGGATTCTAGATGTTAGTATCTTATTTTCTTCGACAGATGTTTTCTCGCTAACAGCAAGAAGACCTCCCACGTAGTTGACGTGCCACCATCCGTATGATCCTTTCTGGCACGATCTGACAAGATGCATCTGGACCTACAGACACCCTTTCTCTAGTTGAATTTTTTCCGCACCGCTGCATTTGAGGAATAAACTGCAGATTGCACATTTAATAAATGTAAACATTTAATATAGTTTTACAAAAAAGACGACCACCTCTGTGATCTAGTGTTTGGAGTTGCTGGCTACAGATCTAGAGGTCCCAGGATTGATTCTCGATATTTCCAGATTGTCTGTGAATCTGTAAGTCTGAAACGGGGTCAAACTCAGCCTCTTGAAGACAACTGAGGAGATACTTGAATTAAAACGTATAGGTGCTGGTCTAGAAAACTGAGATAAAGGGCCGGAAGCTCCATTGTGCTGACCATATGACACCCTCTATCCACTCAAGTTAGCACTATCATCGCTAACAGGTGGTGGCTGTTCTGTATGAATCACTAGATTGTAGGCTGAAGCCATAGAGTGTTTTATTTTACAAACAAGTCAGTACCCAATAGTCCATCCCCACCTCCTCCTCCCCGTGCGTATCGTCTTACTATCAGGAATATCCTAACAATAATTATTATACTGCTGGAATTCATTTCCTCTCAATTCTACCTTCTTCATGTCTACACCACTGACGTATTTAAAATATGTAAGTCCCTAATAGTTAGTAAGGCGTGGTGGACAATAATAAAAATGTATTGAAAAAATCGTAAACGTTTGTTTAAAAAATAAACACTTGAGTAAGATAGCGATACTTTTAATAAATATTACTAATAATTTTGGTATATTCCGGCCCTGGATTTGGTAGGAAGAACAGTATCTGGTAATTGTTAAAGTTGCTAAAACAATCTTAACACATGAATACATCAAGTCATGTTATCTGCATATGTCATTTTTGATAGATTTTATCAATGCTAGCCGCAAAGAAATATGTTTGAAATTTTCTAAAATGCTCTTCTAACAAGAATAAGTTATATCGCATTTCTCTACTAAATTAAGGAGAATATTAATTTATTATTATTCTGTTGTCTTAGGAATCAACCGATCTCCCACACACGAACAAAAACCAGTTAGGTATATCTAATAGAAGATTGTCTGACGACCGAATCCCAACTATATCATATGACTCTTGGGGTACGTTGTTAGATTCCTGGTATGGTTGAAAAATGCATCTATGGGTAAATTTCACAGAAATTAATTTACAACTGTGGGGGTATGAGGTTGAGTAGTGTTGTGTTTATTCTAAATTTATGTTCGATTGTAAGACGTGTATTGATATAATGAATTTATTAAGAAAGTGCATGTTAAATACCCCAAACAACAAAATGAAGAGATTTAAAGTGGGAATGTATCTCGCTGTAGTGGTTCAGCCAAACTGATAGACCATGACCCTATTCCTGAGACACAGCACTCACCGGTTGCATTTTCCAAGATCTGAGAGGAGTTGTTTTATTTTGTTGGATAGCTGGAGCAATTGTTCGGTTGCAGTCACGTCAGATTTGACGAGCTTGTGAAATCTTCCATTAGCTGACAAAGGATACCTCTGAGAGTTGGACTAGCTTATAAGTGCTTCTCAATATCGCTACAAGATATATCATCAAATCAAGGATTTCCAGGCGATGGGGTTCACAGTTCCTAGATGCAGGATCTACCATAGAATTCAGGGGGGTTGAGAGAAATGAGTTTATGAGGTTCCCTTTCTCATTAATTAACTTATTTCATTCCAGTGACAGTTTTTTTTTAACACTGGCAAAGTTTGCTTTCAGCAAGAAGAGGATGCTGCAGGCTAGAAAACCGGGAGATGAGGTAGAAACTGACTAAGTGTTACATATGGAGCCGAATCATGCATTTTGAGGAAAAAGAAGAAATACTTTGAAAGGTTTGAGATGGGGTGCTGATCGGTTGATTAATGAATAAATTCTAAGAAGAATAAATGAAACTATAACAAATGGAAAGAGAAACATTATGCAGGTGATTCTACGAAGATGGGACAACTAGCTGGGTTACATTATTAGAAGAAATGGCTTACTGAGTGATGACGTATAAGACAAGATGAAAGGGATAAAGGAACCAGGGCGCCCAAGAATGCACATAACTGACGTCAAACGAGGAAAGAAGGTGAGGTTTAAGGAATCTGATAGGCTGCTAATACGGCATGCTGTGGTGATATATTTAGACAAGGCAACACGATATTGAAACTCTGTTCATGGAAAAGTTAAGTTTACTTCCGTTCTTAAGCTACATTAATTTTTTTACAACAAATTCACCTTCAAAATGCCTCAGTTATAAAACGTTGATTTTTAAGCACGTGTGTAGCAACAGCCTCTAATCCATTTGGGGCTTCCAGTGCTCAGGCCCACATGATTATTAGAGAAGATTTATTTAGATTTCAATATAAATAAGATAGTAAATATTTATAATTCAATAAAATGTCCAATAAAGTACTAATACAGTTTCAAGAAACTGGACTCCCGTGTCTTTACATTGCTAAGTTCAGAGAGATATATGGCTGGTTCTTTTATTCAGTGGAAACTCTGTAACCTTTATGACTCTCGGTGATTTTCCCTTGCTTGAAATTAAAACATTGCAGCCTTTCTTTCTTTACTTTCGGTTCAGTGAGCCTGCTAACGATGGCAGACAGCAATTGGAGATGTTTAATTCACTATGAAGTTTATACTTTTCTATCGATAAGGTAAGTTGAGCATCAAGTAATAGGACTAGTTCCTCATGAACGCGTAGTTATATGGGGCTCGTGTTTAGAAGGTAAAATTAGAAAATACAATAATATTAATATGTTTATGGTGAACGTTGGAAAAAAGTTTTCACCACAGCCAGCATTGCTAGGTCTTTTATTTAATTTTCTATTTTAATAAATTATTTCTTTAATTTTTACCACAGTAAAACTTCCTTTGATGTACACTTCTTAAAGATATAATGTTGAATTTTTATAACTCATTTATGAAACATTTTTAGGCTATTCAGCACAATCAGCACAATTTAATCAATATTTTTCCAAATAACTGACAATTTTTTAATCCTAGCAGGTGTCCGCTATCTAGAGATTACATTGCATTAGCTTATTTTTTGGATGGTTTTTTAATTGTTACTTAAAATTATACATACAAATGTAAATAGGGTAATAATTAGTTATTAGAGCCGTCATTTAATTCATTAAATTAAGTTAAATGTCAAGTTGTGGAATAGACAAACAAATAATGTATAGTACGTTAACACACAAGAGTATTTTAATACAGATTAGTCTGCAAGTGAAACTAAGCTATTATTTAGTGGTGACCTGGTGGTCTAGGGGTAAGGTGTCAGATTTCTATGCTAGCGGCCGGGGTTCAATCCTTGGTCCCGGCAAAGATTTATCTGATTACCAAACCCTTCCTTCACCTCTGACAAAACATCTTGTGAATGTGTGGAATGCCAGGTCCCCACCGTGGTTTGGATTCCACGTTAAACTGTAGGTCCTCCATTTCATCTCACAATCACCCTACCATTTCACATTGGTGTAAGTGCATATAACCCGAACGGGTAGTAAGACGCGGTGCTAATAATATTATTTAGTCTTGATTACTTAGAGCATTGGTGGTAGTGAAGCTTACATTTGGCATGCTATAAAAGATCTAAGAATTATTTTTTCTTTTTAAAAACATTAGAATATTAAATCAACACAGTTTTACCCTCAAGACAGATAAAGTATTGTATTCGTGAAAATTTTGGACACCAACATTATGATTACTCTTTATGTTTTATGTGTGAACAAACTCAAAAAAGTGAATTTTATAATTCTGTCGGAGCCATGTTTTATGACCGTCCCTAGCCACATAACTTAAACAGTTTGATGGATATTTTATTAATTTGATATTTAGATGTTATATTACAATATATTAGTATTTTTAATTTTTAATTTGACCCTAACCCTTAATTTAAGATTTGTTTACTTATAAATGATTTTTTTTAAATACACATTACTCTAAAATGACTCAAAATATTTTGTTTAAAATTGATACTTAGGAAGTTATTGAACTCCCAATTGACACCGTATGCTTGGTTTTGGAATAAACATTTGCTGAAGGGTGAGCAATCTTAGAAAATTTGGAATATATATTAAATGGCTGTAATGATTTTGTTTAAAACGTATATCTGTGGAGGGTTTAACAATAAAAATAAAACTGTATCCCGGATTGTTGTGGAAAGATTCATTGAAGGGTAATTTACAAATGATCGATTTAAAAAAAATACGAAATATTAAAAAAAAACGGCTCTATCAATTTGGTTTAAAACAGATATATGTAATTTTTAACCATTTAAATAATTTTACATAGTTGTCTTCCTTTAAAAAATATATTTAATATTAGTTAACTTATGAATAATTTTTGACAGATTTAAATTTTTATGAAAATATCTTTAGCGATTTTGGTCAAAAATTGCATTTGGGTACTATTTTACAAAATAATAAATATTATATGTTGTTTTTTTAAAGAAATTTAAGGGTTGTTAAACTTTAACCAATTTTAGAACATTTGAAATATTTCCATGTAATCCATAAATTTCAGTTCAGAATTTTTATCTTTGAATGTGTTGTTATGATAAATAATAATTTGGTTTAAATTTTGTACATACAAATAATTGGGGATAATTTACATGTATATTAATAAAATGAAGAGTTTGTGTGTCTTGTCATGAAAGTTTCGGGATATTTATGGCACGCTGAGGTCTGCAATTTAAATATTAGTAGCCCCTGTGCACGAACATATTATGAGGCTCGAAGTCGGAATTTTGGAATTTTGATTATAATTATTTTAACTAATTGATAAATGAAAAATTAATAAATATTAACGCCAAGATAAAGCTTCACTACTACATTTCATACAATTGGTAATGTAGTTTGGTGGCCATGCAAGTTTGGCTGTCATGGAGGAGAGTAAACAAGACGAGTTTGGTATCTACAACAAACTCTTCTTCTCATGCCACCATCATATATTAATAGTTGTTAAAGTTGGATTCATTTATAATAGATAGCTTTTATGTATTATATGTGTTTTATCTTTTTATCTGTAACTTTTTCTAGGTTTTTTACCCTTTTTACCTTATGCCCCTTATACCCGACATCCTTTTTACAACTTTTTTAACGTTTAACCCTTTTTACCCTAAAATAATTCTCCAGAACTAAGCCAAGTAATTAATAAAAGGGGTAAAAGAGCAAAAAAGTCAAAAATGGTAAAAATTAAATATAATCAAAAAAGGGTATAAGACAAAAAAATTGATAAATTGTCCAAAATTGATCAGAATTTCACAAAGGGTAAAAATGCCATAATTAAGCAAAAATGTTAAACAAGGCAAAAAGCGTACAAATGGTAGAAGCGTAAACGGGGTGGAAAGGATGATGGTAAAAGAGGGTAAATAGGGCGGTAAATAGGGCCGTAAGGGGAAAAGGGGTATCACTTTATGGTAAATATGATTAAAAGGGTTTTAAAAAATTTGTAAAATGTTTTTAAGAAAAAGGTTAAAATTAGTGAAAGGGTAAACGGTGTAAAAATATTAAACGTTGTAATTGTGGTATAATAGTTCTAAGATATTTTTTATCGGATTTAATTATAACCCTTTAACAACCAGTTATGCTGTGTCGCTCTTATATCTATTTTACTAGCACCAGCAGGCAAGAGTTTAAAGTATTATGTATAGAGAAGATATAACTTAAATCTTCAAAGGAAATGTCAGCTTTTAAAACATGTCCATATTATATTTATATATTTACATCAGTCAGCCTACTTTCACATTTTGCGTCACAATTCATTCCAATAAATGGTTAATGTTTAAACATAATTTAAGATTTGAATACTATTCCCTGTAGTTTATTTTATATACTAAAAATAGCAAAGCTAATTTAAAGATTCCCCGTGCGAAGAACAGTTTACAACAGCTAGTAGTTAAAATTAGAGAATTTTATTTTCTTTAAAAAATATATAAAAACAATTTTGTTTTAATTTATACTGTAGAGTGTTTATTGTTATTTACAAGATACATATGTTTTCCTATTGAAAATATTCTCAAGTTTAGTTTGCAATAATCCCATTTTTGAAAATTTTGTTCCAAACTTTAATTTACCACATGTGAGAGTTTGTACAATTGTGTCATATGTTATATATAATATGACTATTACATTTCAAGTTCATTTTGCTAAATATATAGTAAATAAAACACACTGTATAAAATTGAATTCTTTTAAGAAGGAAAGGCGTAACTTTTCAGTAGCCTTTTTAACTCAATTTTAAGCTCAGAATGAAATTGGTCTTATAATAAGATTTCTGACGGGAATAAATATCATAAATAAAATGTAATTTACATTAGGAATGCTATAAAACTTAATTTGTTTGACAAGGTGATAGTAGGAAGCAGCTGTATGCACGATAAAATTAGCATTGGTAAGCTCCATATCATATTATGTTAAAGGTATTTTATGACCACATCTAATCGAAAAAATGAAGAGCATAATGTTATAAGATGTTTGACAGTGCTATTGTGGCATAGAAATGGAAAAATATGGTGATAATTCACATGTACGCCTCCATTTCCCCCAATGTCCTTCTGATCACACCTTGGATCCCATGAAAATTAACATGGGTGACTATTTTCGTTAGCCTTAGTTCCCTGGACACTTTTAAGGATACCAAACGCCTTTGATGTGTGGAGTCCACGGCAAGATTTGCTGCTGTAAAAGAGGGACACCTGATTTTGTCGTAGAATGATCTAAGGCGTCATTCTCGTGTTAGATTTGACTGCCAATGACATGGAGATCGGAGCTCGAATCCCAGTCGTGTGTACTGAGAATGGTTTTCCCTAAATGCTTTCCCACTCTTCTTCCACTCAAATTTGGTTACAAATCCTCTAAATTCAACCTTATTAAACCCTAGCCCATTAGCGTAATTAATAAATATGTGTTAAAACTTGAACAGATAGTAAGACAAGGTCACAGACAAATAATATACCCAGACACTCAACCTCCAGGTTCAAATGTTACGCTCCTTTTGGCAGTTTGAGTCCTTCAACACTAGGATCGCTGCGGTTAGTCCTATCATCACCCAGCAGTGACACTAACGAATCCCAGTGTTGAAGGACTCAACCTGGTAAAAGGAGAGCAGCGAAATGCCCGTAAGTTTGAAAGTATGTTTCTTACTTGTCTGCGGACAAGGTACAAAAGAAGAAACAAAATAGTGTTGGTTCCACCCG
>CABFOW010000533.1:135233-182088 GCA_902141385.1 Timema californicum | reverse complement strand
CCCCCCCCTTCACACACATTAACTAGATGGTTAGTTCAAAATTCAAAAGCTATTTAATACTCAGGTCAACGGTCTTTCTTGGCAAGGTTGAAATCATCTTTTCCCGCATTTAGCACAAAAATGGATGAGCATCTCGGAAGAATAAAGTATTTTAATCAATTAGGAGAAATAATTAAATAAATTGTTTATATTTGACTGACCATCTCTGTGGTCTAGTGCAGTGGTTTTAAAACTGTGGTTCGTGGACCACTGGTGGTCCGTGGCTAGGTTCTAGGTGGTCCACGAAATTTTCTAAATAAAATCAAAACTTTCACGGCATTTTCAACCAATATCTATCCAATAAACCTGTTAAGAATTTCAAAAACAAATGTAAAGTGATGTAATCACATAAATCGATGAATTTTGTTGCTACGGATGAGGGAGAGAATAAAATTACAGAGGTATCATTCCAAGTGACTTTACTTTTGATGAAAACTGGTCACTGAAACACTTTAAAAGCAAACGACTCAATTGATGGTGAAAATTATGCTTGGGGAAAAGGCAAGGCGAGTAATAGGAGGAGCTGAATTGTATCCATTCTGAATGATATCCATTCAGACATTTCTTAAACAATGTTCGTTTATGTTTTAAAATATAGTAAAAAACAGTGCTTTTCAATTGATTTCTTTTTAACTGTTCTACAATGAAATAACTTTAATATAAAGGTTTTGTGATAATAATGGATTTTAATGAGCTGTTAAATCATGAGTCCTACACTTTAGTACGTGAATGGAAGAAGTTCTGAGGTAGGTGGTCCGTGTTAGGTTGACAGTCTACACCTAGTGGTCCGTGGTAATTGAGAATTTGAGAACCATTGGTCTAGTGGTCAGAATTCCTGGCTACAGATCAGAGGTCTTGGCTTCAATACCTGGTGCTTCCAGATTTTTCTGTATGAAAGTGGGTCTAAAACTGGTTCAAACTCAGCCTCAAGAGTAGAAATGAGGTGCCAATTGAATAAATAAGTAGTGGTTCTGATCTAGAAAACTGAGATTAATGGCCAGAGGGATCATTGTGTTAACCACATGATACCCTCTATCCGTAAATGTAGGCGCTATCTTCACCAACATACGGCGCCGCTCGTTAGGTATAGCTCACTTACGGCATAACGCCATGGAGTTTTTTATATTTAGGATACTAAAACACCTTTGTCAGCACGCCCATCACTGCGGGTATTAACATAATCAGGTGAGATAAGTGGTTTGAAAATATAGCCTTAGGCTCACATAATAGCTAAATCTCATAATCAAACATAAGATCAATCAGTAGATCAATAGATATGTATTTATTTTGGCTAAAACTCAAATCTGGATAAATAATCATGTGTATCTTGTTACAGAATTAGTTGATATAGTTTTTTAATACTTTATTCCCAATAGTAAGTGATAGGCTACTTTGTACCAATAACTTTGTTTTCCTGATGATTTTAACGTCTTCTATTTGTTGCCAAGTCTTGATATGTCCTCCTTTAGCTTCATAAAAGCATTTCTACATATCGTCTCCTGATACTCTGACAGCCCCGTGCGAAGATGAGAAGGCCGGATATACCCGTACACTGTAAGACAACTCATTATTAGACGTTTCTTCAAATCTGCTCCTGATACTCTGACAGCCCTGTGCCCATATGGGAAGGCCGGATATAGGTAAGCGAAGACTATGCCGGGGCGGAACGGGTCGCATTGCACCGCAAAAATCCGCCTGAATCACTCACCTACATTTTAAATTAATCGTCGTCCACCTAGCTTGGCGCATATGGGGCGGGACGCATCGATGAATCGCTCGGAAGGCGTATTTTTGCGATCGTCCGCTGCGACCCATCCCGCCCCGTCAACAGTGGATGATAGCACGCGGAACTGCGCACAGGCATTTTTCATCAGTCAGTGATTAGCACGTGTAAGTACTTGTTTTTTCTATTTTCTGAACATAAAAAGCTAATAGTAGTTGGTGTTTCTTTAACTATTTTGCTTATTGAGTAGTACTGGTGTTTTTAGTTTTGCAATGGACGAGGAACTCATTATGTCTATGGTACAGTAGCCCCGTGGCTTCTTTGATGCTAACTGACAGCTGCTAAACACATGTTTTTGCAGATCATATGGTTCGGCGTAGGGATACATAATTTGGTCTGGTAACTTTTCAAAGCAGTCAGCTTTAAGCTGTCATTCAACACCAAAGACGCGATGGAGCTACTGTATAAGGCTACAAAGAGTTAGGCCTATATGATGTTCAGGATCCAAATTAAGACAATACGCATAGAAGAAACAACATTTGGCGAGAAATTGGAGATGTTTTGGAACAATCAGGTACTAGTTACCCTCATTTTATTTAATAATTTTAATAATAAACAACAAATTTAAACACAGTATACATACTGATATAATAATGGGTATTTCTGTATGTGTAAACCTAAGACTATTCATTCCTTTGCCTCCCGCTCCTAACAGTGTTCCACTGCCATTAAATTGAACTAGATTGTGATACGAAATATATTTTGAAATAATTGTGATTGCACACTGCTTCTTGTGAACCACGATAACCTATATATTGTGGTGAATCTATCAATTCCCCTGCTCTCACTTCTTAAATTTCCTCTTCAGTCTAGTGAGAAGTGTCATTAGTTACTAAATTATAAACAACGTGTAGCTAATACCAGTTGAATAACATGTTCCGGCAACACTGCCGAGTCTGTAATTAAAAACTTTTTTCCACGTCGTCTGCTAACTGATCCCCAGGAAAAGGCCTTGTCAAATGTTTACTAAATGGAAAAGTTTCCTCCCCCAACTATCACATATGCCATCCTTAGTTTGTTTTCGCAATAAGTTTATTGGGAGGGGGGAATTTTAACTGATTATTATTTAATGCTTTACTAATGTATGTATAATACACTTTTTAGGTTTATAGTTAGTAAATTGAACATTTTTTCTTTATTTCCAGCTTTAAAATGCAGAGAAAGTTTGAGGGGTATACGGGATAATTACAGGCGTGAAAAGAAACTTAGACAAACTAAAAGTAGCCAAGCAGCTAACAATATTAAAGGTCCAAGAAATGAAAAACTATTGTCATTTCTTACGCCTTATATAAGTATTAATCTGAAACTTTTTCAAATATACCAACTTTTGATTCCCCCGATCCTGATAATGAGGATGACAACATTTCAAACCTTTCACAAGCTTCTAGCACAGCCAGTATCCCTCGTACAAGTGAAGTATCTTCTCAAAGGAATAAAGGACACCGACCTTCCAAAAGAAAATCTACTGAAACACCTGACTTTACTACATCATCTACACATTAGTTATTTCAGGCGTATATAGAAAAAAAAACACGCTAAAGTCTGTTGATAGGGTTTTAGATTTGTTTTATAAACTTAGGAGAGACGGTGAGGACTTTTCCAGAATAAGTTCAAATTCGAGTTAAAAGTAGTAAGCGCTGCCGAGAAAGAAGTATTTCTTGTGAAGAATAAGTTTAAAGAACAAAATATACAGCCACAAGATCGCCAGGATACTATCCAAATTTTAAGTACTAACCAGAATGCTCAAAATATACAAGCGGCTTAAGGACAGCCCTGCATTATTTTGAGCCTTGCTATTGAAGGAAACCATTCAAATGAAGGTGTTAGCATTGAGAAGAATAATGAAAGTAATAATAATCAACTGAGTGAATTTTTCAACTTTTCTCTGTCTCTGAATAACGTCACTAACTTTTAATTAAAATAATTGCAGATTTTACAGATATATTTTAATGTTTTTTTAAATGCTACAGTAACTAGTAAACATAATAGCTGTAAATGTAATTTATATTTTTACTCTCCCTTAAACAAAACCAAATTAACACTCAAGACGCAGGAAAAAATTGTCCATATAATATTCTTTAACTTGAATGATATTTTTACTAATATCTTACTAAACTTAAACAAATAAATAGCAATTTGTTCTTCTGGTACAATCGGCTCACGTAGATTAGTAGTTTTCTTTTGTAAATCTTCACGCAAAATTTCAAGTAATTCAGGATATTTATTGTACGTCATCCTAAAATACTGAAAACACTTTTTGTCATCGATTAAGAGATCTTGAAAAGGTGTATGGAATTATCCAAATAAACTTCTCTTCAAACATATATTATGTAGCCTACCCATATCATATGTATTTTTGTTTTATTTTGTTTTCAAACAATAGTTTGAATAGAACAAGTTCCTCATCAGAGCTATACATTTTTACAAGTAGTCACAACAAGCTCAATTTTGCAACTATAGCAGCTCATGAACAAAATTCCGCCAATGCGTTGAGACCCGGCTTGGCGTAGTGTGCGAATTTGCGATCGCATCGTATCTTTGCGCGGTGGCCCGGCCCAGCATAGTCTACGCTTACCTTAAACCCATACACTGTAACACAACTCATCATTAGATGTTTCTACATTATGGTCTCCTGATACTCTGACAGTCCTGTGTGGAGATGAGATCCAAAAAAATTGTAAATGTGTCAAAGAGAGTTGTATTAAATACTAAACAATGTTCTTAGAAAATATACATGAAAATATTATTAAATTCTTGCGTACAACCCAAACGGGTAGTAATACGGGGTGCTAATAATAATAATAATAATAATAATAATGATAATAATAATGATAAATTATATATCATAAAGAATGATGGTCAAAACCATTCATTCATCATAAGAGCCTTTGTAACAATAAAACAAAACATATTAAGATATATTACATTTAAAATTAATCAGGCTCGTAGGCAATGATGAAATATATTATTATTATTTATCTATTGTTTGTATTAATGACTTCATATTTGGATAATTCTTAGAACTGTGGATGTTGATGTATAGCAGAGTACTCGACTTGTGAATATGTGAAAGTAAATCTAATAACTTTTCAGGTAAGATCCTTCTTATGAAAATTGAGCTGTAGGAACATAAATGTTTTGCTAAATAGTTGTTTTTTTTTCAAATTATTTATATAAATAGAAATTTTGATTTCGCATACAGGTTTCTAGAAACATATTTATCGATAAAAATACATTTTAACTATAATCTAGATCTTCAAATGGTCTTTACCAATAACATAATTTTAAAAGCATATAGGGCCAACATTACCTAATTACTTACTCTATGGTATTAGGAAATCAAAAGTTAATTGCCACACATACAAAAGTACGCCACCTATTCCTATCTTGAGATAGTTATATCCAATCCACCTCATTAAAACATATCTCTTTCAGGTCCATTCTAATGTTATCCTTTCCTTCTGCGTCTAGGTCTTCCCAATGGTCTCTTGCCATTGGGTTTGCCAGTCAACCTGAACACGGTTCTAGAGTCTCTATTCACGCTACATGTCCTACTCACCTTAATCTACGAGTCTTGACTACCCTAAAAATGTAATAGGATGAGTACGTTATGAAACTCATCATTATGTAAATCCCATCACTCGCCAGTAGCTTAATCCCTTTTTGGATCAACTAACTTCCTAAGCAACTTATTTTAGAACAGCCTAAATTACTTTTCTTTTTGTAAGGTAAGATACATTTCACACCCATAGAGAACAACCACTAAAATTATTGTTTTGTAGATTCTGAGTTTTACATTCCTTGAAAGCCGGCGAGATATCAACAACTTACTGACAGAATAATAGCATGCATTTCCCGACCTAAACAATACAGAATTACAATCTAAATTAAGGATTTCAGATACATCACTAATCCTTGTTCTCTAGATAAGCAGACCGGTCCACACTTCAGACCTATAAAGCATCCTGATATTATTTTTAACTTATAAAGCAAACTTAGACGACCTCTTAGAAAGTTTACGAAAGAAATGAATAATAGGATAGTTAATATAAACTCTTTTACGACTTTCCAAGCCATAAACCAATTTTATATACACAGGTTAGTTTGATATATTAACAACCCATGTTTTCCCCCGGTCTTGATTGAATTAAGGCAGTGTTTTCCAAACTTTTTTGATAGTGACCCTAAATATATTTTCTCGGCCTGGCAACTCAAAGAGTCATTTACATGTCATTTCTATTGCCAATTATCCTGATATTAGTGTTTATTAACTTCATTTAATTGATTTAATTAAAATAACAAAAACACTATTATTTCTATAGCTTTATGATCAAATAAGTTGTAAAGCACAATTTTTTTTATGAAAATGTTACTTTGTTACAATGTTAGGTGACAAAAAATAATTATTTCAGTGGCTACCATAGTGATGATTCATTATTGGAAAGAGTTTACCCACCTCGGTGGTGTAGTTGGCTAGCACGCTAGCTTTGTGTTGAGCTAGGTTGCCTAAAACGGGGAGATTGAGTTTAGAATCTTGGTCGGGTCAACTGGGGAAGGCTTTCCCTAAATGGTTTTCCACTCTCCCTTCACCGGGTTCACTTCCTCTAATTTCAACCTTCCCAGTTCCTAATACTTTAGCATAATTAGTACCGAGCGAGTAGTAAAACATGGTGTTAAATTATACATTAATAAACTATTGGGAAGACTTCTTTAGATTATTTATTTTGTGTCAATAATTGCTATCAACTAAATTGAATCAATTTCAGTAACTTTTTACTCTTACAAATAGATAAATTACCCAACATAATACCATGAAAGATTTGTTAAGTTACAAGTAACTTAGTTTTTCAGTGACAACCGTGATGCTGCTTCATCTTTTAGGTGGAATTTTTGGGTGTGAGTCCTATGTTGATGGGCAGAGTGCAACGCATGAGTGTCTTTATCGTTACACGACCTGAACGTCTTGGTTCACAGAGGTAGGCTACATTGCCAGTAAAGGGAAAAGCGCCTTTTAAACTTTCCGAGTAACCTTACCCGTGGTGTAGTGGTCAGTGCACCTGACTACGGGCCTAGGAGTCCCTGCTCAAATTTCTCGCTGGTACCTTGGGTATTTTCACCAAAAGGGTAACCACCCCAATGGTCGTAAAGGTTTGGTTTATTAGGCTTAAGTTAGGTTTGAGTGTTTACACTGGTTCTAAACCCTCAAATTCGCTATCATCATCTCATTTCATAGGGACATGGAAAGAGCTTCCAAGGATGTATGATTAGTGCATTTGGGCATCCCCTGGGACATGGTACGTTAGTACTGGCTAATCTTTTCACTACTAGGCTAAGAATGATATAGTCCAGACGCACAATATTTATATAACTTCCCGAGTGAGAATGAACTTGTCCTTGAGCTGGGTCAAAATTCTGAACACAAAAAGATTTTAAAACGTTGTTTCAACACTGTTGCTATTGTCACAACTACAGTAATTCTTAATCATGTCCCGGTTTTATGAAGTATTTGTAAATGTATTATTTTATAAACTTTGAAAAAAAAAGAATAGAAAACTTCCCGTGACCCTCAGTAAAATCCTTACTTCCTTTATTTGGGTCGCGACCCAGTGTGTGGGAACCATTGAATTAAGGGATGGATTTAAATGGATCGCACCAGAAAGAACCTTATTTTATAGTTTATAGGCTAATTTTACAAAGCATCTAACATGAACGGGTGATAAGATGCGGTGGTAAAAGAATATAATTTGTAGCATAAATTATAAATTCGGTCGGTTATGGTTATTATGTAGCCTATGTATTGTATATATTTTGGAAGATTATTTTTATATGACAATCTGACTGGTCGCTACTCATATTATTTCTATTGGTATTATATATTTTATACCGTTAATTCACCTGGTTAATTTGCATATGGAATCCCCTGATTGGAATTAAAACTATGTGTATCTTATAAAATTAATCTCTCTTTAAAGTCCAGAATGGGGACTTTAAGAGGAGGCCTCAGGATAAAATCATAAGTTATTATCAAAGCTTTAGAGTCCAATTATAGTTTCTAAGTGCGTAATACTAGAATCTTAATTCTCTCAACCACTAAATATTGTATCAAATATTTGAAAATCCAATTAAACTCAGTTGTAATATCGAGGTGATTAACTTTTACTTTCGCTTTCATTGCATCATTTTTAAATTATACTTTCGGTCCCTCTGTACGGTTGATAAATAGTTATTATGATGTTCTTGTAATCACTATAATGTTATTCCAAGGAAAGTAAATATATTACTTACCTTTTTTGGAGTAACAATTTATCAATCACAAAAACCTCATAATTACAGTTTATAAACCGCACAAAAAATATATAAACAGGCTCAAAGATTATCGAGGAAAAATTAAATGGATTAAAAAATATGTTAAATTTTCAAACAAATCAAACACGTGGAAGTTTTCTCGGGGGTAGTTTGGGATGAATTTTCTCACAACTATTGTAGAAAAATAAAAATTACTGCAGTTTTAAATTAAACAGTAAGTTCGATCCGATAATTTTCGTGTTGGTGATTCTCAACAGTATTTTCCAATTGTTTCACTGAGAACGTGTAATGTCCCTGATTTGACCCTAAAGAATATTTGAAAGCTTTGACAATATTCTCATCTTAATTATATATATTATTTTTATTTGAATTTTATATTTTATAGCTTGGCGCTTAAAGCACGTCTTCTTCTAAATTATTCAGATATGATAGTTACCAGATTTTAACTAGGAAATTACTAGTTATTTCTTGTTTTTAAGTTCACGCCCTGAATGTAGTAGGCATCAGTAACTAACTTCAGTGTGTGACGTAAAGTTGAGTCAAAACTACAATGTTAAAGTCTTTTAAAAATTAACTTCCTGCTCTCGAACAAACCAGAATAATGTAGGTGTTTAATTTGAGGCAATTTCCGGTTATCAAACATTCTAATAAGTTCTATTGGACTGAGATATACCAAACGAGGGGTGCAATCTCAGAGCCAATGTGACATCAGTCATTGTTATGGACAGACGTGTTCTCGGCTCTCGTGCAATATGATCATTTTTCTATCAAAGTTATCAATAGCTATCATTGAATAAACTAATATCAACTTTATCAGACGTTATTTATTTATATCACAAAAAGTGAAGCCTAATGTAGGGGAGTGATAATAACTATTACGTAAGTTAGCAATAGGCGCACAACGTGGAACGAGCTAATTAGTGACGTTACAATTGGCGTCCAAACGAGGGGCCCTTTACTAGGGGTGTTACAAAGGGCATCACAACTAGGGGCAAGCCACGAAGATATCACAATTGGCACCTAACAGTGGGGCCTGTAGTAATAGCGTTACAAATGGCTCCCAACGTAGGGGCCAGCTATGAGAATATTACAATCGTGCAAACACAAACTGAAACCATAGTTTTGACTTAATATGTAATTTTTGAATATAGTAATATATATATATATATATATTAAATTTGAAGAGATTCCTTTCGACAATAATTGTAGCTATTCCCGAGAGTCTACGAAACCAATTTTCATTATTTTTAAAATGAAAGCTTACATCAAGGTCAAAGAAGCCGAAATTTCACAAAACTACAAATTTATTTCTAAGTAAATTTCCTCAACTACACAAAACTGTTTTATTTTAATTTAATTTTTAATAAAAACACTTACTTTCAAGATAATCATACGAAAGTTTTCAAATTCTAAATAACAAAGTCGCACTCTAAATACAATTTATTTTAGTCGATTATTGATTAGCTTCAGGGGACGAACAGTCTAAGTCATCACCCTCGTATTATACAAGCCTGCCTATGACAGTGAGATCGGGATATGAATCCCGGCTGAGTCTACTGAGGGTGACTTTTCATAAATGGTCCACCACTCTTCGGCCATGCAAATGCGGGTAGATGATCTCTAAAATGCTTCCTCATCCCTACTCCATTATAGTAACTATCATACATGCGTATAACCTGAACAGGTAGTGAGACGTGGAGATAAAAATATTTATGAATGTGTGGACGCTATAGTATAGTAAACTATGTATAGTAGGATTCTGGTAAGAATGAATGTGTATGACAATTATAAATATTTCTAAAAATGTATTTAAAATTTTAATATGTCTAGTATGTAGCTGTCACTGTTGATATATACTATCACTAGTTTACAATAGAAGCTAATACTAATAATAGTACAATGTTGTCAATAGTTACCACAACAAGTGTGTTTGTATTGTCTTAAGGGTCCTTTCTATCAAAAAATTAGTATAACAAAGTCACATTATGCCATTGAGTACAAGCCGTTACATTTCAGCATAAACTGTTAAACAAGAAACTTGAAATTTATGAATCATCCATTTCGCAAACAAAACATCGGACGACATTCGTTGCGCTATATTTCGGACTTGCTTTACTAGAGCAAATCGCACCTTGAAGAGTAATTGTGCGAATTTGTATATACTCTGTATTTATAGGTAAGTTTCAAAATTTTAACACCCCTATTATTTCGAGTATCAGTTTCCGATTCTTGGTTCTAAATTACCCTTAATCATATAAAGTTATATAGAGAAATTAAATATTAATTGTGCTGGTATTTTCTTTATTTTTGGTGGCG
Source organism: Timema californicum (assembly GCA_902141385.1). Classification (NCBI taxonomy): domain Eukaryota; kingdom Metazoa; phylum Arthropoda; class Insecta; order Phasmatodea; family Timematidae; genus Timema; species Timema californicum. Next base: position 171,644 of record CABFOW010000533.1, on the reverse strand, counting down.
AATAATTAGCACATTGAAAAGTATAGAGCAATTTTATATCAACAATTCTAATTTAACTGTATTTATGTATATGCTAGAAAAAAAATTTAAACTATATAACTAGGAACTGAGGAAGCGTAAGCACAATTTCTGGAAAAGAGAATAGTTTTCTGTGATAAAGTTAAGAGCCAGTGGAACCGAGGTACCAGCAACACAACAGAATGACAGTTTAAGGATAGTCTGGGTAGACTTTTACTAAAGAACCAGAACTGGTTTCGGTTTCTTTAAAGTCTGCTCCTGGTTCCTTGGTCCTTAGTTCCATTTGATTTAATATATATATATATATATGCCTATATTTTAAATAAATTCTTAAATGTTCACGTTAGCGCTCAAAAAAATATGATATAATAGTTTCTATTGGAGTAGATACACACACCTATCACAAATATTTGAAAGGAACGCTAACTCATGTGTGGTGAAGTGGTGTTTGTTTTTAATTCCCCAAAATTTCGAAGCAGAAAGTCATAAAGTATTCCAGGTAAAAATATACCTCAAGATTTACTACAACGTTATGTATGAGTTCAGATAAGTGGTGACTTGGTGGTTGAACCTAGTAAGACCCACTTCGGTGGCCCCATGGTCTAAGGCAGTAGTCCGGTGTTTTTCATCCCAAAGATTAAATCTAATTATCAGTTTGCACTGTGGGCTGAGGATGTATTTGGTAAGCTCATCAGCTTAAGGAAGACTTAAATACAACCCTTAATAAATGTATCTTATATTTATTTATGTATTTAACGTGCACTTTCTGAACCTACTGATTATATAATCCCACAAGAAATTTCTGTGAGTGAGAGCAAAAGTACCTACACATTTTTCCGGGAAAGGTATTTTCAAATACCTTAGTTTTTTTTTTACATGCCACAATTGACATTGGAATGATGGCTTTACTTCTCCTCCGAAGGAAGTTGTGCTGAGAATGTTTATCGCTGCATTAGAGTGAATTGCTGATGAAGGAGATATTGGGGTTGGAGTCCCGAATAATCTGTATTTAGGCGGGAGAAGGTTCCTAAATTATATTACACTTTCCCTCCACGCAAATGATGATACACTTAATCTAAATTCAACCTTCCTCAACCTTAATACGCTAGCGTAATTACCTAGTACATAAGTATTTGTCAAAACGGGTAGCAGGGCGCAGTGATAAAAGAAAAACCTTACAATGCTGGTTTCTTATTTGTAACGCACGGAATAATTGCTAAAGGCCCGTTTACACTGATCAAGTTTACTGGCGTCGAGTACTTGAAGTCAAGTGACTTTCCCCATAATATATTTGTGTAACCCGTGTGGTCAAGTCCACTTTCCACTGTCCGGCCAGTGGAAAATAAAGTTGGAGAAGAGTCTACTATAGTGGCCTCTTCAAGGTCACGTGACTCACTCAAATTTGGTAGTTTACTCGTTTAAACTACTCGTTTGGATTGTTTGCTTCAAGTTAGACAGTAGGGAGTACAGTACTGCTTTGTTTTCTCGAAAGTGTACAAGCAATTTGTGATTTCCAGTCCTGTTCGGTTTAATTGTTTTTATTGTTTTGTGGGTTGTATTTAAAATGAGTAAGTGGAGTCTTAATGAGATACATAATTTCTTGGGTATTTACTCAATATATGACATACTGTGGAACATCAATCTAAGCGAGTATTCTAACATACTGTTAGGAGAGACTGATTTTAGTAAACCATGACTTAATGTGGTACTTAATACTTGCACTCATATTTTCACTTCAGCTTGAAATACCTTCATCTTCCCATTTGCAAATGACTGACTGATGGGTTCCTTGGAAAGTGGCTTCAAGTACTTGACCCTACTACTGTCTTCGTTTAAGCTGATAATAAAAGTCAAACTCGCTTTACTTCAAGTACTTGACCCTACTACTGTATCCGTGTGAAATGATACTAAAAGTTAAGATCGCTTTACTTAAAGCACTTGGCGCCAATAAACTTGAGCCGTGCAAACGAGCCTTAACGTTCATGTTTATTACTACAGTAGACGTAATGTCATCTAATTTATACTTGTAAGGTTGGCTGCTTTCTTTGTAAAGTAATAACTACTACTGATGGCAATATTTATTACTACATTAGACTGATGTATTTTTAGCTTATACAGTAGGATCTAGCTAATTCAAAGCTAGTTCTAATAACTGGTTGATTTTAACCCATCACTATTCCACACGAAATTCTTATTTAAATCCATGGTAAAAAAAACTTTTAAATCGAATTTTAGAAGGAAATATTTGGATAATTCAAAGTTTTCATAGTATATTGTTAATTTTTTTGAGTTTCTACTCATTTCAAACCTAAATTAACAATATTAACTAAACTAAAGAATCCCAGGAATGCCAAATACAGTTAAGATTGATTGACTCATAGTAAAAGAGAAAGCGGGGAATCTTGCACAGGCTGCAAGTGGTTTTCCTAGACTAGGGGATGTTTTGGCTTCACTTTAATCGCTTTTGTGTGACAATGCCATTACGTGATACCCAGCATTGAAGGGGTAAGATTTATGTTGCTTGTTCTAATCTGGCACCTTTTTCTTTCGGTGACAGTCATTCATTGTCATCTGAAGTGTAAATTGTGGTGTTTTTACGATGTCAAGTTTAACCTTAGCCAAGAATGCAAAGTGATTAAAGAAGTGAAAAAGAAGTGTGATATCACAAAAGAATATGGAGTACAGCCGAACACTTTGATTTACTTAAAAAGAATAACATAATGGAGAATTGGAAAGCTCAAAATGGAGGAACAAAAAGAACAAGATTTTGTTAGTTGTGTCCAGAGAAGAAAACTACAACAAACCAAAATCACTAGTTTTTTTATAAAGTACATAATGTAATTAAAGTGCAAAACTTTTCTGCATTTTGTGTACTGTAAGTTAATTTTTACAATTTTTAATTTTGAGGTTCTTTATTTATTGTTTACAAGCAGTTTACCCATTGTTTAATTCGAATTATGGATATTTCGAATTTTTTTAGATATCCCTTGACTTTTAATTAAAAAGTTCTACTGTACTTGGAAGGCTGGTTACTTTCTTTGTAAAGTAATAACTATTACTATTGATGGTAATGTGTATTAATACAGTAGACGTGATGTATTCTAGTTTACACTTGTAGATCTGGTTGCTTTCTTTGTAAAATAAGAACTGATGATGGTATTACATTAGACGTGATGTTTTGAAGTACATCCTTATAATATGTGATGGAAAGGTTAAATAAAAAATCACTAAAGACGTATAATAAGAGTATGTTTTCAAAAATTCAAAGTCTATGATGCTGTTGATTATTTTACACTTATTTTACAAGAGTAATCTTAGCCTCTCTTTAAAATACTGAAGCGTTTAACTTTCTGACCACTAGCCTCAGTGAGATAATTTAGTATTAAACTACACAATCCATACTCAAAGTCAGTCACACTCCAAGAAACCGACCCTGCCAGTATTTTAGCTCTAGTTACGCCATTGGATGGAAGAGGTCTAACGTGAGCCGTGATGCAATTTTGCACCTCTTCTTACGTTGTCACACGGCCAAGGGGCAGAGCCAACAAATTATGAAGAGACGTGCGTGGGACATTTGAAGTGAAGAGAGAACACAAACAAATAAAAACAAACACGGATAGAATACCTAGTTAATTAGCCTCATGTACTGCATCTTCTCTATATACAATTACCGAATAATTATTCATGTTGGAAAAATCTATATACATAACACAGACACCTAGCCTTAGCACTAAGCATAATAGGATTTGTAGCTTAGACCATTAATTATCAAAAAGGTATGGATTGTTCAAGTAAAGTTATCAGTATATATATAAAGGAGGAATATGGATAGTTCCTGTAAAACGATCAGTCACTTGAACTATGTATCTAAAGAATGAATAGGGATAGTTTCAGTAGAACTATCAGTCACTTGAACTATGTATCTAAAGAAGGAATATGGATAGTTCCAGTAAAATTATCAGTCACTCAAACTATGCATCTAAAGAAAGAATATGTATAGTTCCAGTAAAACGATCAGTCACTTGAACTATGTATCTAAAGAATGAATAGGGATAGTTCCAGTAGAACTATCAGTCACTTGAACTATGTATCTAAAGAAGGAATATGGATAGTTCCAGTAAAATTATCAGTCACTCAAACTATGCATCTAAAGAAAGAATATGTATAGTTCCAATAAAACTCTCAGTCACTTGAACTATGTATCTAAAGAAAGGATATTGATTATTCCAGTAAAATTATCAGTCACTTGAACTATGTATCTAAATAAAGCATATTGATTATTCCAGTAAAATCATAATTCCCTTGAACTATGTATCTAAAGAAAGCATATTGATTATTCCAGTAAAATCATCATTCACTTGAACTATGTATCTAAAAAAGCATATTGATTACTCCAGTAAAATTATCATTCACTTGAACTATGTATCTAAAGAAAGCATATTGATTATTCCAGTAAAATCATCATTCACTTGAACTATGTATCAAAAGAAAGTATATTGATTACTTCAGTAAAATCATCATTTCCTTGAACTATGTATCTAAAGAAAGCATATTGATTACTCCAGTAAAATTATCAATCACTTGAACTATGTATCTAAAGAAAGCATATTGATTACTCCAGTAAAATTATCAATCACTTGAACTATGTATCTAAAGAAAGCATATTGATTACTCCAGTAAAATTATCAATCACTTGAACTATGTATCTAAAGAAAGCATATTGATTATTCCAGTAAAATCATAATTCCCTTGAACAATGTATCTAAAGAAAGCATATTGATTATTCCAGTAAAATCATCATTCCCTTGAACTATGTATCTAAAGAAAGAATATTGATTACTCCAGTAAAATCATCATTCACTTGAACTATGTATCTAAAGAAAGCATATTGATTATTCCAGTAAAATTATCACTCACTTGAACTATGTATCTAAAGAAAGCATATTGATTATTCCAGTAAAATCATCATTCACTTGAACTATGTATCTAAAGAAAGCATATTGATTACTCCAGTAAAATCATCAATCACTTTAACAATGTATCTAAAGAAAGCATATTGATTATTCCAGTAAAATCATCATTCACTTGAACTATGTATCTAAAGAAAGAATATTGATCATTCCAGGGAAATTATCAATCACTTGAACTATGTATATAAAGAAGAAATATGGATAGTTGCAGTAAAACCATCAGTCACTTGAACTAGGTATCAAAGAAAGAATATTGATTATTCCAGTAAAATTATCAGTCACTTTAACTATGTATCTAAACAAAGAATATAGATAATTCCAAAAAAATTATCAGTCACTCGATCTATGTATCTAAAGATAGATTATTGATCATTCCAGTAAAATTATCAATCACTTAAACTATATATATAAAGAAGGAATATTGATTATTCCAGTAAAATTATCATTTATCTATATATAGGATAATAAGGTTAAGACTTAGATATTATTGTAATTTAATATATGCACGTACGAAATAAATTGGTTAGTTAATCTTTAAAAATATTGTATATAAATCACATTATAATTCACTCTTATAAGAAGTTGGCCTAAATTTAATCCCTGTACTCCTTCCAGGTTTCCGGTGGGAGCTGGATTTTTCCGGAACTTCATCAACCCGACATGTTTCGGTACTGTGAATGGCGTACCATAGTCATGGAAGTAGTGATATGCTGAAACACGACGTGTTGTAACAACTTACTAATGTTGACTGTCTTCAGGGATAAAATAAATCACAATTAAGAATTAGATAATATTAAAAACTCAAACCCAACTTTTATGTAAACTATTTGGTCCTTAAAACATTTTAAACTAACCAACTCTACATATATGATGTGATATATTTTAACTTGGTATTTTAAATGGTCCTTTATTTTAACTTTTTTAAATTGTTTGCATTGTTAAGATGTTTTGACTCTGAATTCCATTGTGAATGCTTGCCAGTTCATAGCTGTTATGTCGTGGTGTTATTTTGTATGTATTTGACTCATATCACAACAACGATACCAATGTAAACAGCTATTATCAAATTAGGGCAACTTCTTATCAGGGCAAATAATAATGTGATTTATATACAATATTTTAAAGGTTATCTAACCAATTTAATTCATACTTGCATTTATTAAATTACAATAATATCTTAGTCTTAACCTTATTATAGTACTCGCTCCTTACGAGAGATCAAATTAGAATGTTTTCTAAAATTTCATGTATAGGATGTTCCGATTTATGTGAGAAGTAGCTAGGGACCGGGTTAGTATACCTCAAAACAACACAAAAAGTCGTTATGAACATATATATGTTCTACATTAAATGGTTCTCGAGATAAGACCTCCCAGGTTTCTGCTGGAATGGATAATAGGCCTACTTGATACACCCCTTCTACACCTATAACGCATCACTGCTGTTATACAAGCAGGGATGCAACTACAGGGGTGTATAAAATAGGGCTATTAACAATTACAGTTGACTCTTAAAAGGCCTTATCTCGGGAACTATTGAAAATAGAACATATGTTCCTCAGGAGTTTTTGTGTTGTTTTTATGTCTACTATCCACACCCCAGTTACTTCTCACATAAATCGGAACACCATATGTATTAAAAAAGTATTTCGGAATGTTCCAGGTAAATTATCAGTTATTTAATTATGTATTCAAAGCAGGAATATGTATGGTAACAATAATCCTGTAAGTAACTCAAACCATGTATCTAAAGTATAATAATAAGAAATATGAATAGTGTGATTTTGGCTATGGCTTTACTATTCTAAAATAAATGAAATAAATTTAAAAAAGCTTATCTAACATAATTAAAAATTGAAAGTAGAATGGGTTTTAACTAAGTCTACTATGATTTGCCAGTTAAACAATTCAGTGTAAGAATTATTCATATTTACTTTATTCGGATTAATTTAAAAAGAGTGCTAACCCTTAACCTAATTTCCTTCTAGGGACTAAACAATACATTGCAGTCCTTTCTCAAATTTCAGACCTTAACAATTAATTATCTATAGCTTAAACAATTTTAATTAACCCTCCGTTATTGCAAATGAAAGAAAATATAGAAATTGTCTCACTTCAATTATGTCAAATATTCGAAAACAACTAAATTTGGATATTGTTTACAGCTTTGACATTTGTACTTGTGGGGAAGCGGACAAAAGTCTCACCTGATCCTGTTTGGGGGTGATGGGGATGAAATAATTCATATACCGGCTTGGTGTTTGAGGGCATTTTTTAAAATTATTTTCAACTTTTATTCACACACAATTTGGGTACATTTCCTCTAAATTCTATATTTCTCATCCCCTACTACGTCAATGTAGATATTCGAAGGGCCTGGAAGACTATTAAGATGATGTGGCCTATAAACCCATTTGTAATGTGATCGCTTAGCATAATGAAAATACCTTTAGGCCTACCTTTTTATCACTTGTATCTGTTTCAGTACAATATATAGCTTTGTACAATTTTAGTTTAGGTGGAAGACTTTAAAACATAAATCAGCGGGTTTGTCAGAGGTTTCCTCTGTGTCACAACTAAAACATATATCAAGACCTTTAAATTCAGAACATATTTTCTCTAATTTGTTTGCTTTGAACTAATCATCCTAGGGGAATCCAAAGGTTTTCTGGGAACCATTGTTCTAATAGCTTAGAATTGTATTGTATTTAGTTACGGGGTTTGAATATTGGTTGTGGCACTTTTGGTGTTTTTCTCACATGAGATTATCACTGTGATTTCCCTATACTTACTCTCATCTCTATGTAATAGTAAATATTTCTTGTTTAGAACATATTGCTCAACAAAATATCTCTGTTTAGTAATAGATGCTTTTAAAAAATTACTGAGCCCAAAACATTATCTCAAGCCGTGTTTCGTTTGTAGTTTGGCTTTTGGGTATGATTCCTAGTATGGCCAAAAAATATATAAAATGGATGAAATTGAGAATTTATCTTCCACAGCTATAAAGTAATGGTAGGGATACTGGGTTCTGTATGTTCTTTAGAATCAAGTTAGTTTGTAGATGGTGTGTTTATATAATCAGTCAGTTCAAAAAATGCCCGTTTACATTAATAAAATGATCAAAAAATCAACAAGTACTTACTACTAGCTTTCTTTAATTCATCACGATACCTTGTGCAATCTTCAATGGTAAGCTTGGATGATAATTTATTTTAAATATTTATCTGAATCTGTTTATTTTTAACTCTGAGTAAAATCATGAATTAATTTTTAAATAAATATATTTAAAATGAATAGCATGTTGCACTAGACAGTTTAATTTACTAGTAGTTGATGTATTCATCTTCCTCGTCGTGTTCCTTTAGATTAAATAATACTCAGTATCAAATCGCTTTTAAGACACACCGGTGAATGAGCTGACAGAAACATTAATTTCGTATAGTCGGGTTTTCCGATGACGGAAAGACTAGAGATGAAATCCTGGTCGGTTGTACTGTGTTTCCATAAATGGTTTACCACTCTCCTTCTATACAAATGAAAGATCGTTTTCCCTAAATAATTATGTACCTTTCACAAACATACCTTATCAGTATAAGTATGTGGGCAGCACGGACGAGTGCTTTACATAAAAAAAGGTAAAGATAGTTAGCGCTTGCATTATTCACCAGTATCGTCCTTTTTCTTTAGACTACAGTAGAGCTTCAGTCGATGATAGGTGGTTATGGGAAAGCTCTCCCATTTAAGTACATGATTAAAGCCCTACCAGATCTTGAAGAAGGCAGGGGTGAAGGAACTTTCTTGATCGGCTCAGCAAATATTTTAGTGAATAACTCCATCAGTACATCTTTGGTTTCCGGTTCCGTTTCCTCTTTATCATCTGTCAACATATATAAGGTAAATTGTATGTGTCAGTTCAACCTAGGTGGTTTTGAGGTAAAGTAGTACTTATCTGAGGACCCGATGTTCATGGGTTCAAACCCAGCCGTGGTTGATGGATCATTCTTGAGGGATGAAGATCCGTAGCACAACTTCCTTCGGAGGGGAAGTAAGGCCGTAGGTCCTATTTCGATTGTGGCTTGTAGAAGAACCCTGGAAGGCTTGTGAAGATACCTTTCCCGAAAAAATGTGTAAGCCTTTTTTCTATCGATCATAAAAATTCTCGTGTGCTGATATAAAGCGTTGGTTCAGAAAGTACAAGTTAAATACCGAAAATATATAAATAGTGTTGTGTGTCAGTAGCAGCCACATTAGTGACAACATGAGCTAAGGTGGTCTGTTCTATTGGTAACGAGGAGGTAGGGGTATAAATCTCCGACTGATGTACTGGTGTTGGCTTATCTTTAAATGGTTTTCCCCATCCCTCCACGCAAATGTGGATAGGTTTATTCTAAGCTCAGCCCTTCTCAACCATATCATTTTAGTGTAAATATGTGAAGACTTCCTGGAAGGGAAGTAAATAGGAATGCGTAAAATGTTTCGATACCTTACTAATATCAATATTTTCCTTTTACCCGATACATTTATTCGTGTGAGTGCTTAGATCCTTGTATCAGATCCGTATCAAAAGAAACAATCATTTGTTTACATTATTTTTGTATTTGTTTTACTAATGCCATATTTTTAAACGCACGCTCTGATAGACTGATTTAAATTTCTTTATACTTCTTTCAGACCAAGACTAAATATAATAATGCTAGTAATATGGCAAAATGTTCTGGAACTTTAATTAATTAATAAAACTTGAAAATCCACATCAATGTCAAATTAACGTAATTACTTTACTTATTTCTAAAAAAATATGTATATTAATGTCTTCGTATTAAAATATATTTGTTGTGTACCGTGTGACTTAAGCAATGACATAATAATTCAGCCAAGTGGCGCTACCTTTCTATTCTCTTGACATTGCGTCCTACCGTGTTCTTACTCTATTTACTACTTGCATAGGTCTACGAGTTATTCCTGCTTTAAATTTAGACCTAGTAGACCAAGAGCCGTATTTGTAATCTAGTCTTGGGAGTAAATCAATCACTCGCTATACAAATAACAAGCAGTCCAGAACCAGCATCGGTGAACACGTGAACTAAATTTCAGACTCATCTAACCAGTGATAAGAGAGGTTAGGGTTCGAGCTCAGGTTAAGTGTACTGAGGATGATTTTTTACTAAATTATTTCCCACTATTTCTCTAAGCAAGTACAGCTACACTTTCTATTAATAATACTTTCCCTTCCTCTACCCCATTTGCGTCATTAAAAGGCGTACTGTCTGCACTGCTCTAACGCGTCACTTGAATTATAATAGATTGCCGGTGATGGGGAGACCTCGGTTCGAATCACGGTCCATTGTACTGAGGGAGGGTTATTCCTCTATAACGTACCACTCTACCTTCGTGCAAATGTGGGTACAAGTGGTACAAATAAGGTGCGTTGTACAAAAATAAGCAGGATATAAATTAATTTTAAGATACAGGTTTTGGTACATCTTCTTAATAAAAGGAGGTTTGTAAATAGTTTCATGATTATATCCTGTGTTCTTACAGAATGAACGTTGAATAGCCCCTTCCCTAAAAAAATGATAGTTTGCTTACACTCTTTGCAGTAGGAGACTTGGTAGGTCGATCGCGATCTCTTTTTGTAAACTCTGTTGATCATTTCTCCGTATTCATGTTTCCACTCTTGATTGGGTTTCTGCGGACATAAGAACTCTTGAGCATTTTTTTGTAACCCAATTTTCACAGTAAACCTTTCTTTGAAAATTAAAACCATTTTTTGTATGGCCAAAATTGATAACATCTATCTAAAGTGTCAGTTGCAAAAAAACATGACTTAACTTATTAATACGTGAAAGTAGATACGTTATTTTTCTATGAAAATTAAGTGGTATATAGGTGCTCTAATGAATTAAAGTCTCACTTTGCACAAACACTTTCGGTGAACTACTCAAAACACGGGTATTAAGATCTGCCCACGAGTGTATCTAGATTTCTAGATTGGTAGTTATTGGTGCATATTTGATGCTTGTTCTCTCATGCTAAGGGCATACTAGCACATCCAGACAAATAATCTTCCTTGTTAGTTACATGGTTTAAGGTGGGAAAGTAGGGAGCACGAGAAAATGGCAATGTTTTTGCACTGTTTGTAAAAAAAACTTTTTTTTTACCAAACTAAACAATATAATTACCCAATAAAAACCTATAGTTTAATTTTCTTCACATGGTGATATCTTGAATATCTGTCAAGGTTTTCCTAGAATTCAATGACAACTTTCTATCTTCTTCTACTGCCACTATTTTCATGATAGATGTTCAACAACTGTTGATATGTGAAGAAACTTATATTATATATTTCTTCTGGAACAATAATTGATTTTTTTTGGTAAAAAAATATTTTGGCATAAAAATGTCGAGAACACTGACATTTTCTCACGTCCACAATATCCCTACCTTAAAGTGTCAAGCTTATAATATAAGTATATTGATGATGAGAAGTCTAACTTCGAATCTCATCTGGGAGCACTGATGGTGGTTTTTCAAGCGTGATGTATCACTGTTGATTTTCCCAGTCCATCTCAACGAGAGTGTGGTTACATTTCTTCTTTATTACTCTTTTTAATATTGCCACCTACCAGAGCACTGAGACGCATTACAGAAGACCAGAAATCCCACGATATTTTAGAGATGGTTTGTTATTTCAAAATATGGCTCTAAAAAAGTTTACAGATATCAGAATACTCCTTGTTGGTTAAAAAATCTTGTTTTTTTATAATTAAAAGTTGAAATAATCTAATTATCATCGCCGTTTCCCGATAATAGTCACTGTTCTGAAATCAAATTAAATGGTTTAAAACATAGATCTGGCTTTTGTAAAAATATTTTAAGGATTTTTTTACAGGGTCATGGAAAAATATCCTAAGATAATTGGGGATATTTTTGTTCGTTTTAAAGTCCTAGAGTTTACAATCACATAATAAATACTGCCATGTGGGAAATTTCTTCTCGCGTATGCGGTGCCTTGAATTACTCTCTCTTTGAACACATAGATAATAAAAAAAATGCTTTGTGTTGAACGTAGTAATTAAAAAATCAATAATTTATCCTGTAAAAATAACCCAAGTTTTAAAGATGTAAATCAAATCCGCAACATCAATAGATGATTGCTGAAGAATTGCCCATCCTGAGGCCTGAGCCAATCTCATTTGGCTTTACATTTCCTTCCTCATCTTGCATATAACCCTTGTGTTAAAACGTATGATTTTTCTAGCACCACAATCTTACCAACCATTTGGTTTGTATTCTTATGTACTTATTACACTAATGTATTAGAGACGATGAAGGTTGAATTTAGAGGACGTGTACACGCATTTAGGTGGCAGAAGAATGGAAAACCATATAGGAAAAAAGATTCTTCATTTCACCCGGCCAGGAATGAACTCCGATCTCCCCGTCTTTATCAGTCTAGTCTATTGCGATTGTAGTGCTTTAGACCATGTGGCCACCGAAGAGGATCAAAACGTATGAATTAAACGATCATTAAAATAAAGTAATTATTTATTTTGACAGTTTTTGCTGTTGTTTCTGCTTTATATCGGAAGATATTAAACTAATTATGCAAAGGCATTAATCAACCAATAATAATATTACAAATATACCTATTTGGACAAATATTGCACGTACCTTTGTTATATGTTTATTGCACGGACACCCTTCATCAGGTATTTGATTGTCTTCAGGTAAAACGTAGAAGTTATTTGGTTTGATCCTTGAAACATAATGATTCACAATTTACAAATCAAAACAAACATTATTTCTCTGTTTACAAATATCGACGTACAATAAATAACATATTTAACACAAAGCGGTACTGTTGTTTAGTTTATATATACAAATTAATTAAACCTACTCAAAGGAAACATGCTAACGAAGCTTCAATTTTTAAATCCGAATCTGAAGCTTTATAGGATTAGTATTCGAGTAGAAATTCTTAATCTTAATATTGGAAAGATTCGTATTGGATTCGAAATCTTAAAATATATTAATTACATCCCAGATTTGGAGTCGATGAAATTTAATTCGAAATTCGAATCTTAATTTAATATTTGAATAGTTAAGCTTTTTTTAAGAGTTATAATAGATCCATTATTATTCTTTACCGTACAAATTAATGATTTTTTTTCAATCTAGTATAAAAATGGTTTACTGACCTTAATTTTTATTTAACTCGATTAAAATATATATTTGATTAATTTAATAATTGATTACATTTGATAATACTTTATCATAAAATATTATATTTGGATTAGATTAGAGTTAGTAAGCAAAGCTTCAGATCTGATTTAGTAAGCAAGGATTTGGATTCGAGTTAGTAATCAAATATTCGGATTCTAGTTAGTAAGGAAAGATTCGGATTCTACTTAGTAAGGAAAGATTCGGTTTCTATTTAGTAAGCAAAGAATCAGATTCGAGTTAGTAAGCAAAGATTCAGATTTGAGTTAGTAAGCAAAGATTTAGATTCGAGTTAGTAATCAAATATTTGGATTCTAGTTAGTAAGGAAAGATTCGGTTTCTAGTTAGTAAGCAAAGATTCAGATTCGAGCTAGTAAGCAAAAGTTTCAACTCGAGTATAAATTGTATTCACACAGGACAAGCTACTATAAGCCTAATCAAGAAGAATAAAGCTACAGATAGACCTACAAAATATATTATTATTATTATTATTATTATTATTATTATTATTATTAGCACCGCGTCTTACTACCCGTTCGGGTTATACGCANATTATATTAATTCAAAGCTATGTATAATATTATTATTATTATTAGCACCGCGTCTTACTACCCGTTCGGGTTATACGCACTTACGCTAATGTGTAATGGTAGGGTGATTGTGAGATGAAATGAAGGACCTACAGTTTAACGTGGAATCCGAACCACGGTGGAGGCCTGGCATTCCCCACATTCACAAGATGTCTTGTCAGAGGTGAAGGAAGGGTTTGGTAATCAGATAAATCTGTGCCGGGGCCGAGGATTGAACCCCGGCCGCCAGCACAGAAGTCTGACACCTTACCCCTAGACCACCAGGTCACCGTACAAAATATATAGAAATGTGACAAAAATTTCACAAAATATACATTTTTACTTTCTCTCTATCTTACAGGTAGAGAAAGTATGGTGATCGTTAAAAAAAATCGAACTCTTGATTTTGATGAATCTTGACGTTTCATGACTCCCTGAATCCGAAAAAGTTGTTTTTGAATTTCCGTCTGTCTGTCTGTACCTCCATCTAGAGCCTAAACTATTTTACCGATTGAGCTAAAACTTGATATCTAAGGTTTTCATAGGATTGCCCCAAGGGATTTTTGGAATTGGATATCCATCCCTAGAATTAAGGGAAGTTTACTGAAGGGCAAAAAGAGAAAAAGTCGATTTTCTCAAAATCAGCTCTAACGATTTGATTAAATTTCATTTATAAACATTAATAAATATTCCAAACAAAATGGCTACTCTCAATATTTCGGAAAAATGGCTTTAAGGGCTCTGGTCTGATACGTAAATTAACATTTTTTTAAAATAATATCTCGGAAACTATTTGATATATGAAATTACTTAGTATTACAAACATGTATATATATTTATAATACAAATATTTTATACAAAACGTATTTTTATAAAATCAATAACTTTCAATCTATACGTAATTTTATATATATATATATTTATTTTTTTAACTTTTTGGACATTAAAGTTTATGTATTGCGACCGTAAAAAAAATCTAACCTGAAATGTTGATGGATGTCGACGTCTTATGACCCACCAAACTCTAAAAAATAGTCTTTGCAATGCCTTCTGTCTGTGTGTCTATTAAAACTTAAAATTAAGAGTAGTTTTATAAGGGGCGAAAAGAGAAAAAATAGCTTTTCTCAAAATCTGCTCCAACGATTTTGATTAAAATTCGTATCTAGGCGTTGATTAAGATTATAAATAAACTGGCTATTTTCATTTTCCCACGAAAATGATTTTTAGGCTACTTTACAGAAGCGTTAATTTACGTATCTCCACAACTATTTGAGATACTAAACAACTTATCATTGCAAAATTGTAGGACTATTAGAAATAAAAAACTTTTGACATATATTTGTATAAAAGCAACAGTTTCTGAGATATTTGAAAATATATTAATACAATTTTGTGAGCTTTAGTTGTAAACATATACTACTTAAGTCTTAACGCAATAATTCTCCAATGCCATAGAGTAATTAAATATAAATAAGTATCGAAAAAAAGTATGTTATTTTTCCTTAAACCTCTTAGGAGAAATGTTTGTACAGCAATGATCTATCTCCATTTTAGACTCACTAGTCAATATTTACATTTTTATTGGTCAAAATGTATAAATGAATAATTAAATATCAATGCTATGACTTTAAGATGTGCAACACCTAATAAAATGTTAAAATTTTAACTTGAAATCGAAATTTTAATACGAAGTGTTGACCCTTGTGGACCCAATATTAATATTTTTATTGGTCCAAACATACAAATGATGACATTAATTCTTTAAAAATAAAAATATAAGATTTAAAACAGAAATTTTGATGTATCTTGACGGCAATCTTGCCTTCTTACATTATTCCGTTCAGAAATCTTACGAGTTTATAGAAAGAGAGAGAAAGTCTGTGCGGTGAGCCGTACCATTTATTTCTGTTTGTGTGGGAATCAGATCCTTGATCTTTGGGTAAGTAGACAGACGTGATACTGTTGTGGTATGATTCCACATATCCACGGGTATTGTTTGTGTAATTAATTAATTAGAGAAATCTGTAAATAAGTAATGATGGTAGCTATCACGAAATAACCAGTGAAGTGCTACTAACAAAACATTTGACATGCATTCACAAGCTCATTATTTTCATCCTCGTTTCTTGAGAAAGGTTAATGCTTACCATAAAATGTATTTCAGAAAATTGTTTGTGTACCTACGCTTATATTAAAATTTTATTGTATATTTTGAAACAAACTGGTCTATTTTTTAGATTCTAGATATGGCTATAAAATACATTTAATTCAAACCACTTCCTTCGAACTTTTTTTCTAAATAAAGATTATTCGCTTTCCTTTTGTTTAAAATACAGGGACCTAACTGTTATTTTTACAAATCTAATACCTGCTCCGTTGGCCGCATGGTTTAAGGCATTACACTCGAAATAGACTATGCTACCTAAGACAGGAAGATTGGGGTTTTACTGTCAAATGTACTGAGGGTGATAGTTCCTAAATGGTTTTTAACTCTTCCTCCACGTATTTGCGGGTACACTACCTTTAAATTCAACTCTCCTCATTAGCGTAGTTATTACATTTGAATATAGCTTAAATAGGTAGTTAGACGCGGTGATAAAAAAAACTAAGCTAATAATACTTGTATCTCTTCTGCATACGTACCTTTTTTTGTCACTGCACCCGACTACCCATTCAGGTTATACATAGCTATACCCACATTTGCGCAGAAGGAGAGTGGAAAGTCAATTATGAAAAACCTCTTTCAGTACACCAGAACAGGATTCTAACCTAGATTTATCCGTCATCGGTAGTCCACTCTATTGTAAGAGTGTCGCCTTGGGTTAGACCATTTTACCACCAAGGCAGACTATATACTTAATGCTCTCTAAAAACTATGACCCCCCGCTACTACTAAATTAAGCACACATTTCAATGATAGTTACTTATTTTCACCAATAGTTACTACGATAGCTTATCGCTCCCACGGTAATAGTTTACTTATACTTAATCAAGTATAGAAACATCACCCGTGTGTATGCGAAATAAGATCTGTTTAAATGCTTTGGGGAGGAACGACCAGCATTATCTTCGTCGCTGTTGTAGACGTGGAACGCTCAATAAATATTCGTCTAATAGACACTTCCCTACCAGGAATCGCATCTCACTCGTGCTGAAATGGGATTAAGATATTCAAGGAAAATGTTTATTTATAGGCTCACAAGAAAGTGTTGCTGGCCGCTTAGCTCAGAGACTAAAATGTAGGGAAATATATCATGAGTTTAAAAATGACACGGTAGTCATCAGTGGGCAGAGGAATCTAGGATTATATTTCGAAAGGGGGAGAGGGGCGCATATCACCCATAACTAGAAAAAAATCGGGTAAGCAAACGCTGTATTGTGGTTTTTAAATGCACACATTAATTTGATATTTTAGTCGTTATAGGCCATGAAAATAGACGGCTGTGGCCGACACACAATTTCTGGGACGACTATTTAATCATAGGAATGTTTATGTTGAATGTAACATGGATTAAAATTATTATTTGTCTACACTGCATCTTATTACAGTCACTCAAATGAGTGAGGGAGGAATATGTTAGAATTTACCCTTGTGTAGTGTGGTTTTACATCTTTTAACCATCTGTTAATGGGATATTCACCCTTGTATAGTGCTTCTAACCATCTTTCTGATGATATTTTCCCCTCCTATAGTTTTGTTTTACATATTTATTAGGGCAAATATTGATGCAGTTTCTTCAAATTAATCCATCTTATTCTGTTTCCATAGACTAAGTGATCAATGCTGATGATACTCTTACCTCATTTTAATGCTTGTTGGTTGGGGAGGTTGTCCTGAAGTATAAGATTTGGCAGGAAGTCGGGTTTTAAGTTCACCCCTCCACTAAGTGCACTGGATATGATTTTACATTATGTGATTAACAGTTCGGATATATCATGTTCGCTCCCCGCTTATGCTGATACATTTTTATGGAACATTACTCATTCATAAATATTCCCTTGGGCCTACATTATGACTATTAATACCAGCACTGGTCAGCACGTGGACTAAACATCAGACTCAACTAGTCTGGTTTTCTTGTGATGGAGAGTTCGGTGTTCTAATACTTGCTAGGTGTACTGAAAATAGTTTTTCCTAAATTGTTTCCCAATCACCCTTCATGAAAATGTGGCTATATTACCTTTAAATGGTAACTCTCTTATTTAAGTATATTTAAAATTAATATTAAGATGTGGAATGGAATGAAAACGCTTATTAAATATAATAGTTAATCAAAATTGATCTTATTAATATTACATGTTAGATGTTAATGGTCTTTTGTTTAAATTTATAAATAAGAATTCAGGGAAAATTGGGTTAAAATTGATTACATTTTTACTTTACTGTTTATATTTGTACGTCACGATGTATTTACTAACGAACAACTTATAGTTTATTTGTATACCTAATTAAATAATAATGCATCCTTATTGTATATCCTTACTTACAGCGGTGGACGTTTAATCAATCGATGTCTTTGGAAATCCTTCTGGTATATAGTGGAATAAGGTACACACATGATTTAAAGATCAAATTCAATCAAACAACCAAACAAATAAAAATATTTGACAATATCTTCTTTTTTTAAATATCTAATATATTTTAATTTTTTAATAAAAAACACTATTTTATCTATGGTTTAAAAAAAATACGTTTAATTTTTCCGTATTTCATGGGTTGAAGTGGAAAAAATAATTAAATGATGATAATAATGGTGTGTTGTTAATATTTTATTTTAAATCTCATTTTGTTGTAAAATTTATAAATAATTTGGAGCTAGTTCAATGTAAAACTTGAAAATTATTATTGCATTGTATAAATTGAGGACGTCAAAGCTATGGTAGCAATTATTCAAGAAATAGTCATGAAACAATCAATAATGGAATAATAATTAATAACCGTTGAGTTTCTTAGCGACATTGACAACCATTAGATTCATTGTGATCCCTTCAATGGCCATGTAGTCCAAGGTGCTAGACTCAAATTTCACCACATTTTTGTTGACAGAGAAGCTGGTGTTTGAGTCCCTGTGATTAGTAATTGTGATTTTCTCAAACGTCCACCATGATAATACAGGAACATTTCGACTTAAATAAAGCCAATAATAACCTTGTTATTAATTTACTAGTGAGAATTGTAATTAACATAACCTATGTAAGGAAATAATAACTTGGAATAAAATTTAAATATTAAACAATTAACATTATAAGATATTTAACATTTATTAGTAGGTATGTTATTTATCTGAGACACAATTTAAATTATTATTATTTGTATTAGATAGACGCTTAAATATACGTTATTAGTGGTGGCCATTAATAGCTTTTATACTAGTCAAATAATATATAATTTGAAAAGCATCTGAAATAATCTCTATTCGGGGTATATATTAATTTAAAACACCTATCATTAAACATTATTCGGGTTGAGGAAGGTTTTAAAAGACAACCTATCATATTCCGACCTCATTTTAATTGAGGAAAAAGTATATAATTCATCATAAAGCTAAAAATAATGTAAAAGCAAAATAGAGGAACTAAATATTGGTTTTATTTATTATTTACCATTACGACCAAACTAATCCTATATTTCAGGCGATCCAACAATTTGCATCTAAAACAAACTTGTTTGCTCTTAGTTTGGGAGGTATTAGGATAACATAAGCTTTGTACTCTGTTTTACAACCTTTATGATAAATAGTTGTTTTATTAACAATATTTTTAGGTAGTCACACTTGGCTAATCATTTTACAACCTAACCTCTTTTACGTGTTTTGGTAGCCAAGTAAACAATATGGATGATACCAAGTAATAATATCTTCTTAATATAGAGTTAAATCCTCTCACTATTGACTGCTTTTCAGATTTGTCGTCTTCTTATGTTTTTTCATCACAAGCAAGGCTCATCTGGTCTTCTTCGGGTAGAAGGCATAGGCTCTCTGTATTGTTGTCTGCTTTTCATGATGGCCCGTCCTACCTTGCTTATAGTGTCCTGATACTCTGTTCGAACCGGCAATGGTTGGAACCATTCGTTACATGAATGAGGAGCTGAAAAATATCGATTAATTCAAATCAGTGCATAATTAATATTTGTAGTATTCATAAACATTGTGGTTTAAAAAAATACTCAAGCCAATGCTCCAATGAATGAGTTAAACTTTAGAAACATAAATGTTGAACTGAAAAATATAGTAAAGGGGTGTCAACAATGCATTAGTCCTTTATGTTTCACTTTTAATAACTAAAAAACAACTACTCGGCCCTTCTCTGGAAGATTAGAGTGTTAGGTGATCAAAGTGGACACAGCCATATTTGCGAGCAAGACACCGGAGCCAAAGTCACGAATGCATATTCTAATGCTTCCAAAAGGTAATCACGAGACGAAATTAAACCCTGTGTTGATAATCTAGGTCAAGGCCATACCATGATTTTAACTGTACCTTGACGTGACGAATTGCTGCATTTTGTAAAATATACTTGGAATAAAACGGAATAGTATATTATATAATACAAATTTAAAAAACAAGATTTAATCTACGAGGGTTTAAAAATGTTAACCAAAGCTCTGTGTGTGGATAGATGAGAATCTTCCATTAGCCAATGGCAATTAGGATATCTCTTATCAGAGAGGGGCTTTGGGACGTTTGTGGATCCCTCCCAGATCTATCACGTAGTTCCGAAGCACTTGGATGAGAATATTAGCTGAAGTCAGTACCCGAGCAAGTTTCCGGAAGAGTTCATTTCCAGGTTCAAAGTTTTATTCAGGGCCGTATTTAAGGGGGGGAGGGTCTACGGAATCCACCCCAGTCCCTTGAAAACATATGTTTAGAAAAATATCAGAGGCGTTTGAGGAAGAAATAAAGTTTTAAGAAAGAATAACTGTTAGTGGGCGTCCCACCTATTGGAATGGATGAGTTTGGGTAAGAAAATGAGGGAGGAAGATCTGTCAATGGGGTTAAGGGGGGGGGGACTTAGTGTCTGTGCACATTTATTATGAAGGTCACAAGGTGTATTTCCACGCATTTTCCTTGTTAATATTGTTGGCAATATTCTTGTTTATACCTTTTGACATAAGTATTAGATTAATCTTTATTTATGTTGACTTGAAGCCAGTTTTATAGTTTACTATTGAGTACATTTTAAAATAATTTTGTTTTATTTCATCTATTACGCTGTAAAACATTAATCGGAAAGTAAAATTGTTTAATATTAGATCCTCACAATTTTAAATGGCAAACACGACCACGATTTTATAAAGTCAGGTTATATTGAACTGAACCAAATATATGCTACCTACAGGCGTGTTAACGTGTTTTGATGAAATTTCCTTATCTTTCTTGAGTGGAGAGGAGGGAACTTATCAACTCTGTTTGAGTGTTTGTAAAGGCTTATTTATAGTGGTGGTTATTTCTATTATTTACAATAGGTCTTATGTAATTCCTTCATTAGAATTATTCAAAACTAAGATGTAAGCTACTTTCTAAATTTTTCTTTCCTAGGATGTAGTTTGTATAGTTCACCTGAATATACTTAATCTGTTTAATCCAAGGTCATTTCAAATAGCAATGTTTGAAATCAAACATGTTAATTCGTTTATACATCTATGTTTTAGCTTAATTTAATAGTGAAAACATAGAATTGATTGTTGTTCATATTTAGTTTGAGTATACTTATCACTAAAATTATGGATAGCAGACCCAAGATATAGACCCAATACAAATTTAATGTGAAAGTTTTTCAGTTCTTTAAATTACATTTGTAGAAAAACTGATTGATACTATGTTTTTTGTATGTATCAGCTATGTTGTAAAAAATAAACCATATCATTTGCGTCATATTATATATATACCAGTACCTCACCACTATCACATTTATAGTTAGCTGGAAGAAAGCTTAATTTTTTTATCAGCTTAAGTAGTTTAGGTGGTTCCCATTTATTTATTTTACAAAATATGATAATAGAATATAATACTAGTTCTTGTGATGTAAAATATTTCTAGTTTATTATTTTTTGGGGTCTGTCCACCCTCCGAACATAAATCCTGGATACTGGCCTGGTTCTATTGGAGGTGTACCAAGGTGGGTCAACAATAATTCTCAGACACTAGTTCTGAAATACCTACATCTTGAGTATGAGTGAGCCCGATCAGTAACAATTCCTCCACAGGACACGCATAATCAATAATCGGCAATTTGACATAAGAAATTACTTGTATAACATCAGACCGTTTATCGTTTACAGAAAACCCTAGAACTCTAAGACTAATTATGTATATGAGTGACCCAAGTCACTCATTTCTGTGACTAGGACGCTGCCAATGTGCAGTAGTCACGTGGTATAGCCGCCCTTATATTATGTAACAACATATTATGTAACTAGGCTTTGTGTTCAGCCAACGTGACCGCAAGTATGACGGTATCCTAGTTAATACAAACAGAAAAGACGTCTTTAAAAATTGAGCTGTGAGTAATAATTTATGGAAGGCCAGGTAGTAAAGCTCATGCTGAGTGAATCTTCATCTGGACACTTACTGACACCGAAGGTTATAGGCCTGGATGGATTAACGTTGGGCCGGACGATGGGCAGGTACCGGAAGCTAGTAGGGTCCCTGTAGGCGTAGTTAAGTCCGATATCAAGGGGCGCGATGGGAACCCCAACCGGAGAATCTGCGGCAGCCATCAGCTTACGAAACGTGGTATTTGAGAAACCTGGAGATGAATAAGAATAAGTTGAATATCTACAGCACTCCGAACCAGGATAGGACGTGGTTAAAATTAAAGATCGCTCCAAATATTCTATAATTTAACACATCCTAACCAACCAGGCCTCAAATAATGACTAATTCATCAAATGAGTGTAGCTACATATATATTGAATTAGTCTAATGGTAATCGAATCAAATATCCTGTGTTAGTCAAATGAGTACCAATATTTATACAGTTATGTTTATTTTAAGCATCTGACTTGTACTTTCTGAACCTACTATTTATATTAGTACCTGACTCATAAAATAACTTAAACCTAAAATAGATACAACACAGAAAATTCACATTTCACCAACGATACAATTTTTTCCACTCTAGGAATCGAACAGGGAAGCCTTCTCTGTAGGCAGACACGATAGCGACTGAGATAAAGTGTTGGATTTCAAATCTGTTGAGTTAGGCAAGTGGGTTTTGTTACATGGCTCAAATAGATACATGTATATATATATACTTTTTTTTGTGTAGCTAATTAAACTCATAAGCAATGAGTTTGAGTACGAGAAAACAAAAATGTATGGACAGATCAAATAATGCATTCACAGAGCCATCATTTTTTGTGTTATCCTTATTTAAAGTAAATAATATACTAACGAAAAAGTTATTCAATTCCATAGTTTTCATAAAGGAATTTAAAAAAAACTCATTGGGAAGAAAATTGATTTGTGAGGAAAACTATCTGAGAATATTTTAGGGCTTCACTACAAAATAGTTATGGATTCTAATTCCTAGGATAGTATCTTCATGAAATTTCTGGGCCGGCTAAGTTGTCATCTTGTCTCACTGATCTCAATGATTAGAATAAAAGATACAAGGGCTCTTGAACATGATGAGAGATTGAGCCTGTCTAGAGACACAGCTGCCAACTTCTTAAGTCAAATAATATGGATTTTAATTTTAGTTTATCGAGAATTTGAAACGAAGTACAAATAAATTATTAAGGATGTAAGTAGGGTGGATAAGGGTTTTTTGCACCAGTTGCAAATTTCTCATGGAGTTCCGCAGATTTGCAAAATATATGTTGCAAATTTTCCGCAATTTTGCAAAATTTATTTTGCATATATGTAGCAAGTGTGCATAATTTTTGCCATAATATTCAGAATACTGGTTGATATTTGCTGTATTATTTGCAATTTTTGCACAATATTGGCATGGTCGGGTTAGTTACGCTTTAAACAGGCAAAGTTATCTCGTTATTGGCGTAGTTATTCTCTAATTTGGCAACGTTATACGATTGTTCTTGAAGGTAAAGAAAGTTGCATGAGTCGTTGGAGGGGTGTAGATATGTGGAGGGGGGTCTATGGAGGGGTGTATAGATTTGTAGGAGAAATGCGGTCTTCCACTATTTAGAATCGTGCTTGTTTAGTATTTCCTCTGATGGTCTATGGATGGGGTGTATATATGTGTAGAGGAAATGCGGTCTTCCCCTTAGTATGAATGAACAGTAAATATAGATTGTACGCAATGTTCAAATATATGGGATACATGTTAGAGAAGATGGGAGAAGTTGACATTAGCGATAGGGAGATCAGTTATTACACACCACTAATTGATAATAATGATATTCATATAGATGATAGAGCTAATACAGAAAACTGTGATGGTATTACGCATAAATTATACTTTCGAACCCCGGCATGTGGGAGCACACTCAACACGAGGGAGAGTGGGTGGAATCATGTCCTGTTTTCAAGCTTAGAGGAGACATGTCATCCAAGAATTGGTGGGACGTTAACGACTCTGCCAGAGACGTTCTTGATGGTGACATTATCGAGGGAGTGAGTGTTTCCTAAAGTTGAGTTAATTGTGTAAACACCTCGATGGAAAATATCACCATCAGGCCCAATACCAACACCACCATTCTCAAAGAGGAGGCTATAGGCGGGGAATAAATTGGTAAGGAAGATGGATGTGGGAACATCCCCTTAAATGTAAGTATCGATGAACCAACCCCTCCACCAGTGAATACATTTTACCATCGGTGGTTTAAGTTCAGATAGAGTGGAGTGTGGTTAACGTAGTAGTGGTGTGTTAGTGTGTATTGAACTATTATAATTGTTATAACTGTTATGGTAGAATGCATGGTTTGTTGTGTTCATCGAGGAGTGCATCAAGCATATCAATCCACCGATATGAACCATTTTCACTAAATTTAGTCCACATCTTATTATTGAGTGTTTGATTGAATTGTTCTACGATGCTAGCCTTGAGTACACCATAGGTAGAATAGTGGTTGATATTATATGATTTCATTATCGCCTTAAAGTCTGCATTGTAAACTCTTTCCCTCGATCCATTTGCACGTTACCAGGAATTTTTCCGAGATTTCAATTAGCTTTCATGACTGCGCTGACATCCTTCCCAAACTTTTATTTAACAGTTTTGGCCCATTCGGACTTTGAATACGTGTTTATAGCTGTGAGTAAATACGTATAGCCATCGTTGGACTTAGCATGTAGTATCATATCTACTAGATCTTCTTGGATCAGATTGTGAAGACCTCGTATGATGACTCTTCTGCGAGCATAGTTTCGTCATGCTGATCGATGAAGCTCACGTGCTATTTCTAGTTTCGACATGATGAAACGAGTGAGCGATGGATGGGATTGCAATATTAATTTATTCTATGATTCCTGATTCACATAGTTCCTCTATAATCGAGACAATCTCACTATCGTGGGTGATGTGTCCACCTGATTTGGATGCGTGTAATAATCTGCGTCGATCAACTAACTAGTTGACATCATCCCAGTATGTATAGTTGAAAGGTTTACCATCGTAGATCTTCACGCTATCGAATATCATACCTTTCCATTCATGAATCTCAAATAGGGGAACAATGAGATGTTTATACTTATGTTCTTTACTTGACTTGAATCTCCCAAATGGAATTTATTTTTGCAAATGGGTTTGGGTGAATATAAGTAGCGCGTTAAAGTTTTGCATTTCACTCTCGATGTAATGTATAGGATACTTTTTGAAGAGTAGTTAATAAAGTCTTGGGGTGTTCTGTAAAATAAGATCTTTAACGTGAATGGAATAATCCTGCATGCAAAATACTTCCGAATCCCCTAGCATCAATGTTCCATCTTCACGATGAACGCCAAATGTGGAATCAGCTTGTCCACGAGGAGTGTCTGTATAGTTGGTCAGGTACTGTGTTATAGGGTTTTCTAGTTTTTCAAGCTTATAAAAGGACAGTTATGGTATATTTGCCTCTAGATAAACCAATTTGTTTAGCCGTTCAAATATGGGTTTTAAATTTGACTCCAAGAGATTGTTTGATGTAAGTCGTGCTTCACCAATTGCTTATACTTTTGACGAATAGCTTCGCTCGCTTGAATGATATCCTTGGCTACTTTCTCCTTCTCCATGATTAAAATGAGGAAAGCGATGAATTGCATTTACATTTGATGATGTAAAATCATAGATGAAACCAATATCGACATATAATGTAACAATTGACTTATCATTTTTCTTTTTTCTTTCTATCGTAATATAATATTTCGCCTTGACCTTAAATGGTATCGTTTCAAGAGGTTTTATATTTAGTATAGTAATCAATTCTCCCACATCAGGATTTGTGTTGATGAAACGTACCATACCTGTTGTTTGAAACTCATATTCAGGTGTTTCACTCGATATGAAGCTGAAATAATCTATATAATATGGGTAGCTTTGTAGATATATCGTATAAAATCCGCTACTTGAACGCTCATCTATATAGGATTTAGGAACAGCATCCAATTCTTGTTTAGGTCTAGCCCCGTTACGAACGATATGTTTATATGCGTTGTAAAAGTTTCGTCTTTATCATTTGTCGACATACTCATTACACCGTTTTCCATAAGGTCGACCATGGACTTGTTCACGCGATGAAGCACTGTCTGAGACTCTTCAATGTGTTACATTCTCATACGAACGGTTGTCAAATTTTTCACTATTATACAGACAGACGTCGTTAATACCTCTTTTGCCTTATTGAGAGCAGTAATCTGAGTTGTTATGCTGATTATCTGTATAATCTACGTAACGCTTAGTGCGCGTGCCAATATACTTGAAGGAGTAATTAGAAAACTGAGTGAGTTGCTCTAGTTGATACCAGATTCTGTTAACTAGAGCAACTCACTCAGGCATTATCTAATGTCTGATGATGGCGCCGTAGAGTGTCGAAACATGTAACAAACAATACAAAATAAGGGTGTTCTCTACGAAGCCTGCAAAAGGAGCATGGGACTCAGATAAGAAAATAGAATTCAATAATTTTTATTTATTCAACATTTTGTCAATTTTACAATTCAATCAGTTTTCTAATTACTCCTTCAAGTATACGACTACAAATTAATGTCATCCTAGTCATTGATAATCTGTATATATGGTTTAGTTATGTTATTTAATTTTATTGTGTTATAAGTTTACTTCTTCAATGTAGCGTGACCTGACTCACGTTTTAATGTGTTTTTAATTATATGCTATATCTAATCTTATATGTAGAATTGACAATATCCACTTTAACTAATCTTTACAGATATATTCAATAAAAGTGTTTTATTTAAAAAAAAAAAATCTTAATATCTTTATCACAAATAATATTTTATATTGAATTCTATAATCGTAGTAAACAGGATTTTGGTATCATATATATATATATATATGTGTGTGTGTGTGTGTATAAGAAAATGACATTAGCTTACTTGATACATATTTTAAGAGATCAAATCTCTGGGCTACATATCCCAAGGTTCCGGGTTCGATACCTGATGTTTCCAGGTTTTTCTGTGAATCAGTAGGTCAGGAACGGGGTCAATTAGCCTCGTGAGGACAAATGAGGAGCTACTTGATTTTTAAAAAAAAGTAGTAACTTTGGTCTAGAAAAATTATATTAACGGTTGTAGTGTTCGTTGGGCTGACCACAAGACAACTCATAACCAAAGAATTTGACATGGACAATGGACAACAGCTACTTGGTTGGTATAGCTCGATTGTTTACTGATTGCATACTGGATTTTTTCACTACTCCTTCCGAAAATGCGGGTATATATCCTTTAAATTATCCCCCACCTCATTCCTGAGACTTGGATACGGCGTGTATCAAGGACAATTCCAGAAGTTTGCGCAGTCCTTCTAAGCAGTAAGTACCGGGTTCCATCAATCCTTTTATTTAAGAATGGGCTGCAAACACTATTTAAATAACTTTTTAACGGATCTTTTTGTGTCACCATTTTTTAAATTATACTTTCATATTGTAAACAAATACATTATTTGCTCAATGTTTACAAATACTCACCCACTTCAATGGCTGAATTGTCTACTCTAAGGCGTCACTTTCGTACTAAATTGGTCTGCTAATGACGGGGAGATCATGGTTCGAATCCCCGTTGGGTTTAATAAGGGTAGGTTTTACTAAATTGTCCCCTGCTCTCCCTCCATACAAATGCGGATCTATTTATAGAATGTCCAATTTTAATGACTTTCAATCGATATTGGTTATCGAAAGTGGACTTCATATCAAAATCAAGGTTTAGTTTCCCGGGCCATCTTAAACAGTCAAATGAGAAAACAATAGAAGAGGAACTGGTCAAAAGTTTGAATTACGACCATCTTCTACATAATTATAGCATCGTTCCTGGATAATAAACTAAGCATTTCTAAAGTACCTATTACGAATGCTTATAAAATCCACACAAAATAACAACTCTAATAGAAAATGTGAGCAGTTTCGATAGTCGAATGGTCTAAGGCAGTGGTTCTCAACCTTTTCTATATCGTGACCCTCCTGAAGACAATGATACTCACCGTGGCCCTCTTCTCTCCCCGTCATACGAAGGGAAATTAAAAAAACCTATGCATATATTTCTAGTACTATACTTAACACAGCTTATATTAATGAAAGTAAAAAATGTTTAGTCAAGACAGTAATAGAATAGAACAAAAATTTCCAAGCAAATTGAGAATAGTAAATATTTTTATATGATGTGAAAATACTAATAAAAAATAATGTAAGCATTTCTAAAGGTTCGAATCACGGTAGGGTGTACTAAGAACTGTTTCCCCAAAATGGTTTTACTCTCTCTCTCGAAGCAAATGTAAGTGCACTGCCCCAAAGCCAAACTTCCTCCTCATCTATAATACATTAACGTAATTAGTACACGTGTGTACAACCTGAACGGGTAGTAACACGTGGTGCTATAAAAACAAAGAAACACTCGTCTATTATCACAATATTTTTTTAGCAAAGTAAAAATAGTTTAAAAGTTTGAGTCCTCGGTCCCGGCACAGATTTATCTGATTACCAAACCCCTCCTTCACCTCTGACAAGACATCTTGTGAATGTGGAGAATGCCAGGCTTCCACCGTGGTTCGGATTCCACGTTAAATTGTAGGTCCTTCATTTCATCTCACAATCACCCTACCATTACACATTAGCGTAAGTGCGAATAAACCGAATGGGTAGTAAGATGCGGTGCTAATAATAATAATAATAATAATAATAATAATAATAATAATAATAGTTTGAGAAGTCACGTTTGAACCAAATCACCTACAACCAATACTTGAGATAAATATTATGGCACCCGTCTCAATGGTCACGTGGTCTAACACGCTACTCTCATAGTATACTAGACTGTCAATGACGGAGAGATCGAGGTTTGAATGACGGTCGGATGTACTGAGGTTTTTCTTATAAGATTTTCCACTCCCCCTCCAACCAAAAGCGGGTACAGTTACTATATATTTAACCTTCCTAATCCTTAAAACAATTAGCGTTATTAGAACATAAGCGTATAGACCTAACGGGTAGTAATACGCGGAAATAAGAAAAAAAATGACCACCAGAAAGACGAATAAAATGCATGTGTTTGTTTTTGTAGGCCTTCTTACCTTTACTTCAAGCTAAGAGTAAAAGAAGGTGCTATAACTGAAAATAGCTGATTCTTGAAGATTGTGTCTTTGAAAAAGTTGTTCAACTCTAGAAAATGTATTATATTGTTTTCACATATAATATACTAATAGACTAATTTTATAATATGTTATATTTATAATATTTATGTTTATAATAATTGTGAAATAATAAAACAAGAACAGCTCTCAAATATCCCCACAATTTATCTAAAACATCAGCTATATTTACTTCATAGTATATTTTGTCGAATATCTTGTATTTAAGATTTTTTCTTAATTTTACTTAATATAATCCAGGGGCTATGATTAAACTTAAAGATTTTGACTAAAAATGTATATGCATTAACATTAAGGTGGCAGTGTAGGGAAGTTGAGAGAAGGTATGGGTTATGCAGTTTTGCATAACAAAACTTTTTTGGCCAAATATTGCTCCAGTATAAACTTAAGGTTTAATTTGATTCCCAGATGATATAAACAGCTTTTGAATATCTGTTATGAGCATTGGGGTACTAAGCGACAACGTTTTATCTTAAGAAAAAATTGTCACTGCATCTTAGGCCATCCTTGACAGATATTCAATATTTTGTTTATTTTGTCCAAAAAAAGTTTATCTATAATACCTGATAAACATTGACCTTATCTAGCCACCCCTACATCCCCAACTTAAGGGTTAAAATTCTTTATAAGGTTAACTTGACCCAGATATTACACCTTACCATAGTAGAATTCCTGAAGGAAGAAACCTTTTAGAAAACACAAACATATTTTATTTTGTATTCAATATTAATAACATTCTACTTTATATTTAGTGTTATTTCATATATATGAACATTGTTTGGTTAACTTTTATAAATGTCAAAAATGTTATAGCTGTCAAAATTGTCCATTTATATCTAAATAGGATTAGGTTCAATTTGTAAAGTAAACTGGACTGCCGATGACAGGGAGATTGAGGCTTTAATCTCATTCGGGTGTACTGAGGGTGATTTTTACAAAATGTTTTTTTCCATTTTCCCTCCACGCTAATGCAAATACACTTCTTATAAATATAACCTTCCTAAGCCCTAAAATCATTAGTGTATTTAATAGGCCTACATAAGCGATATTCACCTTAATATTAACATAATTAATATTTATGTTATTAATGTATTCTATTTCAAGCTCTTATTGGGAATGTAATATAGTTGTCCATGGTATCTGAACCATATCGACCTTTACACGTGTTGAGGAATTAGAACGCGTTTCAAGTAAAAAAAAAACATGAATTGGGAAGTTTACCCTGATTTCGGTTGGAAGAGCAGCTAAGAAAATACAAACAGATTTCTCTTACAGCCAGCAATGTTAACATTTTAGTACATTATTTGTGTTATTCTATAGATGTTGATAATATCTATCAAAAGAAACATCTGCGGATAACATGACAATCCAAAAAGAGATTAAAATGAATTTATTAACGTTAGTAACTAGCTTATAATTTTCTTCCTACCAAAATCATACTATACAGCTCGAGATCCCAATTTGATCAAGAGTGATTATTTTATCATGCACACAATATCAAAGTGTGAGCGAGGGCAGTACAGGTCAATGTCTAGTAACCCCTATTGAGGAGGCTTGTAAAATACAAAATATAAGATGCATTAGAAGGGTGAATATTGTACTCATCTCAACGTTCAAGTCAATCAGAGGAAAAAGAAAACAAGCACGATACTAAAGAGAGGAAGACCATTTCACCTACACATGTATAAACCCCTCCATCGACCCCCACACATCTACACACCCCTCCAACGACTCAGGGAACACTTCATGACCAACAAGATTAGCCATATAACGTTGTCAAATTAGAGAATAACTACGCCAATAACGAAATAACTTTGCCAATTTAAAGCGTGACTAACCCTACAATGCCAATATTGTACAAAAATTGCAAAAAAAAATCGTAAATATCATGCTAAATATTTTTTTCAAACTTGCGGAAAATTTGCAACATAAATTTTGAAAAATTACGGAAATCCACAATGAATTTGCAACTTGTGCAAAAACTCCAGATTCACTCTACTGATGTATGTATGTATGTCAATCTGACTTATGTTTACCTTTAACTTTATAATCTGATCTATATAAACTCTCCAGCTTCGTCTCTGCATCACCGCATGGGTGGTCCATGATAGAATTGCACAGGTCGGTCATCTGGGAAAGAAAAATGGT
The DNA here is from genome assembly GCA_902141385.1 of Timema californicum. Classification (NCBI taxonomy): domain Eukaryota; kingdom Metazoa; phylum Arthropoda; class Insecta; order Phasmatodea; family Timematidae; genus Timema; species Timema californicum. Next base: position 139,952 of record CABFOW010000533.1, on the reverse strand, counting down.
GAGTCGGAACACTTTTAAATAAGTAAATGTTTCTAAAAATGTAGAAAATGATTCTCAAAGGAATGAGAACAAATTTGCAAGGGGTTCATTGCTGAGATCGGATTAAAATTAATTCTATAAACTGAGATTTATTAATTTTTGTAAAAGTTTGGCTACCTATTGTTTGAAATTTAATTGAAGCGTTTAGGCACTTAAGCAGACTAACTTATTAGAGTTAGGAACCTCTAATTATTGTGGATTATGAATCACTTGTATTCTATGTCATTTTAAGTTTTTCGCTTAGATTTATACACAAGTCCATCGCAGGTCTAAGGAGATAGGTCATACTTTAGGACACCTTGGTGCTTTTGGCTGAGGAAGAATTTCACTTTTGTTGTTAAAAGTAAAACATTTTAATGCACTCCATATGAATTTGATACATAAACATAATAACTGTATAGGTATTCATGTGTGTGTTTAATTCATGGGTGTGAAATTTAATATTCGTTTATTTGAAAACAAACCTAGGGTTAATTTTGAAGCTACCACATTGATTGGTAAATGGTAGCTAGCTTACATTAAGAACGTGGTAGTAAAAACATACGCAGGGTTTTCAATAAACAAGTTTCCAGGGTCTTGTAAATGAACAGTAGCATATCTCCTTAAATTATATTTACATTATTTATTTATTTATTTATTTATTCCGCTTCTCATGATATATATCTTAGTTATACCAGCAGCTGTCACGTGAAATAATGAAGAGCAACTCGCAGCGGACGCTATTCAAAACGATATCAGAAAGCATGGCAAACATTAATGTGTTTGAGACGGGGTCTGAAGAGTAAGACCCGGCTTTTGTCCGGCAAGATTAGAAAAATGGTTTCTCAGAAAGCTATAAACAAGCTGAATAAATATATTGAAAGTGAATGGGCGAGATGTGATGTCAAATAAAATGGTGTTAGCTCTTCAGTGAAAGATAAAAGAGTCAGTGTGATTAACATATATCTGGCCGTCTCTCTACATTTGGGGCAGATGCCAGTGTTGATAGTATGAACTAAATTATTCAAGAATGCAAAGGAGTTAAAATTGTACAAAGTTTTCAAAACAAAGCCATGACAATGTTCCTACTCACACCATCATTAATGATATTCTGGTCCATCACAAAGTAACATCAAGATAAGTATTCCATCATCTCAACCCTGAGCATTGCAGCTCCAGAATTAGCTGCAGAATGCTGCATTGCATGTATTGTCCAAAAGTACGTAAGTCCGTGTTAATATTATGTTCTGACTGGTGATGAGAGCTAGGTGCAAACCATTTCACCCCAAAATCTAAGGTGGCATCTATGACATAGAAGCATTATTCTGAATTCAAAAAATACAAAATGTTTAAAGTGGTCCGGTCTTCAAGAAATATTATAGGGGCTATTCAATTTTGTGACCCTGTGGAAGGGGGGGTCAAACGTAAATACCGATCATTATTGTGAGACTTTGATTATACTGAAATATAATGTCCATCACAAGTGCCCTAATCTCCTCCACACAGGTGAAATTATGCTCGATGAAAGCTACAGCCCAAACATTGCCAGATTTGCACAAACTAGGATCACAGGATTTGGTAGAAAACATCATCCGAGCCACAAGCAACTTCTATTTACCCTGCTTCAAGGAAAGATTTGTAAAGGTTAGCTTTTCAGAAATAATACGCAGGCTAAATAAGATATGCCCAATTTCCTCTACAGACAAATCATCCTTTTTATTGCTGAGGAGTAAATATTTTAGTAGCTAAGGTGAAAATGTTGATAAGTAGAGAAAATACATGGTTAGCTTTATGTACTTCTCAGTTGTATAAAAAAATTACTACACACAAGTCTTACCAAACATATTTATAGAATACTGCTTGTAATTTTTTGTGGTCAACTGCCTATTAAAAGGTACAATCATACCACGTGATTTTACTTTTGAATATATGGAAGTAGTTTAAGTAACTTTGTAGCTTTCGTATACTGTTCTTCCTTCGGCATTTTACTATTGCCAGTTTTTTCATGACTTATCATACTATGTTTTTATTCCACCGTATCCTGCTTCACTTTGACCAAATTTATTTGGAAATGTCATTAAAAATAGTTATAATGAATGCACCCTAATATTTTTATTATTGTGTATAAATTAATCTGAATAAAATAACGTGCTAAAAATGTGTTGAAATAAATCGTAGTAATCAACCTGCAAAGTAAAATCCTATCGTGTTTTAAAAATTGTTATTTATTGAATAAAAAAATTCATCACATTCAAACTAACATAAATAATTGATGGAACATAGCAAGTTACTTTAAAAATTAATAAAATACTTCACACACACACACATATATATAACTTTGTGTGTTTAAAAACTATTTTGTTGACTAAATATCTGAAAAATATGTCACGAAAGTAAAGAGCTTTTACAAACAATGTAGATAAAAATCGTGATCTAAAATCTAAATACTAGTTTTATTTTCATTGATTTGCATGTGATTTTACTTTTATTATTTGATTTTTTAAACTACTTGATTTCATTATACTTAAGATGATGGTGTGTGGTAATGACTAGAGACTCACATCTTTGCGCAGCGCCACTAGATCGCTGCACAGTCGTCGTTCCTTGTCCGCCAAGCAGCGGTAGCGGTCCTTCTGGGGCTCCCAGCCATGACCGTCACAAGTGCACGCTCCCTCCACGGGGCGGCGCATGTAGATTCCCTTGCGGGGCTGTGTGTCTTTAGGAGGTTCCTTGGGTCTACCAACACGATCAGGAATAATTAAAGCCAAGCTTACCCTATAATGTCCATATCAACAGTTGTAACCATAGGCAAGGCAGTATTATAATGAGTTTAAACGCGGTCGCGTTGACGAATCAGCCTGATCTAGAATACGAACCAAGCACCATAGTTTTCAACAAAAGCAAATTTCACTATGTATTTTCTCATCCCATTCCCCTCATGCCCTCTCCCCCTTTTTCTTTGAAAGCATTCTTTTCATCTCTACCCTCTAGATAAGACCTTGATTTGAACGTATAAGTTTTCAAAAAAGTTGCCATATTTCCTTAGGGACTGCCATTGACCCATTGACTGTCAATTAAGGGGTCATTTCAGCACCATGATGTCATTTTCAATATTCCTTGCCTTAGTTGGTTATATTTTAATACAAAAAGAAAGCCATACTTCGCAGAAGCTTTTGGAATAATATAAGTATTGATTAGTCCCTCTACACTCCTGGCGTGTTTTTAATTGTATATGTCTCTTAAAATTATACAGCGTGTTTGATCGGGAGTTATAACACCTACACACACACATACACACATAAACACGCAGATACATACATATAACCAAATAAATAAACTTCCTATATTATTTATAAGATGATTGATTGTCGGTTCCCAACTTCAGGCTTTCCACAGTATATGAGTTATAGCTCTGGACATGATAATAAAAGAGTGTGTTATAGCCACCTTTTTCACCCCAAGATGACCATAATGTCTAATATAATTTTATCTAGGAATATTTAAATTTTATTTGTATTTAATTTATTTTATGAACCGACAGATTTTATCAACAACTGAGAATTTCTATGAGCGAGAGTGAAAGGGCAAATTAATTTTGCGGGAAAGGTATTTTCACATTCATTCCTGGGTTCTCTTACATGTCACAATTACAGGTGACCAACGGCTTTAATTCCCCTCCGAAGGAAGCTGTGCTACGAATTTTTAGCATCCAAGAAAAATCTATCGACCCCGGTATGAACTACGAACGCTTGGTCCTGAGGCGATCACTTTACGTCAAGACCACTGAGGTAGACCTATAAAAGTTGATCTAAAGAAAATTCAATGAGCATAAGCAATGAAAAAAGGCCGAATGAAGCGTTTTGTTGACACTATCTTGAAACAAAATGGCGTACGTAATTTGTAATTATCCCCTATGTTAACCGGACGTCCAAGATATATTTATGTTGCGTTTCAGAAAAACAAATAAGTGTAAATGTATGGGTGGGATTGAACAACAAACAAACAAAAAACAAACATTTCATTTTTATAATTAGTAGGTTGAATGTAAAAAAAACGAGGTTCACATGTGCTAGTGTCCCTAAATAAAAACTTTATGGATAACTTTTCCGGTTTCCTCATCGTCTTAGGCATCACTTTTGTGTAAAACTATATTGTTGATGGCTGGGAGAACGGGGTTTGAATCCTATTTGGTTGTGCTGGAGCAGTTTTTCCAAATTTGTTTTTCACTCTTCCTCCACTAAATGAGGGTATGCTTCCTCTAAATTAATAAACCTACATACCTAACTCAATAGCGTAATTAGTACATATACGTAAAGCCTGAACAATTAGTAAGACACGGTGATAAAAAAGAAAAATTTATATAGTCATATACAAAGTTTAATATTTTCATGTTCCTTCCTTTTCCATCCTTCCGCACCAGTAATACTTCAGGCTCACAATATTTGTAGTAACAAAAACTAAGGTTTCCCAAAGAAAGTGGTTGTTGATACAAAGTTTTCGCTTTCTGGTGGCCATGGGCACTCAACCCAATACAGTTGCGGAAAAATCCCAGACGGTAGGCCTCATGATATTTAAATAATATTCAGTGTTACCCAGAAAAAAAGGTAATTAAAGAATGGTAGGTTATAAAACCTAAGGGTAAGGCCTATAGCTAAAGTATTAAATAAAATTGAGAAATCTATTAAATTGTTTATATATATA
>CABFOW010000533.1:99406-135134 GCA_902141385.1 Timema californicum | reverse complement strand
TATATATATATATATATATATATATATATATATATATATATAGATAGATAAATACTCTTAGATATAATAAGCCTAAAAGCATTTATTAATATATAATAATTCTACGCCCATTGTAACCTAACAAAAGGGTAAAACAAAATTATTTAGAAAAGCCATTAAATTGATACTAACAATACTTTATGTATATCACATGAAAACATCAAATAATTTGCTATTTATCACTTGAGATTCTCATAAATAATTACTCAAAAGTTTCTCGAGATACATATTCTCCAAATATTTCTTACATTCATTTGCTAACTCGTAATAATTTAATACGGTTATCCAGAATATTGATCATAAACTTCAAACTTATAATATAAGAACAATTTACGTTAAACTAGCCTGTCGTACTATAAATTAAAATGGAGATAATATCAACAACATATAATGACACCTAACATTAGCCTGGACAAAGAAAAATACTTAACCAAAATAATGATCTAACGTTTGTCCATCTATCGCTTCACTAACGCTATCCAGAAATTCAGTATCATAACTTATATCCTAATATGTTAATTAATTATTTAAAATGCAATAAAAGGCTAACTAAAATATTTTGCATTTAGTTTGATCAAAGTTTTAACATGTTTGAAATCCAACCCGAAATAGTATTGCCGTAAAAAGAATGGAATTTTGAAGAAGTTACATCTAGATAGATATTAATGCCTAAACCGCATTTATGCTTACATTTCATAATAAATAAACCGAAGTCTCAGCTTCGTCCTACTAAACCAGAGCAATGTCAAAGAGTAATCATCATATTTCTCTGCCAGTCTTTTATATTATTTACACAACTCCAGAACACGGAATGGGGGGGATGGCAATGGGGCGGAAACCAAAAACAATCAAACAAGGGGAAGGATCTACGTGTGACTCGAGGCTTCCACTCGTTTCTCGAAGATATTTGAATGTATGGACACTGGGTTGTAGAGTCATCTTTTTTCTTCTTAAGTTCTTTGGCTTGTCTTGAGCTCGTGGCGTTGATTCTTGAGCAGAGTCATTTAGTTGGTCGTGACGTGATGCTTTGATCGGGTGTGTCTGGTTAATGTGCAGCGGAGCCAGTTGAATGGGGTAAGTAGACGTTTTGGCTGACTTGTTTTCTTTTCACTTGTAGCTAATGTTTGTTACATATTCTATAAAAATCTCTTTAGATTGTAGTTTATTTGGCAATCAAGTAAGACATACATCAATAAATTCTACATTAGTAGTTTGGTAATATTTCAGAACATTTTGTTGCCAAGGATACTAGTAAAGAATATTATACTTTTATGAATTGTTACTAATTTACAACGCAAATATAACCACACTAGCAGTGGTTATTTCGACATCCGATCCGATGAGTACTTTTTGAGTTTGTTGGAAACAAACAAATAGACGGAACTGAACGTACATAAGAATACACAGTTTTATTGCATGTATAGATAGGAAATTTGAGATTATAGGGATTTTACTCACATGTTAAGGAAAGGCACAGAGGGTCGCCATTGATAATCGTTATCATACGTGGTGTTGAAGGAATCCATGCTTGACGTTTCGATGGGAGAAATTAGCTTTGAAGAAAGAGCTAAAACATACACATACCTATGGTTGGAGTTGTTTTGAAAATTAACATGATAACAAATAATTTTAAAAACTCTACTTTACAAAAAATTCACTTACTGTGTACTTGGTTTAAATTTAGTTCAAACAAAGTCAAATTTTTCTCCTTTAAGAAAGATTAATTATTCGACACGTTAGTTTGAGGGGACATACATTTTTCAAATTGTAGATTTGTAATAATTTACTAAATATTTTTTTATAAAATTTCAGAGAATTTTATTAAAAACGTTTAATTTTGAAATACATAAATAAAATGCAACTTTAAAAACTATCCCATATCAAAAAATTATTGGTAAACCATTTATCAAGATTTACTAAAAATTTTGAATTTTGACATTTCCAGAATGGAGGGAAATAGTTCTGTTTCCACAGTTACGAATCAACGATTAAGTCTACAAATTGTCGTTGTGAAGTGTTACAGCTGATATATCACTATACTTTTGCAACTATTTTCAAAATTTAGATTTGAATATATTTTAAAAATAACATAAGTAAATAATTTACAGTGTTATCATTAATGTGATTCGATATCTCTTTAAGAATAAATTATGACTTATTGAATAGTCTACTGTAAGAAGGTCTCCAAACAATCCTAATAGGAGTGTGTACACATATATATATATTAGTTGGTCTTCTGTCTTACGACAGGTACATTCCTTTTGTCAGTAAACCTAGACGGCCAATGCGCCCTGTCCTCTGCCTCCCCCTTCAGCCCCCAGAATTTTATTCTTTACTTCAAGTAATCTAGTATAACATCCTCCTTCTTCCTAAGCTCCTCTTTCGCTCAACCTTTCCTTCTATGACGTCGTGCAGAAGACAGTTTATCCTAGGGATGTGTCCGATCCAGTATATATTGTTTGATTTATTAATTATATATAATTGTGTGTATGTGTAGAAAAATAATATAGGGATATGTGAAGCATCAAAACTTTGACTTGGCTTTGAAACAAACATCAGCTTCGACTTCGCTTCGAAACAAATTCCGGCTTTGAAGCTTCGCCAGTAAAATATTGACAGTTAAAATACTCCATTAATCACCAATAATTTTCAACTATAGCCCTTCTGAGCTGTTTTATATATTACATATTAATATTCGTATGAAATAAACTGAAATAATTGAATTGTAATTTGTTATAATAGCTTGATTTGTTAAATTAATATGAAACATCACAAAGATTGGTGCAATAGAAAATTTTCCAAGTAATTTTAGTGCATTGAGTTATAAAAATAACCACAATATAATATTTATCAAGCATAAACAACTAAAAGAAAATATTTAAACTTTGATTCGGCTTGGAGAATATTTCGTATATTCGATTCGAGTTCGCTACGAATTGAAAAAGTGGACTTTGTTCACCCCTAATATAATATTGTATGTATGTAAAATTTTACCTACAGTAAGTGACGTGAGGTTTATAAGAATATATAGGCCATGGGTATGTGATTTTTTTTTTGCAAACTTCATATTATGTCCTTTCGGTAAAATTTCTTTATAATAAGTAATAAAAAGCTATATAAAACGTTTATGATATTACAAAATATATATTAGAATATGAATAAATATTTAATAAGTGTCCTGGGTTTGTTAAGAAGAAAAGTTATTGTTTACCATGTTAAAATAAGTTTAGCTTGAAGCAAAATATAAGAAATCACATTTACTAAATCATCTTCAGGTGCCTTTTATAGATGTAACATTCTTTTAGTGAGATTTTAACAATTTATATTAATTAAAAGCAATGTCGGGATTCTCTCACATTCATTTCGCTGGGTTCTTCTGGCTTCGGGTCAACGTTTTCAATTTGTATTCGGAGATAAACCCATATTTTTAAATGGGTAAATGATTTTTCCAATTAATCTTATTGGAGTTAAAAATCATACCGAAAAATGCTATAAATTGAAGTCCTCGAGTCTCGTTTCAAAACCATAAAGGTAAATTCCACCTCTCGTAATTTCCGTAATGCTCTACAAGAAACATAGACCTGGCATTTCAAGAACGAAATCAATTCTCAGGAATCTCAAACCACAGAAAGGTAAGGACTTGAAAACCAATAAGAGAGACGTCCATATAAAGACGCAACTTTCCTTCGCGTACATTTGCTCGTCTCTCAACACTCAAACTTAAATCGTTGATCTATTTAGACAAAATATAGTTGTTTACTATTATTATGAATAATAATAATAACTAAGTGGGGGAAGGGTGGGTGGCCTCCTCCTCGTCATAATATGCCTATCACAGGTTGAAAGCCATTAAACTAAGATGTTAATTTTGCAATAGACTGGACTGTTAGTGACGTTGGATACGGGGCTTGATTCCCGGTCGGGTGTAGTGATGCGTTTTTTCCCCTAAATGTTTTCTCACTTTACCCTCATAAAAATGCGGGCACATTTTTTAAAATAATATTACATTAATAGCGCTTACTTTATAGGTGTAAATATGTAGATATCCCGAACTGATAGTAAGACATATTTCACAACAACAAAACTATAATGATAAAGAGTTAGCCGCTATTATGTAGTTGTTTCACGGTAACTTTTACCTTTTCCAATAGTTTAAAAGTTACTAAAAAGTTGTTTCTGTTTAAACATGATCATTTTTTACTCTTACCTTAAGGTGCTTGATTTGAGTAAAATCGATACTAAAGCACGATTACATTAGTTAAAGCTACAATTCATAATTTATATGCTGCTCATAAAAATAGACCTTTGAATGATATGGATAATCGAATGGCATTAGAAAATTAATATATTATGATACGCCAGCAGCGGGGTTTAAGTTAATAATAATAATAATAATGAATGCAGAATGTCGAATAAAATAAGCATTTCTGGAAGTGGGTAAAAAGAACGAAACAAGGAGATCAAGGAAATACCTATGACATCCATAATGAACGTGATGAGATGATCTGGGGTGAAAACAGTGTAAGAGAGCGATGTAGGGAGTATTTTGAGCCATTCAATGGCAAAAATGTGGAGAAAGTAACAAAAAATAAATAAAATGTTATGATGAATGAAAGAATTAACGAGGTTGAGGTGTTAAAAGCTATGAAAATGTTTTTTAAAAAAATGGCAAAGCTGTGGGCGTAGATGGGATCCCAAGTGAAATGCTTAATTAAGTATGGGGGGTACAGATCGCCAGATTGAGTGAATTGTTCAATGTTTGTACTGGGATTTCGAATGTTCCTATTGACTGTAAGAATGCTGTAATTGTTCCTTTGAACAAAGGTAGTAAGAAAGAATGTAAAAATTATAGGTAAATTAGTTTGTTGAGTATTCTAGGCAAAGTTTTGGGGAGAGTTTTGATTGAGAGGGTGCGTGAAAAAACAGTGGACAAGATTATGGATGCACAATGTGGTTCCATGCCAGTAGAGGTTGCATACACCAAATATTTGCTTTGCAACAAGTGATTGAGTAATGTATAGTTTTAAGGCTTACTGTGCAATCGTTGATCTGGAGAAAGCGTATGATCGGGTGAATAGGAGTATGTTAATGAACGTTCTTAGATAGTATGGTATAGAGGCATGGTTATTAAACGCAATTATGGTAGCATATGGTGGAAGTAAGGCATACGTTAGAATGTATGTAGCTTTGAACAGATGGTGGTGTTATGTCCCTATGATTGATAAATGTATTCATGAATATGGTTATGAGGGATGCTTGTGAGGACGTGGTTGGTGTACAAATGGGCATTGTAAATGTGAGATTGCTGTTATATGCAGATGATGCCATATTATTGGCTGAGAATGAAAGTGACTTACAGAGTGAATTAAATGGTTTGAATGTGACAACAAGGAGAATGAAGCTTCGTCTAAATGTTTCCAAAACTAAGGTGATAATTTTGATAAGGACTGAACAAGAAATGAGTGTCAACTTAGTATGAATGGAAAACTGTTAGAATAAGTGAATGATTTTGTTTATAAAGGCAGAATGTTCTCTAAAAATAGAAGAATAGATGGTGAAATAGACATACGGGTGAATGCAATAATTAGATGTATGTGGATTATTGCAAAGAACGAAGCAGTGTCGAACGAGGCAAGGATGGCAATATATAAAAGTGTGTCCACGCTAACATTGTTTTGTGGATGCGAAGCGTGGATAAGTCAGGAGAAACTTAAGAGTAAGAGGAATGTGGTTGGAATGAGATACCTAAAAGATGTATGTAGAAAAACTAGTATGGACAGAGATAGTAATGAATGGGTGCTTGAGGAGTGTGGTTTGAAACTAAATCCAATAGGTCACTGTGAAAGAAGTGGTTTGAGCATTTTGAGAGGATGCGTGTGGATCTATTGATGAAGCAAATAACTGGAGGAATATTTTGTGGATCAAACAGAATGGGTAAGCCATGTAAGACATGGCTAAATGTTGTAGATGAATGAAGTGAATCATTAAGAGTTCTAGGAATTAAAGAGCTTGTATGACTTAGTGTACGCATGTTGTTTAAACGAAGGGAGTATAGGTAAGTGTGGAGAAAGGAACTATGGAATAATCACGGAGTTGTTTTTTGAGCTACATGCACAGTTTCTAGTCTACCACGTGAGGAAACGGCGTGATTATAAATAATAATATTAATAATAAATATTTAATTGCCAACTGTGGACAAGTGTAATGTGCTCTGTAGATCAGTCAAACTTATAACAGTGGAAGTATGTCACCAACTTTGTAAGCATGCGCGTGATTTGAAAAATGTATCTGCTCAAGTTGTTGTGCTTGTGGCCACGCTATAGTGATGACCAAAAACTAATGTTGGAAAACACGTAAGGCTACCATACTAATATTACCTCGCCATCGAAAGTTTTAAAATTTACCTTATTCTGCTCCCACAAACATCATGTATAGACAAAAGATCAAACTTTGTATAAAAAATTAGAAAAACAAATGTATTTGTGTATAACGTGGTCAAGAATTCAAGAATAGCGCTAAAGCACTTATTCTCCAGTAAAACATTGATATGATGTGTTTTATATTATATAATAGGTTGATTGCTATTCAACATTTTAGTGACGTACTTACTTGAGTCTTAGCCCAGATCTATCTCTGTGGTCAGTTACAGTGTTTGCAATGCACCATACCCTCTGGTTTGGGCAAAAGCAGGGGTTGTAAGACTGTCGATCGCAAGCTACCGGTTGCTCGCTACGCCATTTTCGATAGCTCACGCAAGAAATATATTTTGTACTTCCCAAAGTGACTTATCGTGGACTGGGGTGTCATCAAGATCAAGATGTGTGTGGTCTCGAGTGAAGTCGTTACTCTGCTTTTCCTGAGTCATCATTTCCAACTGAATGCGGTGAAAAACAAAAAACGGAAGTAGGCTCACATAATTATGAACATCTTGATAGATGTACTCGAATGGGAGTGGCAAATTAATCCCCAAACATAAAATAAATGGTGTAAAGTAAATTCTGTTCTTCTCAATAATCTACAAACCAAGATGTTTTAAAAAAATATTTGGGTATAATATCTTGTTTAAAAAAAAAAATCCTTATATTTTCTAATATTAAAAGATTATTTTGGTGCAATTGCTATTAACATATGTTTAGACTTTTTCCATTACAATTACAAATCCAAGCCACAGAGCCCACCCCCCAATTTAACAAAGGTTTGATATCAAATCCTATTAACCAGGTACAATGATAACCAATACGCAAAAGGCAAAATTTTAAACTGAATAGCTTGTGAAACAATTTGACATTGTGAAAGTATCTCCCAATCTCATTGAGTTTGGCGACCCCTGAGCTAGAGCAAGTTGTTATTTTCATGTATCTGTCTCAGTCTCACTTATGGAAGAGGCGTACTAGTTGTACTTCTAGGGAAATGAGGAGTGAGGAAGTTTCCCGTTGCTTTCTTCATTGAGCCAGGTTCCATCCAAAAGGTACTATAGTACATCAATCTGTTGATCCCAATGAAATGCATACACCAACTGACCCTACAAGCGACACCTTCACTCCATTAATCACAGGGACTGGTTGTATATTGAATGTTATTACTAGTATAGCTATTTTTTAGCACCGCTTCTTACTACCCGTTCGGGTAATACACCTATGCACTAATTACATTAATGGCTTAGTGATTAGAAAGGCTTAATTGAGAGGTAGTGCACCCATATTTGAGTTGAAGGAGAGTGGAACGCCATTTAGGGGGGGAAAACATCACTACACTCAACTGGGATTGAACCACGATCTCCCAGTCTTCGGCAGTCTAGTCTAACACGATATTAGCGCGTTTTACCACGTGGTCACCGAAGTGGGTACTAGTATAGTTCATACCTCTGCCACTTTCATATTTGTCAGCCTGGTTGTCGAGGATACAACAAACTTCGGGTTGAGAGCGCAGCTGTATCACTCTCACCTTAAATTGTGAAATATTATTTAGATAAACCGTAAAGTTGATGACATTTAGTGATGTTATGTCATCCATTTAGAAAAGTACATTTATTTATACAAACCAAAGTGTTATTGTAGGCTATTAATTTTATTTTAATGCCACAATCTGAAAGAAAAAGGAACGTATCCTAGAATACATCATCCTTTGAACTGTTTAGTTTAGAAAACCTATACTAGAACGATATGTACCGCTACTTAAATGGGGAGTTTTAACTAACACGAATGTACCATTACTCTAGCATACGATTACTTGTTTGTGGATGCCATTTCTGTAATTTAAAAAAAATGTAAGCAAAACCTTATAATACCTAGACTCTGTTATTTTATTAGGCACAAACTCAAATCAACATGTAGGGTAGTAAGACACGGTGCTAATTAAATAAATTAATTAACATATATACATAGTATACGTCATTGGTGACGCTTCCATGACAAGGCTTTGGATATCATATAAAGTGGTACTGGTCTCTGATAAAGGTATTTAGCTGTATACTAGCGCAAATTTTACAAAACTTCGGAACTGTTTCAAAGAATTACTAAAAAAAACTGTGATTTCAGTCAATACAGTTAATAGGCAACTTTTCATATTGATACTACTGCACCGCTGCGCTATTAGTGGCGCAGCAGCGACCACATAATCCTGTCTGCAACAGTTTATCGACAGTAGGTGGGGACAAGGGGAAAGCTTACATGACAAAGAAAATAGTCTATATGGCTGTATGACTATAAATTTAATGTACAAGAAATTTGAAGTTATAAAAGATAATTGATGCGAATCTACAAGCTTATTTTCGTCTGTATTAATTACGTGACAATACGTTGACATTATCCCCTTAACACAGGAAGACAATGACTACTGAAAATGAAGGAGAACAAAGTCGAATTTAGCTGCTAAACTATTGAGATATGTCATTGTCTGTTAGCGTGGTAAACAAAGTACTTGTATAAGGATTGACCAACACAGTGCCAAGCGTTATTAGCACCAACATAACCTTAAACAAACAATTATGGGATCATCGTAATATATATAAAAAAGGTAAGCGATTGACGGACGTATCTACTAAGAGCTATAAAGAACCTGCCGAGAAGCCTAATCCTAACTATGAAAGCCCAATATTAGACTAAATAACAGAGGAAAATACTCCCTCAATGAGACACATAAAAAACCACACTAGAGCAGTGGAAAGGTCCAAGTACATAAATATCAGTGGTTGCCAGAAAAAGCCTTAAGGACGCCGGGCACTCAATATAATAAGATAAAGTATTCAGCAATGTTACCTGAGAACAAAAACCCCCACAAGAAAATTAATAAAGAAACAACGCTAATGTAAACTAGAACAAACTAGAACAGAGCCCTATGGGCTAAGGTCTAATAGCCTCAACTGCCACTCATAACCAACTAATATCTCCTTATGTTTATGTCCATAGTTAGTTACTAAATAAAACCACCTTCAAGTCCTGAAAAACGTCAAGAAGATCTTAGGAGCTTGTCAGAGTTTAGTAGAGTTCAGTGATAATATCACTGCATGGTTATTACATTTAAATACTAGAAATGAATGCACCCTACATTATTGCAGGATTACCCCAGCATGGTAAGTATATTATTAACTTGCCATCATAAACATAACTAAACATTCCTAATCCTAACTAGGATTCATAGACTTCAAAAGATATAGATACTACATCCTAATTAAGCATAATTAAACTCACAAAACAAACTAATCTAACTCAAACATGGTTTTTATAGAGTAGATACAAGTAGAACCGACAACTAGTCCAAACGTAATTAAATTAGCATATTAAATATTCTAACCCGAACTGGGGTTTTTGGTAGCTTATACGATCAATAGTTACTATTTGCAAACCTTCTGCGTCATGCTGGCGAGACCATTCGTTCGTGTATGCTGATTAGTCTAGTAGAGGTGGTGGTTTGTAAGCGTCAAGAGTGTCTTCTCTAAGCGAGGATAAGACGAAGTGTGTAACAAGGTTTTTTTGGACAACCCAATTTATACCATCAAAATATGCTGGGAGAAAAGGAAGGGAGAGGAAAGGAACGTAGCTGCTCCCCAAGCGAAGAGGTCTAGTAGGTTCGAGAATGGGCTGGTATCGTCATCGGCACCACTGTTGCGCGCACGCGCTAGAACTTATGGCTTTTAGGACGAGCGAACAAGACGCTCCATTTGAACTCTTCATAGCTGGTGCCGACTTCTAAGCAGAATACCTGTGGTCAGTGTGATGATGAATCAAGAATGTATGGTGGGTCAAAGGCAGTTTTAGATGGTGTTGGTATAATTGTTGTGCGGTGACTTAGTAAAAATGTATTAAACCTCATTGCGATGGATTAAATGCTTTAAGCCCACCACAATACTTTTATAATATTACATAACATATATAATTGAATATTAGCATTGCTGCTGATCACAATGATAACCATTGTTTAGAATGTATTATCTGTTACATTTACACTAAATATGGTTCTAATACCAGTTAGTTTAAAAAAAAATTAGGACAACAATAAAGAACGTTTTCAAAGCTAAGCAAAAGTTTGTAAAGATATACATACAAAATCAAAATCCTTTAATGACAATTAAATGCAAATAACACGAATGAGGAGCTAGAGGATGTGCCAAATATATATACATCATAAATTATAGAGATTTTGAATGAATATAATTCATAAGATCACAAAATATTTTTTTTTATAAATCATTAATTTACAAATAAATTAATATAAATATTGTTTTAATGTAAGGGAATAGAATATCTGAAAACAAGATCGTGTTTTGATTATTTTTTGAGGTTATTCTTGTCTGTGGCATCAGGGATGAGTGGGTAATGTTGAGGACCATTGTATTCATGGTATCATTTCTTGCTTTGGCAATGAAGCCCTTCCCTGATGATGCGTCCTCCTAGTTTGCTGATGCTGTCCTGGTATTCAGATCTCCACGGAATAGCCTCAAATTTATGCTTTCCTGAATCTATAAAATAATACATATGAATATTTCTTCACAATTGAAAATACCATAACAGGAGGTATTAACCATATTACCTAATGGGTAAGAATGAAGAAGGTAGTTTATTGGAAATATGTCCAAGTGGAAAGAAAGTTGGGAAAACATTCTGATAAATCAAATTTGAAATGTATCCTAAGCACATCGATCTGCGATTCTAACCTCAACCTCAACATAAATGGTGACCAATGGCATTGCAATGTGCCATACTGAGTGGTTATCTGTGTACGTAGCAGTTAGATATGAGTATTCAAGTAACCCACCACACCCCCTATTGGCCATTCATGTATTGCAACGCGCCATACTGAGTGGTTATCTGTGTAGGTAGTAGTTAGATATGAGTTTTCAAGTAACCCACCACACCCCCTATTGGCCATTCATGAATCAATATTTTCTAGTGTTGGTACTTGATATTAACTGAAAACTATTAATTTCAAAAACAGATTGTGGACTAGAGCTATTAAAATAACCAAACACACGTCAAAGCTCTATTAGCTTGCCTGTGAAGCTAAATTATTGTATAATTGACCAAAGTTTAGTCAATACTAATTACAGGGATTAAAATAGAGTGAATTATATAGTAGTATTTTGTTGACAAATCATTTTAGATGGCTATATTTTGTAAATATAGAATGTCTTCTTCAATAAACAGACCCAATTATTTTTTTTAGTTTGTTAAGCTCTTGTTATAAAACTCGCAATCATGTTGACCCTACCATTTTTCACCAGCCAACTTGTTATTGGAACTAGTCATCTGGCTGATGGTAGATTACTATAATTCTAACCATGTCAGTTTTCACCATCCATCTTGTTGACTGAAATACCCTTGGAATGGGTCATCTGGTTACTGGTAGAGTACTATGATTCTAACCCTGTCAGTTCTCGCCATCCATCTTGTTGACTGAAATACTCTTGGAACGGGTCATCTGGGCGATGGTAGAGTACTATAATTATAATCTGGTCAGCTCTCACCATCCATTTTGTTGGTGGAAATACCCTTGGGACTAGTCGTCTTACTGATGCAAATACCTTTGGAACGGGTCTTCTGTCCGATGATAGAGTACCTACTATAATAATTCTAATCCTGTCAGTTCTCACCAGCCATCTTGCTGATGGAAATACCCTTGGGACTAGTCGTCTTGCTGATGATTCCCCTGCGGGACGCTATGTTGTTGTGCATCAGAGGGCGACATGGGCACCCAGGTAAAGTGTTGGTCCATGCGTCCTGGATCGTACCACCCACACCCGCCGCCCTCACCAGGTTGTCGTACTCGGTACTCGGGAATTCATCTGAAACAAAACAAAATAGATCCATCACACTGCCCTAACAGTTGATTTGTTGGCCTCACTCACTTGGTAGAGCTTCCTGCTACCTTCCTGATTCTTACCATATTAGTGTAATTATAATGCGTGTAGCTAAGGTGGTAAGACGTAGTGTAGATAAAACATAAAACAATCAAAAGTAATATTTGTCCATACCATGACTAGATAAATGAATATAATAAAAGTACAGCATATGTTTAATTATTTATTGGAATGTCAGTTAAGATTTCTGCTATGGTGATTCGGATCTAGCTCCGTCACTATGTTATACCTTTCATGGGTCACACGTAACGGAGACTCCCAATACTCAGGTAACCATAGGAGAAGTGCTTCGACAAAATGAGGTCCAACGTAGTTCCCCCCTGGATCAGGATTAATACTTGACTGTCAATCATTAGTATTTGGTGTGTGTGTGTGTGTGTGTGTGTGTGTGTGTGCGCGCCATGCCTAACTATTCGTTAAGAATATCCGTATATTTGTACTATTGGGGTAAGGGTGGGATTCGAACCCTAATATTACCGTCACCAAATATTAAGTCTAATGCAAGTGTGACGACTTAGAACATGCTACCACCAATGCTGGTCCTATTAGTTGTGAATCTGAAATTTACATTGTGTTCCTAATGCATGTTCAAAAAGCTTCCATAAGGGAATAACGTGATCAAATTGAGTAACGTAACGCTATTCTAATTGATACCAACATTTCGATCGTACGTTAAATAGCTTATCACATTTCATGAAATATACCTTAAAGAGAACGGATTAATGTACATCAAAATGTAAAATAAATAAAATCATGATAATTTTTTAAAGGTATGTGTTACAAATTATTCTACATTGGACTGTCTGGGATTCTCCCACGGACCACTGGCTATAAGGGTGGCTCTTATCTGAGCTGGGCCTTAGATAGTTTGTTGGAGCCCTCCTAGTTATACCATATAGTCACCAAGCCTTTGGATTAGAGTCACTCGTAAACCAAAGGCGACCAGTGTGTCACTAACTTTAAGTTTCTCTTATTCGAGCTGGGCCTTGGATTGTTCGTGGGACTATCTTAGGTACATAACATAGTTCCCAATTCCTTGGATGAGAGCCTCTTATGAACCAAAGGCGATCAGCGTCTCTATTTTTCAAGTGGGCTTGGGGGAGTTTGTGGGGCCCTCCCGGGAGCATCACACACCTAGTCACCAAATTCTTTGATGAGAGGATTGGTGGAACTAAGTACCTCATCGTAGAAGTACTGCACAAGAATTTGGAAGCGTTCCTTGATACACTATATTTCTAAATCTTGGCGCAGTCTTCTATTGGAAGAATACAAGAGTATATCCTTTTCGACTTTCATAAAAAATCATAAAACAATGATCTGTATTAATTAAAAGCCAAACTATATTAGCTCCCGCTGTCACTTTTCAAACACACCTCCAATACCTTTAAAATAATCGTAATAATATTATTACTATTAACACCGCGTCTTACTACCCGTTCGGGTTATACACACTTACGCTAATGTGTAATGATAAGGTGATTGTGAGATGAAATGGAGGACCAACAGTTTAACGTGGGATCTGAACCACGGTGGAGGCCTGGTATTCCGCACATTCACAAGTTGTGATTAATACACGTCTTGTCAGAGGTGAAGGTAGAGTTTGGCAATCAGATAAATCTGTGCAAGGACCGAGGATTGAACCCCTGACCCCAACACAAAAGTCTGACACCTTACTCCTAGACCGCCAGGTCACCTTGAATCGTAATAATAAAGTAAAATGTTATTTTCTAAGAGTTCCTTACCGCCCGAATCTTATTATATCTTACAATATATTGGATACTAACTCATCTTGCAATAATCTATCTGATAGGTGGTCCTCATGCGGTCCTTGTACAATCTGTTAGCAAGATCATCCTTAGGAGCACTCCTCAGGGTGTTGTAGAGGAATGGATATTTCTCGTAAAGCTGTGAATATAAATCAGAACTAAAGAAAGAGTTAGAAAAGAAACAAAATTGTAAGAGTTATTTGGTTAAACGTCTGAAGACAGGTGTAAAGTATTCGTCACACTTATGTCATCATAATGTTTAGGTTCATCTAGGATAGTTTAAATTAATGGCTGACGATTAATACTACTATGGGGTTTATTAAAATAAAATGAACTAATACAACACAAAGGTCGTCAACGTGACGAGGTTTGGTGTTCACCTTTCACCTGGTCACCTGTAAGTCTATGTCATATTATAAGTTTCGGTCTAAGACCACCCATTCTCTAGTTTGGTGTCACACACCAACATTATGTTAACATGAACATGGCAAGTGCCTTATGACACTTTGACACCAACACACACTCGGGCAACTGCCCACAGCCAACTGCGTTAGCCTTTGTATTGACCTCCGATACTCTTGGACAATTGTCTGCAACCATCTTGAGTAACTAACTAACCACTGCCGTAACCATGTGATAACCACTGTCTTAACCATTATGGTACTCGTAGCTCTTAAGGCATGCCGTAGCTGAGCTCACACATCTTCCTACACACTCTGCAACAATTGTTCACAATTAACAGTCTACGACAACTGTCTGCAACCAACTGCCCGGAGTAATTGCCCAAAGCACTGCTCTAGGACACACAAACTAGTTTCTGCTAACTATGGAAGATTCCTCAGATGACGGCATAGAGCGCCAATCAACAGACTTCTAGCCACAGCATGAGATCATGGGATAATTAAGTTATTCCCACAGATCCATCGCTGCCGGTGGCGAATAAACTAAACATTAACAAGCTTATGTGTCGATTTGACAGGAAATGATAACTATTTCATACACATGATACTTCACTTACAAGTTCCTGATAACAGAAAGTCCTTACAATATATACATATTTAGTTAGGAATAAAATCACTAGGTATCACGTAATTATATTAATAATTAAATATAACGATTATAGCTATGCCAAATGATATTTTATGTTTAGACCTGCCGTGCCTATTTTGTAAATATATATTAATTTAAATTACTATGAATGTCAAGTTAGCAGAAATGATAATAATACTGAAGCATAACATATATTTCATGTCAACTCCAGCAGGATTTATGAGTTACAGTGAAGGACGTACTGGAGCGTCACTTGGTCTCCCTTTCTAAAATAAGGGTACAATACAAATTGTGTTTTTTAGTGATCGAGATCGAAGGAATTGATCGAGATCGAGTCGAAGGAGATCGAGGACTTGATGAGAGGTTGGAAGGTTGACTTCACCTCTCTTTAAGGTCTCAGTGGTGAAAACAGGTTAGAAGGTTGACTTCACCTGGAATATAAGCCTCAACTCTCGGCGAGCTTCGACTGAGGGGTGAGTTTATCAACAAGTGGGCATACCACAACAGTTAAGTTGACAAGGGACAAAGCTAACACACACATATAGAAGTAAATCTGACCAAACCGTTGTCGGCCCTTTATAGGGCCAACAACACAAGATAAACATGGACATGACTGCTGAACAAGAACGTATGAAATTAAAAAGACAACAAACACTGGACTTCTCAAGACACCTGGAAGAAGACATAAACGTTGAGAGTATTGACGAAGACTCTGACGAAGACGGCTTCCTAGAAGCTACTATTCTGAAAAGAAAACTTTTATTTAAACAGAAGGAGGAAAAACCCTGGAAAACTATCAAAACCACGAATCAATTTGACGCAATATCTGACCAGGAGGAACCAATGGAGACCGCTGAAGGAGCAAAGGATCCCGCTAGGGAGAACAGTACACAAGACAATCAACCAAGACAAAGAATTCCACCCATTGTAGTAAGGGGCACCACTAATTACTCTAAAATAACCAAGGCGATGAAGGAGAAACTGAAGGGGACATATAAAATATTCTACATCAAGGAGGGACTCAAACTACAAGTAGCAACCCTTGAAGACTTCAAATCAATGCAAACATACCTCAAATTGACAGGCCAGGAGTACCATACATTCAACCTCCCAAGGAACAGACCCTTGAAGGTAGTAATTAAAGGGCCCCGCCAAACATGACTACTGACGAGATCAAGGAAGAGCTCCGGGAAATAGGATACACTCCGTCTGATGTCAGGCAATTTCAATCACGCACCCAAACAGAACTAGGCTCACAGGACAATGTTAAACTATTACCAATATTCATCTGTAACATGACAAGATCAGATGAAAACATAAAAATATTCCAAGAAAACTTCATAAATCACACTAGGGTAAAAATAGAACATTACATCCAATCACCTAACTATATACTACAATGCCATAGGTGCCAGAAGTTTGGGCATTCAAAGAACAATTGTTCTAACAATCCAAAATGCGTAAAATGCATGGCCCCGCACTTGACCTCAGAATGCACAAAGAAGGACAACACAACCCCAGCTAAATGTGTGAACTGTAGAGGAAACCACACTGCTAATTATTCAAAGTGTCCAGAATATCTAAAAGCAATAGAAATGAAAATAGAGCAGAGACTATGATCTGAAACCAAAACATCCACTCTAGTGACCAAAAAAGAAATTCCTCCACTACCAAACAAGACGACGCCAAGAACACACACAAACCGTTCGTACAGAGATATCTTGGTAGACAAACGAGACGGACCACAGAAACAAAAAGAGAACGAACGGGAACCAAACACCTCAATTGACTTTAAGGAAATACTAGCAATAATAAAGGAACTAAATATATGCGGTTTTTTAAAGCACATCAGAACATACTTAACGAAAATAAACCAGACTCAAGACAAAATATCAAAGCTCATGATTATCATCGAAGCGGCGAGTGAGTTCTACTTCGGTACTAACGACGAATAAACCACTACCTATGGGAGCAAATATCCTCAGAATTCTGAGTTGGAATGCCAACGGCATTCTCCATCAAGTCCATGAGTTCGAGGAAATTTTACAAACCTATGGTATAGACTTGGCACTAATAGGGGAAACACATCTTAATGCAGACAAAAGATTCAACATAACAGGATACAACACTTACAGAACTGACAGAGCACACGGCAGGGGAGGAGGTACGGCTGTTGTCATAAGAAATTATCTACCGCATTACAGATCAACCATACAAGACATAGAAAATCTGGAGGCAACAGCAGTAACGCTAAGTACCAAAAGTGGCCATATCAACTTTGTGGCCGCATACAACCCGCCAACCAAAATGATTCTTAAAACAGACCTTGATGCTGTGACGACAGGCGATCACTTCCTGATAGGGGGAGACCTCAACTGTAAGAACACACTTTGGAATAGCCGGTTGACGAATAGACAGGGTCGTATACTGGAAGAACATGCTTCGGACGCAGAATACAACGTATTGGCACCGGAATCTCCAACTTACTATCCCGTGAATTACCTACATAGGCCTGATGTCCTGGATATAATATTGACCAACTTAAAGATAACAAATGAAACCCTAACTGTATTGCAAGAATTGGACTCGGATCACAATCCTATCCTCTGCGAGTGGGACGTCGACACCGAACACAAAAATAACTGGTGCAAACCGAATATTAAGACTACGAAATGGATGAAATTTAACACTGAACTACAGGAAAACATTCCAAGAAACCTAGTAATTGAGTCACAAGAAGACGTTGACGCTGCCATAGACGTCCTGACAATGACAATACAAGAGACTTACAGAGTAAACACAAAGACTTCCCAAAAACAACAGGACATAAGGTCCAATCAACCTGACCTAAACTACCTAATAGCCCAAAAAAGGGAAGCAAGAAGAGATTGGCAGAGACTAAGGACACAGCAAGAAAGTTCAAGATATAACCGTCTTAAAGCGCAGGTGAGGAGGACAGTCAACGAATACAGAAGATCTAACTGGAACACGTTCGTTACGGACACAGCGACTGTCACACAAACATCATGGACCATAACAAAGATACTGAAAGGTACAGCAAAAAATGTGGGCACACCTGCGATACATGGACAGCGAGGGATGGCCTACACGAGCATCGATAAGGCCAATGCAATAGCGGAGACACTAAAACACCAGTCTAGTCCAAACCCTGTGCAAGAAATAGAATTCAATAACGATGTAATTAGAAGTGTAAACACATACATGGATAGACAGCTAACCGACCCACTAGACCCAATCACGGAAGAGGAACTCCTGGACAACATCAAAACCCTTCGACAAAATAAAGCCCCGGGGATAAACGGCATTACTAACGAAATGTTGAAGAACCTACCGCATATCACAATAACCCTACTAACACAAATAACGAACACGGCACTCAAATTACTCTATTTCCCAAAAGTCTGGAAAAAAGAAGAGATCATAAGCATACCTAAGCCTGGAAAAAATAAAATACTCCCGCAAAACCGGAGACCACTTAGCCTACTTAACCTATCAGCCAAACTATTTGAATCAGAACTACTAAAAAGACTTAAGCAACACTCAGAATCGACCAAAGTAATCCCCGACCTTCAGTTCGGGTTTAAAGAACACCACTCTACAATCTGCCCTTTGATAAACTTCATCGAAGACGCGACAGACATCTTCAACAAAAGGGAATATATGATTGCCATATTCCTGGATGTCAATAAGGCATTTGATAAAGTGTGGCACTATGGCCTACTCCATAAAATGATTCAAGGGAACTTCCCACAGGGAGACATCAGACTCATAAGAAGCTACTTGGAGGGCAGAGAATCCAAGGTCTATATCGAGGGTTCACTGTCTGAAAAGATCCTTGTAAAATCGGGAGTGCCACAAGGGTCTGTCCTGGCACCCTATCTATTTAACCTATATGTAGCTGACATTCCGACACATCCGAAAATGACAGTCCGACTATTTGCTGATGACACACTAATCTACACCAGAAGAAAAAACCTATACTACGCAACACTGGCAATACAACGCTACCTGATACAACTAGAGACCTGGCTTGCGGAATGGAGAGTGACTGTCAACACCACAAAATCAACGGCCATGGTAGTGACTAGGAGAAGGCAGCAACCCCCGGAAAACTTCACCTTCTTTCAAGAGGATATTCCGTATCAGACCGAATGCAAATATCTTGGCATAACAATTGATAGGAGACTAACCTGGACCAAACATATAGACCGAACCAAAAAATCCGCAACTGCCTTATTTATACAACTATACCCCCTACTCAAAGGACACCAACTTGATCAGAAAACAAAACTAAATGTGTATAAGAGTGTAATACAACCTGTTATTCTCTACGGCTGCGTAGGGTGGGGCTACGCAGCAGGAACACACATCAAGAAACTGCAGACCTTACAAAACAGAGTACTTAGAACAATAACAGGAACTGACATAAGGACGAGGGTTGATCACCTACACGAATTAACGAAGACCAAGACACTACAGGAAATATTCAAGGAACGACGAGAAAAGTTCTACAAGCAAAGTGCGGAACATGGAAATCCACTAATACAAAAACTGGGCAACTACGACCCGCTTGACAGAAGATCTTACAAGCACCCAAGGCTGGAATAGAGAGGCAAGACGAGCCGACAGATAGAGACAGTAATATATAAAAAAAGGGAAAAAAAAGAAAAAAAATTCACCCATAAACTCACATTCAATTCCATCTCTCATAAAGTGTATCTTGTACTAATCAATCATGTATTATTTTCAGATGCTCAGTCACAAACTCAGAATCAATCACCTCCATCTCTCATTAGATATTTAATGTCAACATTTCATTAATTCACCCTCATCCCATGAGGATAAGAGCTAGCGTATGCTGCCTGTAGCTCGCAAAGAAATACAGCCCTGTCGCAGGCGGCCTTGCTTGACGCTTCTGTCAAGTGGGAACGTCCTGAGTCGGGCTACAAAACAATTCAAACCGTGTACTTTGTACAACAATTTATTGGTACCAAGTCATATGTATTTAAAGATCATGCAACGAGGATAAGGGTCTGTGAAAACAACCTGTAACTCGCATATCAAATCAGCCAAAGCTTCCCCATCTTTTCAATGTAATTGTTGGCAAGTGGAGTGGTGTCGGCAACAGGGGAAACCCGCAATGTTTTTTTAATATTTACGATCCTTCAAATCTAGCACTAAAGAACAGGACAATAATTGTAAAAGATCTCACCGAACTGAGTTACAGTTATTTTAAGTGATAGTGAAAGTGGCCTTGGCCGATTTATTTCTAAGAAGTTAAATCATCAAGGGGACGCGATAAGGGTTGCAAGAAACCCTAGTGGCAGCCATTGGAAAAACAGTTGTGATTAAATCGTCAAACAGATCGGACATTTCTTACACACTCGCACAGTCACTCCAACCAACTTCCATTAATTATATTCATTCTTTAGTAATAGGAACAAATGTTGAATAGATTAATCCTAATATTTAATTTTGTGATCTTTAATTTATTTTATCTTTAATTTAAATCAAACCCAGTCTAATCGTTGATCAGGAACGTGAAACCATCTGGCACCCGAACACAATATACTTAAATATTTAAATCTAGCGTTGAGATATAAACTGGCACAAGTGAATCCAGGGTGATCATACCGTATATTAGACCTGTCAGTATCCGAACCAAAGACGCTGGGATGGATACGATCGCGTGCCGTTAGAATACTACGAACTATAATAAAATATTTTTAAAATGTCATAAACAGTAAACTATAATAAGGGTGATTTGGTTTTGTGAAATGAAGTTTTAAGTACAATTTCATATAAAATTTAGCTAAGGCTATACACCATTTGAAAAAATGAAAGAATATTTTTATTTATACATTTAGAGTGACTTGAGTTATTATGTAAAGTTAGAGCTGGTGCAACATGTGCAGTCGCACAGAGAAACAAATTAATGACGACAACAAAATGTATGTTCAAGATGTAGGCCTATTAAAACTACCAGCGAAACATTTTGTTCAGAGAGAATTAGAAATGACGTAAGCTACCAGAAAGCATTGTTTTCATGGAGAATCAGAATCATCATTGAACACCAGTGAAATATTGTGTTCATCTAGATTCAAAATTATCATTGGCTAACAGAAAGACATTGTGTTTAGGGAGAATCAAAAATGACATTATTTACCAGTGAAACGTTGTGTTAAGAAAAAATCAGAATTTACACTGGTTACCAGTGAAACATTATGCTCAGGGAGAATCAGAATCATCGTCAGCTACTACTGATGTATTGTGTTCAGTGAGATTCAGAATTATCATTGGCTACCAGCGAATCATTGTATTAAAAAAACGAATTGGCAATGTGTTTAGACATAATCAGAATTGACATTGGTCACTAGTGAAACATTGTGTTCAGACAAAATCAGAATTGGCCTCGTTTGCCAGTGAAACAGTGTGTCCAGAAAGAATCAGAATTGGCCTTGGCTATGAGCAAAACATTGTGTTCACAGAGAATCAGAATTGATTTGGCTATCAGCAAAATATTGTGTTTAAAGATAATCTGAATTTACAAGCTGAAGTAACCAGAGTAGACCGGATGTATCATAGTTTGAATGCCAGCATAAAGGCTCAGGCCCGTATGCAAGTACGATGCTGAGCACGGCCAGAGTACACGCTGAGCACTAGCAGAGCATGAGGCCTATCGTGAAAACAGGTGTCTCGATCGTCTATGTGGTGGAAATATGCTCTGAGTACGGGCAGAGTATAGCCTGAGCCAGCCCGGGACCAGACTTTGGTGAGACTCAAGATATTGCGTCATAGATCGTACTAGCACGAGGCTCATACTCTGCCTGTACTCTGGTTGTGCTCAGCATCGTCCTTGCATACGGGCCTTAGTCACTCTTAAGTAGCCTAATTTGTGAGTTATCTTTATTAGTTTGTAGCACCACGTCTTACTACCTGTTCTGTTACTAATATGTAGGCCCACTAGTTGCGCTAATGAGTCAAGGATGAGTAAGGTTGAATTTAGAAGAGGTGTGCTCACATTTGAGAGAAAGGAGAGCAAAAACAAATTAGTAAAAAACACCCTCAGTACACCTGACCAGAATTTAAACCCTGATAACCCTGACATCGGCAGTCAAGCATATTGAGAGAGTGACGCCTTATACCATGTTCCCACAGAAGCATATGTTTGTGAGTTTTCCCAGAAAAATTTTAGTCCCCAATTTCAATTCATAACACATTTCCTCTGCCACATTATACTGTAAGCACCTAGCATTATTGGATTGTTAATTAATGTATCAGGTGTTGCACAAGCGTCATAAGCTAGTGTGGGGAGAATGGTTAACTCAGCATTGTATACAAACAGTCCGTGAGGTAAATAATTTCCTTGTTGCTAAACAGTCGTCAAATTGTATAACAGTGTCAACACAAAGTATTTATTATAATTATCACCACGTCTTACTACCCGTTCGGGCTATACGCACTTATCGCTAATGTGTAATGGTAGGGTGATTGTGAGAAGAAATGGAGGACCTACAGTTTAACGTGGAATCCGAACCACGGTGGAGGCATGGCATTCCTCACATTCCCAAGCTGTGATTAATACACGTCTTGTCAGAGGTGAAGGTAGGGTTTGGCAATCATATAAATCTGTGCCGGGACCAAGGATTGAACCCCGGACCCCCAGCACAGAAGTCCGACACCGTACCCCTGGACCGCCAGGTCACCCAATCCAAAGCTGTCTTCAATTATTGAAGGGGAACGTAGAACCGAGTATATATCCTTTTGTCTTTTCGATTCTTGTAAGAGGAGTAAGGGGTAGGACCATGATACTAGTCCTTCCTTGGGAACCAGCAAACGTTCCACTACCTCATCCACAGGGCCATCCATACCCTTGGAAGATTCCCGGATCGTATCCGGGCTATGGCGAGCGATCTAGGGGCGAGGGTTAGAATGACAAGAGCTAAAGTCGACGTAGAGTTCCAAGGAAAAATGGGGGTTTGGGGGGCTGAGTAGCACAACACAAAGTAAAGCTAAACTTGGTAGATGACATTACGAGTATAGCACGACCACCCTTCCAAGCCTTCACCTTAATAGCCCATCCAGACAAGTCGGCCCACGGGAGAGTGACTAGTGTGACAATATGCTGTCTGACGCCGGCACTCTGTCTATAGGCCTACTTAGTTCTACCCGAAGTTCATTACAGCGTCTTACGTGGTATTAATGCCTTTTTAGCCAAATTGTAAAATGTGTTTAAAATGTAAGCACACATAATGCCATTAGGCAAATGATGGTTGCTAGGAATGGAATATAGGAGTATTGTAATGTATTTTATGTATTTAAATGTATTTTATTTATTTAAATGTGAAAACATGGAGGAAAGATTTACTAAAGAGTGGTAGTGGGGTATCAAGGGCGGCGAATCAACATTTTACTAAGTCAGTAAGACCTTTAGCACCAGCCTTGTAAAAAGTGATGTAAAATAAAATAATATAATGGGTTTTTAAGGATCAATAGTAAGTGAAGGTATTTTATCTTGACAAATATTAATCCAAATATTTTGGATAACCATGTAACGTCAAAGGAATTAACATGAACTTAAATAACAGTTTCGGTGCCAGCGTTTGTTACTACCATAATTATAATTTATAAACAGATAAAAGTAATATACTATATAAGTAATAAAAATAAAATAAAAAAGGTCAAGTTAGTTGGGTTTTTTTACACTAGGTGAACGAGAGTGAACGAATGGTAGAGAATGCATTTGGTCAAATTTGTTCAGTGTTTGGTCCAAAATTATCCTTGGCATCCACATTAAACGAACCAAATGTTTTCGCGGATGTTCACTCAATTTCACTAGCTGTCTTGTTGAAGCTATGGCGTTGCTCTTATTTCCATTATATCTGATGTTTTAATTATAATACCTAGTACATCATATATAATAATCAATGAAGAAGCTGTTCAGCCTAGGAGAAGAAAAAGAAAATGGCGTGAGTAGATGACTTCACTTATTAGAAGTAAAGCACAGTATAGTGTGGCAGATTTAATGGTTCAACTATTTCATTCCAGGCGTCCAGTTTGTTTATTCTACTCTTATAATCACTGTGTGTCAGATTCCAGTGACACTCATGTTCGCGCTATAAATCGATGGGTTGTAATACAAGAGTAGACCTATTATTCCACTCCATAGCCAAACATAAAAACCGTATTCTACTCGGTTTGCTGTCAATGTTTCCTCCTACTTACTTACACACTGTCAACAGCCTGCTAGCGAACATCCTATGATGTACCGACCAGTGAAAGAACCTTGGCTAAGGCGAATGAATGCGTTCGGTGGTGTTCGTTTCTACGTACACATTAAGCGAACGAATTCGATCTCCCTCGTTCAACTAGTGTCTACGCGGCTTAAGAACATATTACACCTTTGAATGATTTTAATACGACTAATATCAAAGACTCAGATAATATAATTCAATGCCATTTAATAAGCAATATTATAATATAATACAAATGCATGGATTGTTTTAGAACATTTCTCAAATTAATATTAAATCAAATTAAATATTAAAATCAATCTTATCTATGGAAACACGCCCTTAAGGGGATAGTGTAGGGAGCACGAGATAAGTGCAGTACTTTTTCAGTTTTTTGTATAAAAATTATTTTTGTAAAAAAAAATTGTATATATATTTCTCAAGTAGAAACATAAGAGTTTGATTTTCTTCACATGGTGGTATTAACTGTTCTTGAATATCAATCAAGGGTGTCCTGGAATTTAATGACAACTTTTTATCTTTATTTAAAAAGTTTTCTTATCTAATGTCACTATGCTCATGACAGATATGAAACAATCATCTGGTGATATCACGATGTGTAGAAAGTTAAATTCTATGTTTCTAATGCAGCAATAATTTATTTCGTTTGCTCAAAAAAGGTTTTGTTATAAAAATTGCAAAAACACTGCCCTTAACTCGCGTTACCTACACTTCCATCTTAAGGTTATGTTAATTAAGGGTGGCGATGTTTGACCTTGAGTAGGAAGGCGTTGGGCTGGTCGTATCTGGAACTTTCTACTTCTGGAGGGGCGCCCACCCGGGCTGGGTACAGTTTGGGGTCCGTATGGGGTTTCGGGGCGCATCGGCATTGAACCGGAACGCACCTGGTCCCGTAAGTGGGGCCCATGCTATTAAACAAACACATGAATTTAATAAAATGACACTTCCACTGGCGGGAACGTGAGAAAATGTTTTATTTTCACTATGTTTGATTCGTCGGTGACGGGGAGGTCAAGGTTATAATTTCAGCTTGCTGTAGTGATGGTTTTTATTCCTAAATAGTTTTACGCTCTTCTCTTCATCGTAAATCTGGGTATCTAAATACTACCTTCCTCGTTTCTACTAGGGCAAATATGAGGATAGTCTGGACGAGTAGTAAGACGCTGAGAATAGGGGAAAACAAAAATATATATTTTTGAAGCAGTCTAGTTTTCCTAATAAATCTCAAGTATTGCTATATTAAAATACTTATTGGGATTTATTTCATTTATCAAAATATTCAATATTCTGTTTTATAACATATGATAGCTCGTCTTTTAATGCCATTCCCTTGAACCCTTATTCTTAACTAGCTATTCCCATTTACCTTTATTTGACCCTATTTTCAAATTAATTTAGTAATATGGGAATTTCTATATTTTATATTATACCATATCACTACGTCATTCCTTAAAATTATTAAATAAATTAATAAACATAAGATACTTTATATATAATTTGACTGATAGTAAATGACAGTTTTTATTTATTTTTTATTTGGCACCACGTCTTACTACTCGTTCGGTTTATACGCAAGTACTAACTACGCCACCGAGGCGGGTCTAAATGACAGTTGACTTCATGGGGTAAAGTGCTCGCCTCAGAACCTGATGTCCGTGGGTTCAAGCCCAACCAGTGGATTTTTCTTGAGCGATAAAAATCCTTAACACAATTTCCTTCAGAGGGGAAGTAAAACCGTTGGTCCCATGGTGATTGTGGCATGTAAAATAACCGGGAAATGATGGGAAAATACTTTTTTGGGAAAAATTGTAGGCTCTTTCACGGTCGCTCATAGAGATTCAGTGAAGAAGGCAACGGGAAACCACCACACTCCCGGAACTTCCCTGTAGGTAAATGTAATTGCTACTAGTTGATGCAGACAGCACTAACCAGCCGAAGGACTAAGTGCATACTCAGCTCCGGATCGATATAAATCACATCGGGTTGTTAACTAAAGAAAATTAAATATTTGATTATTTTAAAAAAACGTTTCAAATATGTATAGGCGTAACTAAAATTAAAATCAAGGAAACCAAAGTCCTGGCTGAATCCGATCATAATTAGCACCCTGTAACAATTCAAGAGTTTGTACTGATAGCTCCTTAGCCTAGGTAGATAGTACAGCTCAAACCAGGCGTTGCGAAAATAATTATTTTAAAATGAAAAATACTAATCTGATCACAATTTAGTTGTTGCATGTCAAGTGATGAATTCAGAAAAATTCACTTCGATATATTTTCTGGTTAAAACATAATTATGTGTAATATCGGCCGTGAGATTATCTCTTCAAGTCTTTTCAATAAATATTAAAGTATGAAAATTTAAACTTAAAATTTAAAAAAAATATTTCTTACACTAAAGGAGGTGGTCTTGAAAGGGGCCATAAGTAGTCCCGTCTGTATGTCGTCACGAATTGGTCCATATTTGATTACTAACCTACAAACAAACATTTTGTCAAATCACGTTTATAAAAGGTTATGTTAGCAAGTAAATTAACACAGAAAGTGTCTAAAATAGTTTTAATAATAAATATTGTTTTTAAAAGTCATTTTGATACAGCACAAACTAAGTATAGACAACAAGGCTATTTACTAAAGTAATGTTGAGCAATTATTTAAAAAATTAATTGCCTTGACTTTCAAGAAATTCTTGAACTTATTTTAATAAACTGCTATGGAAATTTATCTGGCAATACTTAGGTTTTATCCTCAAAGTATTCACGTCAAATATTTCAAACTAGAACTATGGGAAATTCTATACTATTTAAATATGTGATACACATGATTAAAGTAAGGTCGTCATAGAAAGTATCTTTACTGAAAGTTCTAAGCATTACTCAATCTAATTTCATGAAGCTGCATAAGAACCCATAAGAAAATTAATTTCTGTCTCTTTAAGCATATGCCTCTAGCCTAAATAATAATTAACCTTTTATATATATTGGCTGATTTAAATATATTTTTTAGTGTTTTAAGAGGTCAAATATAGGGTTTGGTATTTGCCTTTTTTAGTATCGACGGAAAAATATAATGGTCTATTTATTTTGATGAAAATGTCAATATTATTTTATCCTTAGATGAATTTACTTTATAATTTTGAAAATAATAAAATATTTAAAATTGATTAGGTATTATCTACATGATAATATTTTACTTTATTTGATTTCTGAAAATTAGATCATTTTACTATTAAATTTAAAATTTTGAAAAAAATATATACTAAATTGAATCCCTAGATCGTTTTGGTCGTAGTGACCATCTAAATAGTTAGAAAACTATGGCAACTACACAACTATATATTTTTAAGTATTGTGTTATTATCAAATTGGTAAAAAAAAAGTTCTGAACGTAATTGTATTTTATGTGACTATTTATTTGAATCATCAGTTTAATAATTATTCACGCATTATAACGTGAGATAATTTAACTTATACCTGTATGGCCAATATTTATAGATCTTAAAAGAGAATTATTCAGAAGATGATACTTACTATAGTCTATCAGCAATCTTACCCTAACTATTGGCAACTCCAAATAGATTATTCATACCTATGACTGGATACTGAAATATTCCTTGTAATTATAAGTTCATACTGAAAAGTTTTTTTGAATTTTATCTTTTATCCTGACAAGTTTGCTCGTACCTTTAAATTAATTCTTATAAAATTCCTCATACCTGTAAGTTGATCATGTTAAGTTTTCTCATAATTATGAGTTAGTCATGACCAGTTCCATCGTACCAATGAGTTGATCACCAGTTTCCTCGTACCTATGAGTTGGTCATGACCAGTTTCCTCATACCTATGAGCTAATCATGACCAATTTCCTCATACCTATGAGTTGACCAGTTTCCCTCATACATATGAGTTAATCTTGACCAGTTTCCTCATACATATGAGTTAATCTTGACCAGTTTCCTCATACATATGAGTTAATCTTGACCAGTTTCCTCATAACTATGAGTTAATCTTACCAGTTTCCTCGTGCCTATGAGTTTATCTTGACCAGTTTCCTCATACCTATGAGTTAATCTTACCAGTTTCCTCGTGCCTATGAGTTAATCTTGAGCAGTTTCCTCGTACCTATGAGTTAATCTTGACCAGTTTCCTCATATCTATGAACGAATCATTACCAATTTCCTCATACCTATGAGTTTATCTTGACCAGTTTCCCTGGCACTCGGCCACCATGCTGGTGCAGTTTGTCACCCATAATAAGACCTCCCATCCTGTTGAAGCCGTCCTTGTACTCTGGTTTCTGGTACAAGCACACGGGGGGTAGCGGCCCTTGGGGACGGAAATGAAACTTTACATGCATGCATCATCAGCCTCAGTAACATACAAACCTTAGGCGCACACAAAGCATACTAGATATTCACTCATTATTAGTTATAGCCTGTATATATGTTGATATCCACTTACTATAAGTAATATACAGTACATTGGATCTTCACTCATTGTTAGTAGCATACAATACATTGGATATCCCCTCATCATCAGCAACTAAAAGTAAAATGAATATTTACTCACTATCAGTAGCACTATGTATGGTAGATATCCACTAATTAACAGTAACACAAAGTACACTGAATAATCACTTGTTATCAGCAGGCCTAACACAGTGTACAGTAGCCCCATGGCTTCTTTGGTTCTGACTGGCAACTCACAGCTGACAGCTGACGGCTTTAAGAAGTTACCAGACCAAATTATGTATCCCTATGCCGAACCAAATGATCTGCAAAAGCATGTGTTTAGCAGCTGTTGACTTTCAGAAATCAGCTGTAAGATGTCAGTCAGCACCAAAGAAGCCATGGGGCTACTATATATTTGATATTCACTAATTATCTATCTATATTAAAAACATGAAGAGTTTGTGTCTGTATGTCATGAGCATTTAGTGATATTTACCACAAACATAGGTCTAAAAAATTTAAGCTATTAACCCCTGAGCATGAATATGTGCATCTCGAAGCCGTAATTTAATTTTTAACAGATTTTATTTAATTAATTGAAAACCAGGTTAAAACAATATAATGAATAGTTTTTATTTGTATGATTGAAGTCAAGAAAAGCTTTGCCCGGGATACTTCCTTTAGTCAGTAATATAAAAAAATGGATCTTCATTCACTGTCAGTAATATACAGTACATTAGTACCATGGATATTCATTCATTGTCAGTAGTATATTCATCCATTATCCGTAATATCCAGTTCATTGGATGTGTGTAGACACGCGAAATACAGCATTAACTTCACCTGGTGTGATTTACCTGTAACTTGGAGGTCTGGGTAAGAATTCTGAGTGTACTGTGTTTTTTTTTTGTTTTTGTTTTCCTAAAGGGTTTTATATTACACCTCCGCACTAATGCGATACTTTCCTCTTCCTTTCCCATTAGATTAAGCTATTATTAACCAGTGTGTTGTGACAAATATAAATACATTTCCAGAAAAAGCTAAGATACTGTGAATGGGGCTATATTCAATTCACGGTAGGAATTACTCTCTGAAAGGTCTTTTTTACTACCAATATCCTACTATATAGTAGATTTATGGTAGGGAAAAAGACCTTTCAAAAGTCAATTCCTACCGTGAATGGATTATATATAATTATAACGAAGGTATTCTGTTTTTATTGAGAAATAAAAAATAGTACTACATAATCGTACAAACTTTCTCATATAGTGTGTTATAGCTTAGAGAAAAATTTTCAAAAATAGGTTTATAAAAAACAACCTTTAAATAAGTCTTCCTAAGAAAAAATAACATATCATCTTGTCAATAATAATAATAAACACTCTACTTACTAGTTACTCAATTATTATTTTTAATTTTTCAAATAATTTTTAGAAAAAAATTACAATTTCACGAGGCTATAATTTAAAATTATTTATATTTTTGTAAAAATAAGAATGTTTTAATATGTATCATATAAAACAATTCTCAGACACCAAAATTGAGCTAAATCATAAAAACAATTTTCAAAAAAGTTCAAATTTTCTAAAATCTTTCACGAGTAAAGCACACTTAAAATTAATTTACGCTAAAAATCTACATACATAGTTATTTATTATGTGAAATATTTCCCATATATAAGCTTTAAACAAAACTAACGGGCCTATTATTTTTTAAATTTTCATTAGTAAACGACCTTTAAATGCATTTTTAAAGGTTAATAAATAGATAGAACTATTTATCATATTAAAATCTTCCCAGATATTCATTTTTAACTGAATCGTTTAGACAAAATTTAAAAAATTTAGAATTTTTGAAAATCAGTGTTTGGTAAACTACCCTAAATGTAAGGAATAGCTAACTAGAGTAAAAATCAAAAGAAACTGCTAGGGTATGACCATAGCGTATCTAAATATAAGGTTTCAAACAAATCCAACAAACTGTTTCGGCTCTAGCCTTAGGGACAGACAATAATGGAAATAGAAATTGCAAGACACTTTTTTTTGTTTTGGAGCAAGCACATAAAACATAAAGATACATCATAATATCTAGGTCTAAAATGTCCACTACAATAATAATTTATTTATTGGAAAGTAAAAAGTTAAACATCTTACCCCCTTCAATGAGTTTGTGTTCCCCGCGTCTTAAGTACCCTATGGGCTAAACGCATTTAATATACTAGCTGGTATACCTATTATCCACATGGGGAATCTATAAACTAGACTTGTTATTTGTAGTATATAAAATTAACCAGAGTGAATAGTAGCTGAATCTTAAATTATGTTTAAATATTAATCCTTTATCGGTGTGATACAAAACTCTCGAAAGTAGGCTGACAGTGACAAAATAATATGAACTTGTTTTAAAATCTGACATTTCTTTTGAATATTCAGTTATGAATGTTTTATACACAATACTTAGAACACTTTCCTGTTGGCGTTAATAAAAAAAATACTAGGGTCACAGCATAAATAATCAGTTGTCAAAGGGTTGTGACTAAATTCAATCAAAAGTACCTTACTTTTGGCCCTTTTATACCTTTACTATTATTTTTGCCCATTTGTACTATTTTTTTTATATCTTAGTAATTTTTGGACATTTTTGCAGTTTTGTTCTGTTTTACAACATAGATAATTTAATATGATATATATTTTTCTTAAAATATCATTTGATAGTAGTTAACTATAAAAAAAATTGAAAAATATAAATTATTTAGAAATCTCTCTTAAGATTTTGTTCAAAATTGAAATCTGGAAACTATTTTACATAATAAATTATAGTATATGTTTTAATTTATAATAATCTAAGTTGAGGATTGGTTAGACTATTTTTGATGGATTTAAAAAAATAATATATTTAAAAATTGCATTTAATATTTAGTTCAAAATGGGTATTTGAGATTAATTGTTTTTCCTGATAGATAAGATTTATTCTTTATTTTAACAGTTGTAAACTTATAATTTTTAAAAAAAACAATTTTTTAAACAAATTTTTTGATAATTTGATGTGAGAAGTGAGAGAAATGGTTTTTTTTCTGAGAAAACAAGAGTCGTTTATAGAAAATCTATTTTCTAAACTTTTCTTTTAAGCTATAAAACACTATATCAGATAAATTCTGTACGATAATCTCATATCGTTTATTTAATTTACTGTAACGCAGTTGAACGTTTCTTACATCCATACATGCCTCCTTCTGATCGTGGGAGATTAGTTTACAGGCACACACCTATAATTTTGAAAAGACACCTTGTCTCACTTCTCACCATCCACCTGGTTTATCCACATCACTAATGGGGTATGGACGAGGAGGATGTAATTTTGGGGAAATAAACATATATATTTAAGTGGAGGGAGTCTTGTAAGCCATTTATGAAATCCACAATTAGGCAACCAACCTGTATTCGAACTCTTACATCCCCATCTGTCAAACTAGACAATCCTTACTTTTAGTTCACGTGTCCACCGATGTATGTAGTAGAAGAAGAATAATTGCACTTTAGTGGGGTTAAAATTGGGATCCATTTATGAAATACTTCATCACTGAACCCGACCGGGATTCTGACCCCCCAACCTTCCCGTCGTCGTTAAACCAGACTAGATGATACTGACACTTAATTGTGTGTACACTCTCGTAGAGTGAATCTCATACTATGTTAGAGAGTTGTGTTGATCTCCTACCCATGGTCCTAGGTCGTTCCTCCCAGCAGCAGGTCCTGCGTGTCCTGACGCCAAGGCTGGTCGCGTAGAGGTCCTTGGGTGGCGGGACACACACCCTTCCAGGGAACTTCACCGACCTCACGCCTGGGGAACAGTGGAGCTTGGAGAAATAGTCATCCGGTAGGACTTCATCTGGAACAATAGGGTGGAGGCAATGGCGTAACTACGGTGAGGCCCCGGGACACCAAATTTATTAGCAATACTAGCAGAAATATAAGTTTAATTTCTTAGCAATAAAACTGTGTTTTGTTTCTATTACTTTGTAACCGGTATTAAAACGGGTACACAGTTTGAATGGCAAGATAATAATTTACTCAAATTTTAAATAAGAGTTTTCAAGGGATGTAATTTGTTTATTTACACTGGATGTTATCAACCCCCATTAACCCTTGTAACGCCACTGGGTGGAGGGCACTTGAGCATAGTGGGTTGTGGAGACACAGGGGGCTAAGAACGCCAAAAACTGTTTCACAGTTGCCATGACCTGGAGAAAGGACATTTCGTTAGTGTATGGGGCTTAGAACGCAGCCCGCTCAGTACGTTTACTTGAAATCCATCAAGTAGCATCGGCAAGAGTTCGACTCACTCCACGGATAACAGCTAACTTGGGGAAATAATACAACTTGATCCAAACGTCACATTGTGGTTAAGTTTTCTAAATTTTTATAGCTTATTTTAAAAAAGAGCAAACATATTTTGATACAACTCACAAATGCATTTAAATAAAAAATAATTATTTTAACAGACTGCCTTTCTATTGTTGAGTGGAGGATGAAGAAAACCGAAATTGGACTCAAATTATGGTTTGAGGGTAATCGTTTGATTATAACCTTGTATAATAGGCTATGAAGTGGTATCTAAATAAGCCACCTACCATACAACTAAAACTCATAGCATATGTTCATAAATATTGCGTTACTTAAGAAATTGTCTGAATATTTTAAAATATTTTTCACGCCAAGAAAGAAAAAGGTATCAACATATTGTCATTAATCTTAAAACGTTACATCAGTTCTGATATTGAGGTAAAGATTTTAGAAATACATATCCAGCCAGCCCCCCTCAAACAAATAAAGTTATTTTTAACAGGGTCACAACAGAATATTCTAGAAAGTTTAAGAGTGTTATAGTAGTTTTGAAACTTCAAAAATGGCTTTCCCATTAGACAGTGTTTTTCCAAATTAAGGCCGTAGAGATTCATGAGGTGTTATCAAGGGGGCTGACCAAAGGTTTGTTGAGTTTTAGTGCAATCACTTGTTCTAGAACGATTATCTCAATACAAATGATCTGTACTTAATTTGCAATCTATGACAGATTCGTTTGTCGTGACTCTGAGGAAATAAAACAGCTGACGCGCTCACTTCCGTGGTCTAGTGGGTAAGGTGTTTGGCTCCAATGAATAAACATTTTCAAATTTAGGGGTTTACACACATAATACTGTTACGGTAACAAATATTGGAGTAAACTTTTAGCTGTATTATAGTGGGGTAAATATCAAGTCTTTGGGGTCCCGCGTAACACTTGTATCGCCATCTATTAATGTTTACCTACTCATTTTTTAACCAAACTCTGGTACACATAGAAGAAACCCTTAAAAAAAGCTCAGGTCTCTACTTTATCGTCATATTCCTGACCTAGAAGTATCCACAGATATACAGGAATGAATAGTTTCGGAAAAACAAGAACAAACTACGTTGGCATTGTATGACTAAAGCTGGTTGATTACATTTCTATTTTGTAACTTTTTGGGAAAAAGCAAAAGAAGGATTGAATTTTTTTTAAAGATGGGCACATAGTTTACAGGTTTTGAAACCTTTATAAAACATACCAGAGTATAAGTAAGCAGCACAGTTAAGATAGATTACCCTAATGCTTCAATTCCAATCGGGGACATAAATGGCAAATCTTTCAGGTGCTATAAGAGTGGTCCGGTGTCCACTATCCTCAGGAGGTTATGTTGAATGACACCCCCACCGGTAGCCATATGGTATACTTACGGTGACCATACGTACTGTTTTTTGCAGTACAGTACTGTTTTTTGGGTGATGTCCTGCTGTCCTACAGAGCATGCGATAGTACAGCAAAAGGTACTGTTTTTTAAAACCAAGTATTTCCAAAAATACTTAGTTTTGAAGTAAGAGAAAATAATATTTTGAATTGAACAGCGCCAGCGCAAGGGACATCATCCTTGAGCAGTTGGCAAACACTCAACACATGTGCTGCGCCCACTCGAACAAGATTGGAACTTCTTTATTAGCTCTGTGTGATAATTCCACCTAGCCTACCACTTTTAATGTCTTACCCGTACCCTTTTTTCGGTCTTCATTTGTTTCTTTGTCTTCAGTTGTCTCGCCTAGTATGAGTGTGTGTTGTGGTTGTTCTATTAGTTTTTAAATAATAATAAAAGATAGTATACCAAAGTGTTGTGAGATGGAGCAGCCACGCAGAAAATGTTCATTTAATTCTTCTTTGCAAACAGAATACCCTTTCATCAAACTAAAAAAACAGTGATAACCCTCACATTGTTATTTGTGAGCTGTGTAGAGGTGAAGTTGACCTAAGCAATAGTGGTCGCACAAGCATTGTGAGGCATTTGAAGCAACGCAAACACTTGCTAGCAGTAAATGCAGCCACATCAAGTAGTACGGTAAGCAAGTTCTTTAAAAAAACGTATTAACTTCTGAAAATTTTCTTTTAACTGCCAAAGAGGGTACTTTTGCATATCATACAATTAAACATATGCAGAGTTTTCGTTCCCTTGACTGTACGTCGAAGCTGGTAGCAGGTATGTTTGAACCGAAGTTCTCCTCAGCCCGCACTAAAACGGAAGAAATTGTAAAAAACGTTTTAGTGAAGGTGGCTCAGGAGAGATTGAATATTGATTTAGGAACAGAACATTATTTCAGCGTTATGATTGATTCTTCCAATAACCATAACATTAAGATAGTGCCATTGATTGTAAGATACTTTGACTGTACCCAGGGAGTAAAAGTAAAACTTCTGGAACTGAAAGACCTTCCTGGGGAAACATCTGAGCA